>JAFIRS010000968.1:0-481185 GCA_018342105.1 Gonioctena quinquepunctata
CATATGTGACATGGATTCCAGGACATGTGGGAATATATGGAAATGAGCTGGCAGACCAAGCAGCAAGAAATGCAGCAAGTGTGGATATACCTGACAATATTCCAGTGAGACATGATGATTTGAAAGTTTACATAAAGAAAAGAATAATAAGAGAATGGCAGTATGATTGGAGCAGTAGTGAAGCAAAACTGAAGGAGGTGAAGCCTCTAGTAACGAAATGGCAATATCCTAAACATCTCTCGAGGAGGGAACAGGTAGTTATCACTCGTCTCAGGATCGGCCACGCAAACATCACTTCTATGTTCATGCTTAGAGGTGAACCACAACCTAGATGTGAATTCTGCAGAACTGCTCGCCTGACCGAGAAGCACATCGTGATAGAGTGTCCTCAATACAACGAAATTCGCCACCAATTAACGTTATCTGCTAATCTGAGGATTTGTCTCAGTAATAACAACAAAGAAATCGATAAAATCATAGAATTTCTGAAAAAAACGGAGCTACTAAAAAAGATCTGAAAATAATATAAAATGGAACATGAGACTTTGTGTACTCTTGTGATGAACCTAGTCTCAAACAGATTATGAATATGGCAAATGACCTTAGAAGTCGACGCAAAAAAAAAAAAAAAAAAAAATAATAATAATAATAATAATAATAATAATTTATTCACTCAAGTTTATAATTTATAATTTTACAGTGTAGTTGCATTCTTGGAATGGCGAATGGTGAATAAATTGAAGAAAATACTTACGAAGCAGAGTATACCTGCTTGTGTGTAAGAATACAGTAATTTAACAATATAGTAAGATTGTGCAATAATATACATTCATTAGAGATATAAAAAGTTAACTATGGAAGGTATACAATATTAAAAGATTGGTTATACAAACAAGAAAATGGTGTAAAAATCAGGGTATATAACTGTCACAAGATAAAACTAAGGTATTGAAAGATTTTGTAGTAAAACGAATAATTATAATAAATCTATAAAATGATATATATCAGTGTTTGACAATCGTATATGAGAAAGAGTCAAGTCTTGCATTTAGTTCTCGATTTTCTCGTGTATTTCTGCACGGGAAGTATGCTGAACGAAAAGTTTAAGTTTGTTTTTGAATTTTCTAGGGTTTGCCTCGCATTTTAGTGTTTCAGGTAGACAGCTGAAAAGTTTAGGGCCCAAGTAACAATAGTTCCTTTGACCGACTGACTTGTGCATGACTGGTATTACGATACTTTTTTTGTGGCGGGTGCTATAGTTATGACTGTAGGTGATCAATTCGTTTTTGTGTTTATATTGGACTGTGGTAATGTTTATGAAGAATAGTTGCCTTGGGTCAAATATTTCAGTTTCCGAGTAGAGGAGGCTGCTAGGATAGTTGGATCGTTTTTGCAGAATACTTCTTAAGAAACGTCTTTGAATGACTTCAAGTGAATGTAGATGTGTTTTGGAGACTCCTCCCCACCCAATTATGCCATAGTTCAAGTGAGATTCTACCAAACTTTTGTACAAAATTATTTTTTGTTTGTGGTCGAGTATGCTGATTATTTTTATAAATTTGTACAGAATGCAGCGTAATTTTTTTACAAGATGTAATACTTGTTGGTCCCATCTTAGATGGGTATCTAGAATTATGCCGAGGTATTTGATTTTTTTGACAGGTTTGATGACGACCGTGTCGGATATTGCTATGTCATATTCTGGCAATGATATATTATAGCTACTGAATGGTACGTAGTGCGTTTTGTCAAAATTTATTGATAGTAATCTATAGTCAAACCACTTCTTCATTTCACGTGGGTTGCACTCTAACTTGAGCTTCAGATTGAACCAGTCATCGTCTTCGCAGAATATGACTGTGTTATCGGCAAAGCTAATAATTTTCGAGTGGGTACTCAATAAGAAGAGATTATTGAGGTAGATATTAAATAACATTGGTCCTAAGACTGTTTCTTGGGGTACACCACATGAAATAGTTTTTTCATCACTCACACTGTCATCAATTTTCACTCTTTTCCGCCTATTTGATAGATAGCTTCTGAAGAGGTCATGTGGTATGCCTCTTATCTCCATATCTTCTAGAGTTTTGAGTAATATAGAGTGGTCCACGGTATCAAAAGCTTTTCTCAAATCTATGAAGACACCAATTGATGGTCTAGACTCATCTAAACATTGATATATATTTTGAGTCAATATTTTTATCGGATCTTGTGTAGACATGTTTTCTCTGAATCCATACTGGGATTTTGACATTATATTGTATTTATCGATGAATTTATTCAACCTTTTCTGAATAACCTTCTCCAGTATTTTGTTATCAAGGTAATAGGCCTATAATTTGCGACATCGGTTTTGATTCCACTTTTATAAATCGGTGTCACCAAGGCCGTTTTGAATGCTGTGGGGAAATACCCCTGTTCCAGCGATTTATTGACTATGTAAGGAAGTGATTTTGTTATATAGTTGGAGATAGCTTTTAGGGTTTCTGATTTGATATTATCAATGCCGGGGGCTTTTTCATTAACGAGTTGTGATATTATTTCTATCAATTCAATTTCATTTACAGGATGTAGAAACATTGAGTGGTCGCATAGACTTTTCCTTTCCATATAATCTAGATTTCTGTTTATAGTTTTAGCTAGCTTTTCACCTACAGATATGAAGTATTCGTTGAAATTGTTCGCTATTTAGACGCTCTCATTGATTTGTTCATTGTTCTGTGTTATGATGGATTTTATTGGTGCAGGTTCTTCGTTAGTCAATACTTCATTCACAGTTTGCCAAAGTTTTTTAGAATCGTTTCCTTCTGCTTCCAGACGTTCTCTATAATATGAAGTTTTGGTAGTCTCTATGAGTTTATTTAGATTTTTTTTATATCTGTTATATTCTTTAGAAAGGGCGGTATTATTTGGATCACCTTTCAAACTATGGTACATACTATTTTTTTTATTCACCGAATTGACGAGGGATTTGGTCATCCACTTTTTCCGTTTTCTCTGTTTGTTGTTTATCTTTATAAATTTCGTACATTTATCAATGTTAGTTTTTATAATTTTAATTAATTCATTTGTTGCAGAGTCAAGATCGTCACAATGATACATGGCAGCCCAGTTTTCTTTTTTTTATGTTATCAACAAACCTTTTTTCATTTATTTGTTTATAGTACCATACCCTATTTTTATCACCACTCTTACTATTTTTAAGAACTATTTGGGCTAGAATTGTGTAATGGTCTGTAATGGATGTTTCGAACGTAATCGGTAGGATTGCGTCATAGTTATGATATTTTGATTTAATAAATATGTGATCTATACATGTGCGATTTTTTTTTTGTTCTCTAGTAGGCGTGTTTATTGCGGATATATATCCGTGTTCGCTCATGGTATCTAGGTAATTTTCGGTATCACAAGAAGTATTCAATAGATCAATATTTATATCACCAATAACTATATTGTAGAATATTTCGTCTTCCCTACTCAAAATATTATTCAATTGGTCAACAAATGGATCAATGTCTGTAACTGGTGATCTATATATGCCATTTACTATGAAAATGGAGCCATGTAGTTCTTAAATTGATCGTTTCAGACCACAAGTGTTAGAGTTTGTTGGAATCGTTTTTACGGGAGGAACATAAAAATGTCAAAATATGTAGGTTGTCCCATTAATGATTGTGAATCTGATGTCACGTGACCGAAAAAAAGCTTATTGGGTAACATAATATCAAAAACAGCTGCACCAATTGCTTTAATTCGCAACCTCAAAATTACAATTTTCTACCACTCTCGAGATCGTCGTGGGACACCCTTTATAATTAAAAAAATTTAAAAATTTTGTTTAGCAATAAGGTATTGGTAAAAATGTTCATTCTAAAGATATAACTGATAGTTTCAATGCGAAAGCCAAAATTTCCAATGGTCAGGGTTACTGGTTCACTTCAGAAACTCTATCGGTAGCTGCAAGTTTCTGAAGAATCCGTGATGGAATGGTTCATGATAGGAGGGATCCATTTAATCGCGTGAAAATAGAATCAATACTAGCTCTCCAGTTACTCATGAATTGGGCAAACATGCCAATCGTATCTATCATCATTCCCACGCCACTCGAACCTCAACACATCACAAAGGATTAACATACTAGTCACTTTCCAAAAGGCGAACGCACCCTTTCTCTAGAAACCGCGACAACTGAATTAATAGTAGAACACGAACTCAATCATGGGGAGTTTGCTTCTCACTAATAATGGGTTACTACAAAAGACGTGTCAAATTGGAATGCCTCTCAAGAAAGGCTGCACCTTGGCGACAAAACAGGGGTGAAATAACGCTTCCGTTATCGAATATGAAATGGGAATTTACGTGAATTGAACTTTCTCAGAGTGTATGCTGAATTTGCTCGTTTAGCGAATTGAAAGAGAGAAGGCAGAAATGGGAAAACGAATGGAAGTCATTGGTAGGTTTCTGAACCATTGCTACTGAAATATTCATGTAATGGTCTCGTCAGGGAATCCTGATATTTTTATTATTCCAGTTGGATATCTGGTTTGAATGCTATTCGGACAATTGCTTCGCACTCTGCAGTGAAATGATAATTCACAGTAAAAATCAATAGGTAAATTACCGTTTAATTTTAATAGAATGTTGATTCGACTGATTATGTTAACTCAGTTTTTTCAAGTACTGGATTTCATAATCTGCGTCATTTATCCTTGAGATATACAGTGTCTGTCATAAAGTTGGCTACATATGGGAAAAAAAATATTATTGAAAATTCTGAAAAACTCTTATGGCGGTTCGTTTGTTTCTGCCTTTCCGACAACTGAAGAATCCCTTGCGACTTATGTCACGTGACTTCAGATTTGGCGGCAATTTAAAAAAAAGAGTTCTGTGGTGCCGAGAAATAGGTCAAATTGACAAGATATCGAAAAATGTTATGGAAAAAATGTGTTTAGAATCCAATGAGGACCTCATGTACGAATTTTGAAACAGATTAAAAAAAAACAAAAATACTATTTTATTCCTTTACCCTTACTAAGGAACATTATACATTCTTGTTTCATCATGAAACAGCTTTGATAACCTAAATCAGATCAGAGTTTTGGTTGTAATCAAAACTTAATAATACATTATTTATCCTAATTGAATTTAGTACTGTTTAGGTGGATGTGGAAAATAAAAAAAACTCAATAAAAAAACGATGTACAAACTTTTGATATTCTACGAGACCACTTCCGCGCTCCATACATAGAATTGTTCTGTAAAACATTTCGCGGCGAACATTTTGCAACATAGTTCTGTTGATCAGTGCTGCACAATTCTTTATACAAATTTCTGAATGTTCTACAGTTTCACATGGGCGTTGTTCATAAACATTGCTTTTCAGGTAACCCCATAAAAAGGAATCACACGGCGTTAGGTCTGGAGACCTAGCAGGCCAATATTCACTGAATATCGACCTATCCACTGCTCACCCAACTCATTGTTCAACCACTCCCGCACTTCATTCGTAGAATGAATAGAAGCCCCATCTTGTTGAAAGAATGAACGAATCTGCTCTTGTAATGGTAGGTTGTCGATAAATGTAGATTTCGCGGTCCGTAAAAAGTTTGAATACCGTTCGCCATTTAAATTTTGTCTAAAAAAGAAGGGACCTACAATTCGCTCATTAAAATTCCACACCATACATTCACTTTGAAAGTATATTGGTCCTTGGTTTCAATAATAAAATTAGGATTATGATCTGCCCACCGTCTACAGTTCTGAGAACTAACGACGCCATTTGAGGTAAAAGTTGCTGTGTCAGAAAATAGCACATTTTTTGAGAAATCACGATTGTCTTCTTACATTCCCTGGAACCATGCACCATAATAAAATCGAGCGTCATAATCCCTGTCTCGCAGTACTTGCACAAATTTTGATTTGTATGGGTGAAAGTGATTTTCGTCTAACAGAGGTTTGATATATTTCTGCCTTTTCTACCATAATTTTCGTCGAAACTCTTGGTGTCTCAGTGACTGTCGTTAAAACATTGTTTACATTATTTTCATTATTCACAACATGCTTAACGTGAACACTTTCATAAATGTTTTCAACCAAACCAGTTTCCTTAAATTCTTGCAATATCTTTGCCACTGTAGCGAAATGCAAATTTTGGTGTGGATGCCTTCTATTGAAAATTCCAGCTACTTCTCTTGTGCTATGATAATTTTTGCCATTTAGCAATACTAGTCCTACTTTTTGTTGTATACTCAGTTTTGGATCCATTTCTATTGAAAGATTGAAAAACACAAAAACTGATAAAGAACAACAACTAAAACAAAATTCTCGAAAAGTTATTGTGACATTTGTTATTGTTACAACAAAAGCAGATCTCTTCTCAAAGCCGACTTATATAATTCAAAAAAGTCATTGAAGTTCAGATTTACTAACCAATATTAAATTTAGCAAAGATAATTAATGTATAATTAGGTTTTAATTACAAATATCAGTTGGTTTGAATTTTATTTACGGGTTGAGAATACTGAATAAGCCCATGTGCATCAATATACAGGGCATGACTACACCTAGTGACAAGACGAAATCGTGTTTTCATAATTAATCTCCCGCATAATGTCTATTATACAAATATTTGATTGGTTTTGACCCAAAGTTATGTGATTTGGGTTATCAAAACTGTTTCCAGATGAAACAAGAATGCATGTTTCTTAGTGAGGGTGGAGGAATAAAATGGTAGACAACTTTTTTTTAAATTACCGCCAAATATGAGGTCAGGTGCTATAGGTCGCAACGGATTTTTTTGTTGTCAGACATGTAGAAACGAACCGCCATTAGAGTTTTTCAGAAATTTCAATAACAAATTTTTTTTCCATATGTTGCCAACTTTATGACGGACACTGTATATTTCTGCAATATTTGGTGGAAATTGGGATAGATTCAATTTGAGATTGGAATATAGGTTATGTGGCGTGAATGACTACACTTTTTATGATTTTGCAATAAGTTCTCTGAAATATTTGGTACCTACATATACTATTCTCATCCCCAAGTTTGGAAATGAGTATACGAACTGTGCAAAACGTCTCATCGGTGTAAATTAGGTTATCAATTTTTCTAAGAATTCTACTGTTTTAAGTACGAAATTATGACTTTCCATCAATGCTGTTTGTTATCGGGTGTTTCTTCCCAACTGAATCCTTAGTCTTCTACTACTCTACGCAATGCCGTACAACTTCCCCCCATCCCTACCTGAGCGTCTTGTACTATTATAAGAATAGTTGTCGAACTAGGTCGTTGTTTTTCAATTATAAAAAATCATTGGTAATACTCTATTATTTCACATTGCCCTTGAGAAGTATCACTTTTTGTGATTGGGTGCCCACCTTTCTTTTTGAGGAGATAAGTAAGGAATTATACTTCATCTTAATTTCTCGAAAAATATTTTTTGTGGATACTTACTGTAGGAAATGCAAGTTATTGTAAGGCTCTGGAGTATATTTTTCCGATGAAATCATTCACCTCTTTAGTATATTGAATAATTTCAATTTCCATTAATTTCAATAAAAAATATCAATATTTGTTCTCGTTGGGAACCATTTAACTTCAAATGTTTTTACTCCACAGAAGAAGTCAAGTTCATTCATATAGTCTATCAGTCTACGAAAAACACGAGAAATTTCAAGTTAGATATTTTTACATCCAACTCATTGGCTTATCGACTCTATGTTCAAGTTTCAAGAGTTACCATAAAAACAGAACAAAACTTCTTCAATACACTGTTAGTTTCTGTGGACCAACGTTCACAATAATTCATCTGTTTTCTGTTCTGTGATTAATTTTGGATAGCCCCACTGTGAAAGAGTTTACGGAAAACATATATTTTATTTTAATTTTATTTCTATTTCAAAATTGATATTATATAGTACGAGAGCTCACAACCAAAACCATGTCTCAGTGTTTTACGGCCAAAGCCGTATAAAATCGTTGGATCAGATAATCCTGAAACCAACTAGTAACGGCTGCATGGTAGTTGTCTGATTAGTAAGGTGTTGCACTACATTAGTCTGATATCAATTTCTGTACATCTGGACAACTTATTTCATCACGTTCAACAGTTTTAAGGCGAATTGATATATGTATTACCGATCAATACATTTTTTTACATTTTCAAAACGGTCTCAAAATTCAATGTGCTCAAACTTTCTACAGGAAAATAATTTTTTCGTATCAACTGAACCAAATTCACTTATGAAAACGATTTTCAGACGGTTTCCTCCAATTATATATATATATATATATATATATATATATATATATATATATATATATATATATATATATATATATATATATATATATATATATATATATATATATATATATATATATATAAATATATACAATACAATACAAATGTTTTTATTTCCAGTAGACATAACAATGTATGGAATCCGTCAGTGTAGATTAATTACTAAATACTTATTACAAATGAGGTACATATCTACATGAAAAAAATAGACACCACAATATCATCTTAAAATATCAGATTACACACTGCCATGGGACATATATTCATTCAGATCATAAAACTCACCCTGAACCAAAAAATGTTTTAGTTGCTTTTTGAAGTTATTAAATGACTTACAATCGCGTACATGTCCAGGTAGTCTGTTAAAAACATGCAGACCAAGATTATCTGGTGAATTTTTCCCCACATTCAATCTATTAAACGGGGTGTGTAAAAAATTATGGGAACGAGTGAGATGATGGTGAACATCACTATTCCTTAGATAATCCGCCTTAAAAAATACAAACTTAGAGAGTTCATATACAAGAATACTGTACAGAGTCATAATTCCCAATTTTTTAAACTGATGCCTACAGGATGTAGTCGGGGATAGACCTACTATACACCTAATTAAACGTTTTTGTGCAACAAAAATAGCGTGGGTGCTAGATGATGAACCCCAAAAGCAAATACCGTAATGGAGACGTGACGCAACATGTGCACCGTACACAGAGATAAGGCCGCTTAATGACAGAACTCGCTTTAAACATCTTATCATAAAACAGAGGCTGTTTGGTTTAGAACGCAGCTGATCACAATGCTTATTCCAGGATAGATTCTGATCAAGAGTTAAGCCCAAGAATTTAGGGCTAGTAGCTCTACTCACACTCTTTCCCCCCACCTCAATAGTAAGGTCGAGATCTTGTTTATTCTGGGGTGTGTGAAACCGTAAATAAGAAGTCTTGTCAGAATTTAAATATAAGGAGTTCTGGCTGAACCAGTCAAAAAGCGACCTCAACCCAGAGTTACAGGCCGTATCGAGGACATCCCCATCGGAATTGGAGACAATGAAGGAAGAATCGTCCGCGTACAGCGAGACTGTCCAACCATCATGTATAATTGAACTGTCATTTATATAACAAATAAACGAAACAGGGCCTAAGACAGACCCCTGCGGCACTCCTAGGTCAACACCTAAAGTATCGGATTTATACGACCTTCGACCCAGATTAGTGTCAAGGTGAGAAATTGAGACAAATTGTTGTCTTTGCACTAGGTAGCTTGAGAGCCAGCTCAGTGCTGGTCCCCTAACTCCGTATGCCTCCATCTTGACAAGCAGGAGTTGGTGGACGACACAGTCGAACGCCCTGCTGAGATCGCAGAATATTCCGGCAGGGCATTCGCCTGCCTCTAAATGGCACACCAACTCCTTGTAAAAATGCTGGATGGCGGTCATAGTAGACAACCCCGTTTGAAAACCAAACTGGTAGGGGGAGAGTATATTATTTGTCTTCAAAAAAGATTCCAACCTGTTCAAGAAACAATATTCGAAAATCTTTGAGAATATAGATATAAGTGCCACAGGCCTATAATTTTCAACCCTTTATTTGTCTCCCTTTTTTGAAATTGGAATAATTTTGTTTATTTTCAATATGTCAGGAAATTGACCCTGTATAATATATATATATATATATATATATATATATATATATATATATATATATATATATATATATATATATATATATATATATATATATACAACACATACATACTACACCTATTTGCACACCATACATATCTTTACTCCCTTACACATTCTGAAAAATATTTAATGAATACACAAAATACTTTAAACATACTAAAACCTACACCTGTCATAACTAAATATTAAATCGAAACAAACAACACGAGGAAGTGGCTATTGATCAGGAAAATATGATTTTAACTTTATCTTGGTGGATGTTAAATACGTTAAACGTTTGATCTCTTCTGGCAGATTATTATAGCCATCAAGTCCCTTGAAAAAAAAAACAGAATTTTGGGTATGTGTTAATGTGACTTGTTGAATATGAAAGTCAGTCCTGAATCTTGTATTGTATCCGTAGATCTGGTCATTGAACATAACTTTTTCTTGTGAATATGTTGGAGAAATTTCATTTCTTTTTTTGAAAATTAGGATTAATGTTTGGTAGAGGAGAAAGGAATTAATTGGTAACCAGTTGCTTCAACATATCTATTATTGGTGTTAGTCTTTTGCAATTTAAAATTATGCGCATGGCTCTATTTTGGAGTTTCTGTAAACGAGCTAAATCATTCTGTTTCAGTAGATACAAAATTGTAGAACAGTCGATTCTATTCGGTTTTGGTCATAATACTAAGAGATACAAATTTTGGTCGTGGGCTCTCTAACTCATATATTTACACAGCCTCTCAAAAATTGTAAATGTGGGAATGTTTTATTTCAGGGATACTTCAATGAAGAAAATTTACAATAAATATGTCCTTAGGACCTTAAGATAATAATTCACTTACAGCTTTGTTGAGATTAGTTTCTATGAATGAATGAATGAATGTACTGAAGTTGGAAAAACATTTAAAATTGTCCAATATTTATAACACATTAAAAATGTATTGAAATAGTAAATAATTTAAAATATTAGTTACAGGTACATGTGTGCCTTGTCATATGCTGTGACCACAGGTGGTACCAACATAAGGTAGTACCAACAATTGATATGAAAAGTTTTAGTAATTTTTGTTGTTGGTACCAACTGGAGCTTCGGCCAACTTAATAATTCATTAATAATTTGAATTGAGATCAACTTGATTTGAAGGAAATTCTGTATTCTCAAGTGATGATAAAAGAGAATGAATTTCATTTAGGTGATTGACATAAGTTTTTTCAATCATATGATTTTTTTCCGGTGATATTAAAGCTATTTCTAGAAAGGCCCTCTTATCAGTGTGGGGTTCACTAGATATAATTTTTACGTCATCATAGTTCAAATGATGGTCAAATTTGTTGACATGATCTACCAGAGCACATCTTTCTGGGTGGTGTCTCCCACAAGACCTAAGTGAAATGTATCCTTTTTTACTAGCACTTGAGAATACAGAATTTTCTCCAAATCAAGTTGATCTCCATTCTAATTATTAATAAATCACTGAGTTGGCCCAACCTTCAGTTGGTATTATAAATCACTAAAACTATGCATATCAATTGTTGGCAACTCCTTCAAAACAGACATGTTCCTGTAACTTATATTTTAATTTGTTATAAATATTAGACAATTTCAAATGTATTTCCCACTTCAAGTTCAGAACTTCATAATCCACCCTACAGTACATGAAGAAGATTCACGAACAACTGAGAAACTAATCTCAACAAAGCTGTAAGTTAATTATCACGTTGAGGTCCTAAGGACACAATTATTGTAATTTTTTTCCCTGAAGATGGAAATAAAACATACCGAAAGCTTGGACAAACTTTAAAGAGTACACTTTTTTTCGCTGCACACCCCAATATTTGGGAGCTGTATATATATATATATATAAATATATATATATATATATATATATATATATATATATATATATATATATATATATATATATATATATATATATATACAATGCTTCTCAAAAGTCCCCTCTTACCCTCTCATTTTTGGAACGATTATACATAAACAAGTGAAATTTGGAAACTGAATATTAAAGGTTGTAAACTTCCCTACTAGTGATGATAGATGACGAAATCGTCAAAGATGACGTCACAAGGCCATTATGACCAATAATTTTATATAGAACCCTACGGCAAGCGACACCTCTTTCAAAAAGTATCGAAAAACCCTATTCAAAGATACTAATTTTGTTTGTGTTTATGGCACTTTTAATGGCTCATTAGTAAACATTAAAATTCAAATTCCATTCAGTATGATATTAATTACAGATTTAAGAATCAGTATCTACTTAAAGGAATTACTCGGAGTGACCTCCATTTACTTCCTGACAGTGAAATATCCTATTTTTAAACTCTTCTCGTACTTTTGTAAATGTGTCTGCGGAAACAGCCTCACATTCTGCAATAATTCGTTGTTTTAAAACGTCAATATTGTCAGGTTCAACGACGTTAACCTTGGATTTAAGGTACCCCCACAGAAAAAAATCCAAAGGTGTGAGGTCCGGTGATCGAGCTGGCCATTCCGTTGAACCTCGTCGTCCAATCCATCTACCACCGAATACCGTCTTACTGCACCGTAATAGTGTGGAGGAGTACCATCCTGTTGGAATGTTATTTCCAAATTGCCGAATTCATCTGGATTATCTTCCAAAATTTCAAGGATTAACGGTTCCATTGCGTTTTGCAACAGCTCCAGATGAACATCACCAGTTAAATTAGTATTTAAAAAAAGAGGCCCAACGATGTGGTTTCCCAGGATACCTGCCCAAACATTCACCTTCTGGGAATGTGTTTCACGAAACAGGTGAGGATTTGCGTCACTCCAATACCTCACATTCTGTGTATTTACATTTCCATTTAGATAGAAAGTACTTTCGTCACTAAAACAAATTGTTTTGACATGGTCTGGCTGTTGGTTAATTTTAGTTTCCATATTATCACAAAATTCTAGTCTTCGGTCTGGGTCGTCGTCTGAGAGTTGATGAACCATTTTTAATTTGTATTGGTGAAATTTGTTTTTTTTTCAACACCCTGTGTACTGTTCTTCGACTGACTTCACAGGTAGATGCAACGTGAGTTGTTGAAGAAGTAGAATTAACTATTACTTCTGCCAGTATATCAATTTTTTTCTCATCAGAAATTTGTGGTCTGCCAGATCGTTTCGCATCATTAATACTACCCGTTGTTTCAAACTTACGAAGAAGCTCCCTCAAATAAGTCCTCGAAACGGGGCGATCGGGAAACCTCTCATTAAAAATGCGTTCTGCTGCATGAATATTTTGTCCAGTTTCACCAAGAATTAGGATCGCTGCTACTTTATCACCTAAAGCACGTACCATTTCGCTTCTTGAAGCACTCAAACGTTCGGCTCACAACAGTTTAACAAATTATTAAAATGTACAAAAATATCAAAAGTACCAAAAGCTGCTAAAACAGTTGAGCATTCGATCAACAATACACAAATTATTAAATGTACAAAAACTTGGACAATTACAAAAACGTCGAATTAGGAAGACTAACAAAAACGTCAGCTTATTTGACAACTATCTAGAGGCGGAGCTTGAATTTGGAGTTTTAGTATTAACTGATTTAATTCATCACAGCTTTGCGTTTTTTAAAAGCGAGTTGCGAAAACTGCCATGAACACAAACAAAATTAGTATCATTGAATAGGTTTTTTCGATACCTTTTAAAAGAGGTGTCGTTTGCCGTAGGGTTTCATTTGAAATTATTGGTCACAATGGCCTTGTGACGTCATCTTTGACGATTTCGTCACCTATCATCACTAGTAGGGAAGTTTACAACCTTTAATATTCAGTTTCCAAATTTCACTTATTTATGTATAATCGTTCCAAAAATAAGAGGGTGGAGGGGACTTTTGAGAAGCACTGTATATATATATATATATATATATATATATATATATATATATATATATATATATATATATATATATATATATATATATATATATATATATTTCCATTACTATTGCAATGTTTTGTCAACTTGTGCCCTATGATGTGAGAAAAAATTCGAGAAGATCGATTTTTTCACGCTTTGAAGATAGTTGGGGATTCAACCCATCGAAAACTTGAGGCCAAAACGTCAGAGAGAAGATCTGAACCCTTTAAACTTCATGATAATGTTTGAAGTAGCAGGATAAACTTCGCTCGAGTTATAGCAAGCAAAACTAGCTGGGAGAAATAATAATAATTTTAGCGAATTTACGTCCCGGAAAATAAATAATGACGTCCAGAAGGTCACCTCGTATTCTGTGGAAAGCGTGGTTTCATATGCTCACAAAGGTGTACGACTACGACCTAAAGTTTTCCCGGGAAAGGTCGAATATTATGAGCGTAATATACCTGACGCGGGTTAATAAACTATAAACTTCGTGCTGTACTAGCGATTGAGTGAAAGAGATGTAGAATTTCGATAGGAATGGAAGATAATAGTATATGTTCAGTTTCAATTCGAGAATAAGTGAAAAATATGAGCATATACCTTTTTGCCTTCTCCGGCTTAATTTTTTGGATAATGTGTAACTGGAATATATGGATAGGTGTACGAAATAGCTCGTGATGTTTTGAAATATGTCACCATATAGTGTATATAGTGTCCGCCATAAAGTTGGCTACATATAAAAATACTACTACTACTGATTATAATATTTATTCACATTTGAAGGTAGGCTAATAGTTCACATTTCAGAATAAAATAATTATCTCAATAAAAATAAATAACTTGATGAGTGACTGACCGACCACTTCAGCGGGATGCGCGGCGGCGTTTTGATTATTACTTTAAAGTAATTTAATGAACTTAATTGATTGTTTGTTTGTCTCCGACCCAAAATTAGTTACTTACATTAGTTAAGGAACCCAGTTATTAAGACAAAAAAGATTTATTTTATTTCTCGCTTTTCAGTTTATTTTTTCGTCAAATTTATTTTTCGTTAAAAAGTATTTTTTTCGTGGCTTAAATCTACTGATTACTACCTACTTTATCAACTTCAGGTCTCCATGGTGTAGTGTCATCACATATGTGTTCCAAATTTCAACAGAATCGGTTCACAAGTAAAAAACCAATCATCCCCTATTTCTCTACCCTTTAGGGTGAAATTTTCCCGAATTTCAATGGGACCAACTTCAAGGTATACCCTATTCAATGGAAAATCATCTAAATCGGATAACCTAGTACAAAGTTATGCGTGGTAGAATCGGTTAAGAGATATACATTCAGTGGATATCAACCAATCCCCTATTTTCCTACTCTTAGGTGGGGACTTTTTTTTTTAATTTTAATGGGACCAACTTTGAGTCATACCCTATCCAATACAGAAATTATCGGAATTGGATTACTGTGTTAAAAGTTATGCGTTGTCAAACTCAAAAAATAAAATAAAAAAATATACGTGTCGACTATAGAACCTATTCATTTTTCCGTCGGTTACAAAGGTAGCCGTAGTCCGGCTAAAATCAGGCCGAAATAACAAACTTAATTTTGTAATTTCAAATATACAGCAATTTTCATGGAGCATTTTCTTATAATTCCCTTACCCTAGGCGGGTGCTGGGGCGATTTTAGGGCCCGGGAAATAAATCCCTCACAAGGCCCCCCCAAGCCTTCAAATTTTGGTCATTTATTTAAATTAATTATTCGACTAATCATAAGATATTTCATAAACGAAGAGTTATATTGAAGCTTTTTACAACACTGGTTATTCTTAATAATGAAGAAAATAGAGTTTTCTTATATCTAAACAAACGTGATATCGTAAGAAATTGATATTTGACAAAAATACGAACAAAAACAAAACAAAATAATGTTTTAACAAATGAATAACTGGATACAAATACAAAACACAAATTCTAAAAATGTGAAATACTCGAAATAAATCGAAAATACGGGAATTATTACAACTACTGTAGACTTTTGAATGCTTTACTGTTCTGGCACAATTTGTCAATAATATCCTCGGAAGTAATATCAATCATCAAATCATATTAGTATACCATAAGAAATAAGGCTGCCAAATTTTCTTGCAGAATACAACTACGCAGTTTTGTTTTCAATAATTTTATTTTTGAAAAACATCTCTCCCAAGATACCTGCGTGTCAACAGAACATGAACATAATGTAGTTGTTTAAGTTCTGAACAATATAAATTGAATTCACCTAAAATCTTAAAAACACAAGATATGCACCAGTAGCACTTTTTTGTGGTTCATTTAAACGACACATTCATATTAATGTCCTCCTCACTTTCGCTACTATCCGAAATAAAACCAGGCTCGTTCTCCATATGATCATCAGCGACTTATAAAGATCACTAAAATCTCGCTTTGAAAGATAAGGCCACATACGGCAAAAGTCATCAATTCCTCTTTTAACTTTTTCTTATCTATAAAGGGAATTATTATACATATCTTAGTCAGTGAATCACCTGGGACAGACTTATTTATTTCGGAAAACCTTCTGGGATCAAAACATTCTGAATCTCCATATTCGCTGAACCGTTGATCAAATGAAGGTATCCATAATAGGATTAAATATGGTTAAGCGAAAATGAATTTCTTCATCTTCTGCAATGTTTTCATCATCGGCATGTTCCCCAGGTATTTAATTCATCTTCTCCTTTTTGGAATCGTATTCTCAATTAAAATATCGGAATCCAATTTTTCTAATGTTTCATTCATAATTCCAACAAATCGTTGTGCAGATCTTGAGACAGGTTCGAGATTTCTTTGTTGAGATTTTAATTAATCGGTTGCATCGGAAATTTGACTTTGAGCTTGCACGTAGTCTGAATTTTTGGTCTGTAAATAATCTGAAACAGTTGTTACGAAAAAAAACAATTGATGTAGGTCATGGCAAGTAGAATCATTTCAAAAGGACAAAACTTCCCCAGCAAACCATGTGCCTGACTTCTAACTTTTGCATTGAATATTAAGTTTCTCTACGGAATTCATTTTAGTGCTAGGACGAGGTTAATAAAAACCAGTTTCTTTATATCAGGACTGCTCTCAACTTGATTCCTGATGCTTTCAGTTCCAAATATTTTTAATGTTGCATCACTCCTGCTTCTCCATCTTGTGGCACCTATTGCATTACTTTTTGAATAACGATGACTATTTGATTTTTCATAAATTTTTGAACGATTATTTAAAAAACACTTGAGCTCCCTGTAATAGATAAAAAAAAAGACGCAGACGCCGTTGAAGATTGTGTCGTACCGGTTAGGACTAAATTTAATACATGTATGAATATGATTTGGTGACTTTTCTTTGAGTTTGGCAGAAATTCCTTTATATTGCCAACTCCTGTTAGAAACGCCATCGAAAGCATCTGCAATATATTCTCTGAAGGAATATTACTGTTATCAAAAACCTGTTTTGACACATCATGGAGGTTATCCCCAAGAGTATAAGTTACATGTTTCAAAGCAATGGCCTTTTCAACAACTCTATTGGACTTGAGATATCTCAAAAAAATTGCACATTGGCCATGAGACGAAATATCCATTGTTATGGAATATATTTCTGCTTGGCGAACTCCTAATATAGTTTCAAGCATTTCGGAGGTAATTTGCAGAATGATCTGTGAGTTTCATTGCTTACAAAAAATTATGAAACTCCCTTATCAGCACTTTTTCTAAGTTTGCTTTTTTTGACAGCTTCCCTGACATGCTTATCCAAAATAGGATCAAATTTGGCTACTAAAAGAACGATTTCCAGGAATTTCATCATCAACAGCAATATCAGCAGAAGCCGATGACGAACAAGATTGGCCTCCTTGATCCAAATTTGTTTTCTCTCCATTGATAGTTTTCCACAAATTACTTGATTTAACCATAGCAGATGCTGCGTCCTGTAGTTTTTTCTGCTTTCGAAGCTGGCTGTCGTTTTTCATGCCCGGAAAGTTATTTTATTTTCATAGTTTAATTTTACGATCCAGCTAGGTCGCTGTCGCTCGTCGCAGTTGTCGCTGTGTCGATGTTCAATAGGTTGGGCGCAAAATTATCTCATCGGAAATGTAGGGCCCCTTGTGGCCAATTTATGAGGGCCCACTGGGAAACTCCTGTTCGCCTGGAGGGCCAGCACGCGCCTGCCTTACCCACTACATGGAAAAAAAGGATTTGGCAATTCAACCAAATGGATTTGGTCACTCTTATTGGCTTGACCCGCCCAAAAAAATCAATCCCAAAACACAGGTGTATTCGATTGATGGAATCATTATATTGCGGTGACAAAATTGATTTCTCAATGCAATGCTGCAATTCCTTTGATTTTACTATATGTTCATCATTCGAAACAATCGCCAACTCATATTGATTGAACATTTGTTTCAACACAGATGTAATATTTATTTGAATCAAACAACAGAAATGAATTGAAGGATATTATATTGGTTGAATTATATGCTTTAGATGGCGAAGCTTTCGCACAACTGACCCTGACTTAGATAATGTTATCGAATAGCCAAGCCAACTTATCATCGTTGTGACGTCCGGACTTAAATGTCCGGTGTAGGCTGAGATGTCCAAAAAACATGGTACTTATACCTGTAAAATATTGGGACAAACTGGGGGACACCAGCCCACTTGATAAAGGGAGTTATCTAGAGTTTCAGATGGCGCCGACGTCGTTTCTTGTCATAATTCAGTAAACTGCAATTACAGACCACTCAGGGTGTTCTAGTGATTTGTGTCTCTGATCCGTTCTGTGATTGTGCTTTTGTCGTCTTTAACGTTATGTCAATTCGTTGTGAAATATTTTGAGGTTGATCGATCGATGTAACATATTTTAGAACAAACTATTCCATCTACTCATGTCAGTGTTATAAAGTATTTTCGAGAAGTGTTCTGAAATAATTCTAACAATTGTAGTGCGTACCAATTTTGTATGGTTAATATTCTATTGGTACTTATGTATTTCTGTCCCATGAACACAAATTCAAAGTCGGTGTTTGTTCAAAATGTATGTGGATAGTGGAAAAGGCCTAACAAATTTCATAAATCATAATTAAGATGTGTTTTGAAAGTTTCTTATTGCTAAAGAAGGCGAAAAAGGGGCTTTTCTTGATCTTTGAACCTCCGAAAGTATTTGAGTGTGTATTTCGTGTTCATGGGACATAATACACTTCGAAAAGCATTAGAATATACATATATATTTTATGATGGTTACATAGCATTTCCATCAGTTCTATATACTGATAAAATGATGAAATAGTCAGAGAACAGTTGAGATTTCACATTAGGTCAGTTTTTGGCATCCTCAAAGTTAAGTGGACCGAACATAAGTAAACATGCCATCAATTGTTGACTAGACTGTTGATAAACATTATTTGAAAAATATGGGAACATGAAATATGGAGTTACATTCGAAAACATATAAAAATAACTTCCACCATTCAGCTCCACCTTCGCCTGCAGAAGAGAAAAGTGTTTGCACTTTTTGTAGATTCCAGACGCGCTCTTGATTCCATTAACCACAACCTTTTCTGGCACAAACTTTATGCTTTAGGAGTCAGTTCGCGGTTCATAAACATCCTACGAAACTTATATGAATCGGCATATATGAGGGTAAAAACACAGCCCTACCCTTTTCTCTCTTTTCATTGCTGATATTGAAGACTACTTCAAAAAAAAGGGGGCGCAAGGTATAAACATCTACAACAAGCAGAGCTTGCTCATGTTGCTTCACGCGGACGATCTAGTAATCCTCTCTGACTCCCAAGTCGACCTTGCAAAAAAACTTCGTATACTCGGAGAATACTGCGATGAAAATATACTTACAGTTAATGTGGAAAAGACCAAAATAATCCAGTTCTGTAGATCTTCTAGCCAAAGAACCGACTGCAAGTTCACTTACAAAAATCTCCCAATTGAAAGCACCAATAGATAGACCTATTCAGGGGTTACTTTCTCGTCATCGTCATTTTTTCGAGAAATGGCATATTCTACTGCGGAAAAAGCCAAACAAGCAATAGGGGCTGTACTTCTTTTGAAGGCTAATTCTAGGTTGAACAAATGGCATTCACGCATAAAACTGTTCGATTCCTTTGTGGTTAGTATCCTCTTGAATTCTATACCAGTGTGGGGGCTGCGCTACTCAGAAATATTAGGAAGGGTACAGCTGAAGTTCTTCGAAAGCCTTCTTCTTTTGCCGAGCAATACCCCGGATTACGCTGTTAGGCTTGAAACTGGGCAGGTCAAGATTTCGTACACAATATTCAAAACCACTCTCAAGTTCCTAGATAAACTGTTGGTCATGGAAGACAATCACTTTCCCAAAATTTGTTTTTCTCGACTGGTATCCCTCAATCACACTGGTGTGGATATCAGATACAATTGGGTTTCACAACTCAAAAAAGAACTCGACTTCGCCGGCTCCGAGTACTCCATCAATGAACTCAACAACTACAACTACAAAAAAAAGCTCTATGACTCTTATTTTTCCCTCGCCACTCGCACGACCTCACTTACACTATATCGTTACTTTAAAATAACCCCTTTTTCCCAAGGATACTCACTTCTGAAAGTTCCGATCCAAACTATTAGGACCCTTGCTCAAATTAAGATGCCTAGTGAATATATGATCAAATTAACATACAATGGCAGTACATATCGAATAAACCCCAATGAAATATGCACCATATGCAATCGAAAGGAGCTTGAAACCCTAGAACATATCCTCTTTAATTGTCCAATATATTCTTTCATGAAACCTTCAGATGCTCACTGTCTTTCCAGTTACAACAATTTCAACAGTCACTTCGAAAATGTTGCATCTATTGAAGCTAAAAAACTGTCCTCACATATATGGAATGTACTTAAACTACGTTCATTCGTTCTAAGCGAGTGAAAAGTTCCATGTAGCCAAATTTATGTCCTGATGTGATCAGATATGTGTTTGGGATTACACAAATGTATTGTTATCACCCTTTCATTGATTTTATTTTTTGTTCTATTTGCATGACTTTTCTCACTAATAGTTTCCTTCTTCTCCTTTTATTGTGACACTCTAATATATAACAAACTGAATGATATGTATTCATTAGAAGCAATAAAATTAATAAATAAATAATAAACATATAAAAATAATAATTGATTCAATTTGCCCAAACATAAATCCATAAAAATATATGAACTTACTCCAGACCATCAGGTTTTCACTTATTCACTCGATATTTGTTTTACACGATATTAGTTTAATTGTATTACTATTTCAATTATTTCCGCGAAAGTTATTTATTTACTTTTTTATCGCACTGTATATTAGACTATAGTTGTATAGGTAATGTTTTTCTATGAGGACATGAACTATCGGTTAGAGGTTTTCGGTGTCTCATCTCGATCTTGAAGCATTCATAACATAATTTCTATTAATAATAAATACTGGTTATTCACTTTGTAAAGTCATTACTCGTGAAATTCCTGTTTGACTTGATTGGAATTATCTTTATTAATAATTTCGCAATTTCACTGCAAGATGATTACTTGTCAATGAACTCATGACTGATGACTGTCTAGTCAAGAGCTGTTACTTGATACTTGATAGCTACCGCACTTCTATAAGTTATATTGTTATATGATTACTATGTGAAAGTTTGAGCACTTCTCATCTTCCTGCACTACATGTTAATCGAATGAAAGTTTAAACACGTCTGAGCATCGTCCCGCGACGTCTCGCGGTTTCTATATGATCTCCCCTTCCATGGATTGTTCTTTGTTGAACCCTTTTGGTCACATTCCTAACGTTGATTATTTTCGGCTTGTCATAATAAATCACCGTCTGAGTAATCAATGGCTCGTTACTGTACAAATACAAAATTTTATTGTGAAATATATATAATATATATATATATATATATATATATATATATATATATATATATATTCTAGTTCTTGGGTGAGTTCAGGATCAGTCAATGACCATTATGAATGAGTTTTTATCTAGTTTCAAATGTGATTCGGAAAATTGTAACGTTTACACTGCGGAGCAGTATATGTTACAAGTTGTATATAAATTACTAATATTATAGACTCCCATATAAATATATAATTTTTATCATTCTCGGAGTTCAGAAAAGATATCTCAAGATAATAATCTTTCATCTACCTATTTTTATATAAAGTGAATATAAAGGGCCCTGTATTTTGAATTATATCTCTGGAATAATTCTCTTTATTCTATGGTAGACTTATTTGAAAATGACGATAACAAGATATCAATTATTGGTCACCAACATTAGTGAGGCGAGTATCAGTGGTTGCCTGTCGATAAGTTCTAGGAAACTTGTAGGTAGTGGGACGACCACATGACGTCAAAACAGCTGATCGAGGCTATATGTATTGTCCTTGAATATACTCTGTCCTTGTCCTTTTCCTTCTCAATAGATTGGAAAAGTTATTCGAGAATGAAAAGGAAAGTTGAAAGGTAAATCCAAATGACCCACGGAATTTGGACTTACGGTTCTCGAGTGAGAAAATTAAAGTGAAAGAGATTTCCGGAAAAAGAGTTCTCTTTTAGCTGTGAAAGTGATGGCGAAGCTGACCTTTCTCTTCTGGTAGTAGTTTTGAGAAAATCCAAGTGTAGATTTGAATACAGTTTCCAGTAGTTATGATTCAACACATTATCGTAGTTTTGATGGTAACTATATGAATGCGATTACACTTATCACGAGATTGGAAATGATTATGGTTCTGCACGAAATTCACACCACGAGTTATTAATGGAGAATGACACAAGCCAACTTTGATAATTAATGGATTCAAAGTGTAAATGTCTCTATATATTCGAAACACCCTTCTTCGAATGAAGGTAAGAAATTAATCAACAAAAATAATTTTACAGTAAAGATTTTAATATTTCATTGGTATGAACTCCCATGGTTTATTCAACCTCCAGCAATTTCGATTCTAAGCTCGTTCACTTTGTTATACAGTATGATCAAGAATATTTGAACAAACTTTGATAATCAAGTCTAGAGCTACGAAACCAGGAATTACAAATATGTTATAGATTGGTCAGTTACAAATCGTATGAATATTATAGGGTTATTGGTTATTGATAATGGTACCAACAGGCAAATTAATTCATGGTTCAGGACTATCAGGAGGTCACATATAGACATCTCAGAAAACTGATGTGTCCTACCAAAGGGCTGATTTGCTGTGTTCCTGTGGACATCCAGACTAGTAGCACTGTCGGTGTATACTCATTACTACCCCAGGATTATTAAGGTCAGACTGTTCTGGAATATTTTTCTGTAACTTGTTTTGAGTTGAAGTGCTTATACACATTACGTTGTTGGTACAAATTGCGTGGTCAATTTTTGATTCCATTGTCTATTTACATTGCGTATGTATTTATTCACTAAAAATTTGATTCAACTTCATTGTGTTGATTTTCTTCGAAGGTATAAACATAATTGATAATGCAACAGTATGTAATATTTAATTAACCCATATTTTTGTTGTCATATGTTTTCTACGGAAGTTCAGAGACCTATATTACATAACTGTACTTATTGATGAACCTTCTCAACAATGTGGAATTGTATATATGATTATAGTACCGATACCGTTGTTTTTATAAAGTTGATGTTCACATATCAACCTTATTTCAAATTCGAGGAAACGTCTGTATTGATACTATACTTCGAAACATAACCCAATGATTGTACAGTTAATTTTCCCTCAAGCATTTTGCCTCTAGGGAATTTAACTCGTGCAATTTGCGGCCTTAACAAAGTTTAAACCATTCAAGCTTCGCTTTCGTGGTTTAAGCAGATGATGAGACCGCAAATCGTACTCAGTAAAGTTTCCAAGCAAAATAAAAAAAAAAGAGTAGTTGAATCCCTAGCACTTCTGATATTACCCAAGTAGCACACAGAGGTCATAATTCGGTTGTACAGACGTCTACTAGACCTTTCGCAGAAGTCCATGACTATGTCTTGTAATATGCTGAGACATCGCTATGTATGCCAATACGACAAAAAGGCACACTCTTGCGACGTCACATCGACGTTATGAAGTAGTGATAATGACTTGCGAATATAGACTCATATAAGCCACTCGCAAAAAGGTCGTTCTGTGGTCTTAGTGTAGTCATTATATCATTATGCATAAAGGTCATAATCTTTCTAATATAGTATAACAATATGTATACTATATCAAAAGATTTTATATAAAATCAATATAATATATAAGTCAGCCTTCCATTACATGTGTCTCTAAGAATCGTTCTGAAACTCTAGTGACCAGGCACATCAATTTTTACGATCAAAATCCAATTCTACTCACTCAAAATTCATGCGCCTCGAAAATGAAGAGAGATAAATATTTATTTTCATTTCAGAAAAAATATATTTCATCAATTTTTCTCATTAATCGTTGAAATATGTAGACCATATTACGAAAGATACTTGATTAGCACATCTCCAATGATTTTTAAATTGATATAACACCCAGGGTGCTATATTTTTTATTTTAAATATTTTTGTTCCAATATGGCTACCAGAATAATGTTATCAATCAATCGAAAAACATGGATGCCGTCCTTCTAGTGTCGAAAAGTTGTTATTACTCCGGTATGTACTATCATAGAATAGTTTACGAGTGTCTCAAAGACATCGCAATATCTTACATCAAAAAGTTGTGATGTAGTCGCTATGACCACATGTAGCAAGTTTTGTTGTACTAACATCGTAACGCTAGCAAAACAGAAGAAGATATACACTGAGTGCATAAGCATTCCGCTAGTTCCGCCTAATGGAAAACGCTAAAAATAACTGACATTTACAATAGAGGTTATGTTGATGTTGAATATTTAAATATTTTTTAATTATCACTCGAAGTGCACATACATATTATTAATGTCTTTTCTTGTTGTGAAAACAATTGAAGGAACTGGATGAACTTCATTTTTTTGCAGTGTCCCGAAAGACTGATTAATTATTTCAGATGTTAATTTTGGGGTAGGCACCCATCCCTCCTCTTTATATTTTTCTATATGCTCCAGTTCTCTTGTAAGACAGATTGGATTTTTGTTTTGGCATTTTAATCATCCATACGGAACTGAATATTCCACATACATAACACAATATACCTATCCAACAAAAATAACATAACCAACAAAAATAATCTAACCATAGATTCATAATGTAATCTATGTACATGATGTAATCAAGTTCATCAGTTGACAAAACTACATTACATGAGTACAATATGTAGTCGTAGAAACGTTTCAAAAATCTATTCATCAGAACCACATATGTTCATTGTCATAATAACCTCACAGCAACTACTCTTGGGTTCTACTCAACGACATATACAATTTATTTACATACAAACCACAGCACAATTTCATCTCGAAAATACTTTATTGTACTTTCGTTATATCTACTACACGACGTCATAGCAACGCCTGAAGGTTATAAAACGCACATTACCTTTTTGGTTCTAAAACATACAAATACGTGGTCTTTAAGACGGTATGAGAAGTCATGATGTTAATTTCATGACTCTGTGCTACTTGGGTACCCTCAATAAATGCCTCGAGTTAGAACTCAATTTCTGAATGAGGTATTTGAGAATATGCGTCAGTTATTGGATCCTTCTTGCATTTATCATTTCAGTTATTTGTCTCATTATTTGTGGAAACATGAATGAAAAACCTAAAAATGTTCACTTGGTAATACCAATATTGAATGATTTCTCATTTTCCAATTACTTTCTTCAGAATACGGTTTCATTTTCTTTCGGAATTCTAAACACCATTGTTGGAACTGGAACGCTGGGGCGGATCTCTCTCATAACAGAATCCCCCAACAACGTAACGACTGGCAGCGTAAGATTCCCAGATGCATATTCAACGAGGCCATACTCATTGTTGTAGAAAAACTGAAACTTACCCAGGGATTAGCAATCAGATGACATTCGAAGTACACGTCGGCGCCTTCCTTGATATCATTTGCATCTAAACCGTGCCCCAGCGTCAACGTGACTTTTGGCGGATATAGCACTCTGAGCATCCACGTGCGCGTTTGTTCACTGAAAAAAAAATAGGGGAGATTAGCTAGTCGGACATTTCCTTCATGGGACAAAATTAGGAAACGAGTATAAGGGTTACTGAACGATGGAAATTAGCATATTGTTCAGTCTCTCCGAGTAGACACAAGTATGTCATGTTTGTTGACTCAAAAGGGTTGGAACTCATGCCACATAATTTTCGGAATGGAAGTTTATACAAGGTGGCGAAAATTAGATTGAACAACATTGTTGTCTCCGTACAGATAACATATACATTAATGGCAATAATCCAATAAATAGAAACACGTTGGATAAATAGAAACACAGTTTTACCAAAATCTAACAAAATAGAAAATAGCTGAAATTTTGGATTCATGTAATTATAATTGTATGGAGTATCCATTAAGCAATGCCTCACCAAGACACCCTCTAAAAATAAAAAAATATCCTGACATTTTTTGAATTCTCTTATTTTTTTATGTAATTGCAAATATAATGGAGATATTGAAGAAAATTTGGAATAAAAGTGATTTTCTCTACAAAAATGGTATCAAAATTTTTTTCGATATATATATATATATATATATATATATATATATATATAAATATATATATATATATATCTATATATACATATACAGAGTGCGGGAAAGCGGGACACCTCTCTAAAACTGTTATTTATTATCCGATTCAGAAGTTTTTTTTTTCAGTAGATAGAGCATCAATAGTTCTAGTTGAATGCCATAAATTCTAAATGAAAATAAGAATTTCATCACGGCCTACTTCGAATTAAATCCAAAAAACATACTAGCGATTTTTTTTAATGAAATTTGACGACGCCACTGGATTTATGATACTTTCAAATGGGTGTGACCTGAATTTCACGATAAAATTATTTCTTTTAACAGAAATATGGCATAAGTAAAATTCATATCACTTTATCAAAATATTTCGAATGGTCGTGATATACATCACAATATTGTTAAAAATATCGTTTAAAATGCTCTTTCGGGTCGTTAGCAGTCGAGTTTGTAAACAGCAGTTATTCAAAATGGCGTCAAATTACGACCTGAAAGAGCATTTTAAACAATATTTTTAACAAGATTGTGATTTATAGACGAGTGTTCGAAATATTTTGATAAAATGATATGAATATTACTTATGCCATATTTCTGTTAAAAAAAATAATTTTATTTTGAAATTTCGGTCACATTTATTTGAAAGCATCAGAAATCCAGTGCCGTCGTCAAATTCCATTAAAAAAATCGCTAGTATATTTTATAGCATTTTGACCTTGAAAAAAATTCGAAGTAGGGCGTGAAATTTTTATTTTTATTTAGAATTTATGGCATTTAACTAGAACAATTAATGCTCTATCTACTGAAGAAAAACTTCTGAATCGGATAATAAATAACAGTTTTAGAGAGGTGGCCCGCTTTCAAATGGGTCACTCTGTATGTTAGAAAGAAAGAGAGTTTCATGGTTTCCCAATCATCAGGACGCCTTGCGGTCTTCCTCGAACCTGAAACAAACTTGACGTTGAAACAAAACTATGCTTTTTCAATTTGTTATTGTTTGCGTTACTTTGAACGCACTAGAAGCTTGACTCTTGGTGTTGTGGATTGGCCTATTCTGACAATTGTTGGTGACCTATCGATGTTGTACGAAATTTCCTGCCTTCGAATTCCACAGCACTATGTTGAGTAACACTACGCAAATGATAGATATCGCAACTATAATTTTGTCCATATCACATTTTTATCTTTGCCGGTTGGTATTAGCACTCTGAGAGGTTTGTTCCAGGTTCGAGAAAGAGCACAAGCCGTCCTGATGATTGGGAAATCTAAAACAGCTGTAGGTGGATGGCGGACACCCTTGAAGTTGAAACACAACTCTCTTTCTTCTTTTGTTATTGTTTGAGTTACTCTGAACGCACTAGAAGCTTGATTTTTGGTGTTCTGGATTGGCCTATTCTGACAATTGTTGGTGACCTATCGATGTTGCACGAAATTTCCTACCTTCGAATTCCACAGCACTATGTTGAGTAACACTACGCAAATGATAGATATCGCAACTATAATTTTGTCCATATCACATTTTTATCTTTGCCGGTTGGTATTAGCACTCTGAGAGGTTTGTTCCAGGTTCGAGAAAGACCACAAGCCGTCCTGATGATTGGAAAACCATAAAACAGCTGTAGGCGGATGGCGGACACCCTTGAAGTTGAAACACAACTCTCTTTCTTCTTTTGTTATTGTTTGAGTTACTCTGAACGCACTAGAAGCTTGATTTTTGGTGTTCTGGATTGGCCTATTCTGACAATTGTTGGTGACCTATCGATGTTGTACGAAATTTCCTGCCTTCGAATTCCACAGCACTATGTTGAGTAACACTACGCAAATGATAGATATCGCAACTATAATTTTGTCCATATCACATTTTTATCTTTGCCGGTTGGTATTAGCACTCTGAGAGGTTTGTTCCAGGTTCGAGAAAGACCACAAGCCGTCCTGATGATTGGGAAATCATAAAACAGCTGTAGGCGGATGGCGGACACCCTTGGAGTTGAAACACAACTCTCTTTCTTCTTTTGTTATTGTTTGAGTTACTCTGAACGCACTAGAAGCTTGATTTTTGGTGTTCTGGATTGGCCTATTCTGACAATTGTTGGTGACCTATCGATGTTGCACAAAATTTCCTACCTTCGAATTCCACAGCACTAATTCGAGTAACACTCCGCAAATTATAGATGTCGCATCTATAATTTTGTGCATTTCACACTTTTATCCTTGCCGGTAGGTATGAGCACTCTGAGAGGTTTGTTTCAGGTTCGAAAAAGACAACAAGCTGTCCTGATGATTGGGAAACCATGAAACAACTATTGGCGGCTGGTGGTCTCTCTTGTAGTCGAAACAAAACTCTCCTTCTTTTTTTGTTATTGTCTGCGTTACTGTGAACGCACTAGAAGCTCGACTTTTGTTGTTGTGGATTGGCCTATACTGACAATTGTTGGTGACCTATCGGTGAAATTTCCTTCCTTCGAATTACACAGTACTTTGTTGAGTTCACACCACACCACAAATTATAGATGTCGCATCTATAATGTATTGTGTATTTCATATATATATATATATATATATATATATATATATATATATATATATATATTATATTGGGTTCAATGGGTTTTTGAATCCTGATATTTGTAATATTTCTTGTTCTTACACGCTTTATATTAGCTTCACTTGTATGTTTGTTTGTTTGTTTGTAACCGACTCCTTTGGGCACGATTTTGACCCACTTATAGACGTCCGAATGATGTGAAATTTGGCAGGTGTACATAATTCCGGTAACAATGCATTAAAATGAAATTGTGTGAGAAAAAAACAGATTGGCGGCTCCAATGGCGTACGAGTTTTGTGATTATGGTCCGATTCGTTTCAAAATTGGTATCTGAGGGTTTTCATGGTCGTAGATTATGATTCTTTTGTCAAAATTGAAAAATTTTAAATGGCGGCTTCAAAATGGTGGACGAGTTTTGTGATTATGGTCTGATTCTATTCAAAATTGGTATGTGGGGTTTTTTGGTGTCGAATATTATGATTCTTTTGTGAAAATTGAGAAATTTGAAATGGCGGCTTCAAAATGGCGGCCGAGTTTTGTGATTATGCTCTGATTCTATTCAAAATTGGTATGTGGGGGTTTTTGGGGTCTATATTATGATTCTTATGTTGGGGATTTCTCGGGTGGAGATTGGATGATTACCTAATTTGATAAGATTATTCCATTTTTTTATCTGCTAGAAAATAATAGAAATAATAGATAAAAAAAACACGCTTTCATAAAGAAACCACACTAAAAAGTAGGAAATGGATAAAAGTTAAAAAAAACTTAAAAACATGCTTTTATAGAAAACCAGACTAAAAAAATTTAAAATAAGAAAAACATGTATTTTATTTTAAAAAAAGCGTGGGGTGCTTGGTATCAATAATTATATAGTACATTACCTAGGGCAGTAAAGTGAGAAATGTCTCAGATCACAGGTAATTGTTGGCCAAGGTGATACCATGCACCCCACGCTTTTTTTTAAATAAAATACATGTTTTTCTTATTTTCTATTTTTTTAGTCTGGTTTTCTATAAAAGCGTGTTTTTTAGTTTTTTCAAACTATTATTTTTTTTATTCGCTTCTAGACAGACAATAAAATTAACGCTATTTTGGAAATGTCGCCCTCGTGTGGGGGCATCATCAGTAAAATTTATTTAAAAAAAATATATATACTACATCTGAAAATAAAACTCTTAATTTAGATACATCTGTGAGTTCAAAGTTAGGTGAGATGTGGAATAATAATTAAATACCATCGAGAAACGTACCTTGGTTTAACCATATTAATGTTGTATTAGCAACCGATTGTCGAGCATTGGGGATGTTTATATTTATGTTGGACATTAGTTTCATTTATGTGTTTTGTTGTGGGCTTCGCTGTGTTGTGTTTGTCCTATAAATGGCGACTTGCTACGTGGTATCGAATTAGGAAAATGTATTTCTGGTTATTTTCTCTTTACTATTGTTGCTTGTGGCCAACTATGTTACGCCCACTTTCAATTAAGAATTCTCATTGTTGCAGAGGTTCTGTATGTCGTTCATCGCTTTCCCTTTGCTGAAATATTTTCAGTCATGTGGATCTACCTGGTGATCGTTGTCATTCAGGGACTTGATTTATTATGTTTCATCCCACAGTGACTTGGGATCCAGAGGAATGCTTTGTTTCTGCTAGTTTGTTCAGACATGTGAAGTCAAGTGTTGATATTGGTGATCAGTGGTATTTTGAATAACTTTCAGAGAACTCAATGAGTCGGAGCAGAGCAAATTCACAATAAAGGACAGCTTGCAGAATAACGTATAGCTATATAGGCCAATCAATAGAGATTTTCTGGCCTATTGATTCTGTGACAAAAATACTACCAGAAAACCGACTGTGACATAATATGAAAGACGGTTCATAGTTATACCCTGTTTTTTCCTACTCAGAACTGTCATTGCTTAATTTTTTAATTTTTTTATCATTTTTGACTTGTTGCATGAAAACCGATGAAGCAATCTCAATACTTTCGATAAACGAATTGTGAGGAATTGAAATGCAGACAAAATTTGGCTCAACGCGACTCGATCGGATTATTAGTAACGGAGAAAAACCGAAAAAACCGGAACAAATAACCTTTTTCCAAAAAATTCATAATTCCGCCACTTTTTGAGTTGAAGTGCAGGTTTTTCACGACATATTAGCTAATAATATGTACTTCTTGTGTGAGGAAGTCAGGAACTGTCGCATTATTAGTTTGGCATAATTGCAATTTGACTTTTTTGATGCATTTTATTGCAGCAGACCTGGATGCGTCATAGGTGGTCGGATTCCAATTTTTCAAAAAATTTTTAAGACTAGAAGTATAGTACTATAAAATGTATTTTGCGTTAAAATTATACCAGATAGCTCAAAAATACTTGCAAACATGACCGAAAATGGGCGAGTGCGTGAAAGCGGCTGAGTAGTGGGGGTAGAACAGCAGACGCGGGAAAGCGTATGTATATTAATACAAGCGCGCTGCGCCCGTTATGAATCTGCTGATCTACCCCCACTCCTGAGCCGCTTTCATGCACTCGCCAGTTTATGGTCATGTTTGCAAGTATTTCTCACCTATTTCGCAGCATTTCAATGAAAAATGAGAATGATCATTTTGTAGTACTATACTTCAACCCTCTGAATGTTCTAGAACTATTGAAATCGGACCCCCTATGACGCATCCTGGTCTGCTGCAATGAAGTGCATTAAAACATCGAATTGCAATTATGCCACAACTAATAAGCTAACAGTGCCTGAGTTTTTCACACATAAAGTACATATCAATCACTACTACTATGAGAAATGGCGGTGTTATGAATTTAAAGAAAAACAAAGATTTTTTCCGGGTTTTTTCGGTTTTCCTCATTTTCTTTGCATTTTGATTCGACAATTCGTTCATAGAGAGTATCGAGATTGCTTCATTAGTTTTCAAGTTACGAGTCAAAAACAATAGAAAATTGAAAAAACGCTTTTAAATTTTTATAATAAATTAAGCAATGACAATTGGGAGTAGGAAACATAACATGATATAACTACGGACCAACTTCCGTATGATGGCACAGTCGGTTTCCTGGTAGTAACTTTGTCATGAAAAAATCTCTATTGATTGGTCTTATATGGAAAAAGCTCGTTGTTGTATCAAGGTCCATAAGTATTGATGTTATGTTGCAACGAATGAAAAGTCAACCATTCTTTGTCTTAGATCTGTATGTGAAGATCTTGACGAATTTTGAAAACATTTCAATATTCTTGAGGTATTTTTATTTCAGTTGTTGAGCATTCAGATCCCATTTTTTCACTTCTCTTTTGGTTGCGTAGCATCCTATGTTCACAAAACTCCATGGTGGAAATTCTGATGGTTGGCTTTGCTGAGAACATATTATGAGTATCATATTTTCGTTGCATATTTTGTAAAGAGTCTATTTCTCCTGAGTCAGAGACGCGAGAATGATGCTTCACAGTTACGTGGCGAAGATGGACTGGAACGGAAGGCTAGAGCTGGATTTTGTCTTTGACTTTGGAGCGGTTCTTCTTTGCAGAAGAGTGAACTGAACGTACATATTCTATTCTTGAAAGAGTCAAGCTTCGACTTATTTTGGGCTACTTCTACTCCCTGGTGCGCTCCCCATCTCATTTAGGGAAGCGTTTTCTTATCGTTGAGGAGTTTTTTGGTATGTTATCGTGAGGTCACTCAGATATTGGCCCCATGTTAGCTGGAATCGAAAATAAGATCGAGAAATTCAAATCCTATTGAAAATGCATTTATATCAAAATCAAGATATTTCCTACAAAAAAAAACAGCTCTTGTTTTGTTGTTGGAGTCTTTTTTTATTGCTTCACTGTATAGTTTGTTAATGGTTCCTTGCAAAGTTTGTTCAGTTTGTATTATAGATTTGGAGAAGTTAAATATTACCAAATCGTCAACATACGTTCTCATGGTTTCTGGAATGCTTCCGACAATAGGATTGATCTCTCATAAATGGAGTAACAGTCAATATAGAATCTCAGGTTATTCCATTTTCGAGAATTCGATAAGGCCTCTCCTATTCCAGTTCCAAACTTTTTATCACTCGGGAACTTTTGAATGAACTCAGGTTAATCAGCTCTGCATCCCAATTCATCAAGAGTATTCAATATGCCGTATCTCCAAATGTATGACCCCACTTGGCCTGTTTCAGATCTAAAAATATTGCTGTTTCATTTTTTAGGAAGCTGATTCGAATCTAGTATTGATCTACAGTTGCACGGATTTTTCTGAAGTCCATTTGGAGTCTGGGAAAGAAGTTGTTGGTTTCGAGACACCGCACCAGACGGAGTTCAACCATTTTCTCGAGTAGATTGCTCAGGTTGCTGTTGAGAGAAATCGGACGTTGGCTGTCAGATTTTGTACAATCTTTTGAGTTTCAGAATAGGAATAACTACGACTCCTTCCCACTGATCAGGGAAAATTCTAGTGAAGAATATTTTGTTGAAAATTCCCAAGATATGTTTCTTTTGTTTCGTGGGTTTCAAGAAGTCGGATATCCTATCTGGTCCAATTGCTGGAGATTCAGTGGATTTCAGGGCTACTTTGAGTTCGTTCAAGGTAGAAGGTGGTGATATAGTACTCAGATAAGTTTTATGATTTAGTTAATTTGCTACGAATGCTCAAGTTCATTTTAAATTAGTAGAAGGAGGACTCGATTGGTGGAATATATTTCGGAAAGAACGATCAGTGAGTTGAAGGAATCAGTTTTTGGAAAATGTTGACTTCTTGCATATTCCAAGGCTTTCAGGATAGCGAATAGTTTCCAGTGAAGACGAATTATTTTTGATAATCTGTAGCAAGAGCTATGTGAATGCTGCTGCCGTCCCTTCTTCTGTTTTGGACGCATCCGTGTATATTGTGATATACTCTTCATAGTTTCCATTTATGTGTTGAAAGTTCTCTTTGATGATGGTACTGTTGTTTTCAGTTTTACTGAAACAGAAAAGGCTAATATCGCAGCCAGGCAAATTTACTATATACGGTTGATGGGTTGGTATGTTGCTTGGATACTTTTCTGGAAAGGATATCTGGAGCTCAGAAATGTATCTCTTCTTCATATAGTATATTCGTTTGATCCGATTGGAGGAAACATTGTGGTATACTGGGATCTGCTGATTCGTAGAAATAGCTGCTGCGAAGCTAATACTCAAATATTGCCTTCTACGATACAGTGAATGTTCACCAACTTCACATAGGAGACCGGCTGTTGGACGTGTACAGGATGCCCCAGTTGCTATTCTGATTGCCGTATTTTGTATGCTGTCTAGTTCACGTGGTATGTGAAAACGAACTTTGGGTCTTCCCTTCTCAATATTTGATATTTCTGTACTGATTCATCTGAATGAAATGAAATAATTGGAAAACACGCTTATATAGCAATATGGATTGAAACGTTGAAAATAATAAGAGTCATTGACCAAAAATGTCGCTTTATGTAAAAAAGCGTGAGGTGCTTGATATCAGTTATGTCAAGTTATGAATCGCTAGTATTCATGATGAAAAGTGAGTAAAGTAAGTATTAATTATGAAAAAAATAAGTTCAAAGAGTAAAACACGACAACAGAAAAATCACGCTCTAAAAATTATGAAACAAGAAAAGATTTCCATCTGAAATTGTTATGTACAACCTATTTAATATTTATCGTCAATCAAATGAACAACTTCGACGTTATATATTTTAATATATTCAATACATATTCATAGTGATGTCCAGAGGATAGTAGTGGTCCTATGCCACTTTGCCCTGAAGCTTATGATCGCTTACTACTATTAGAATGTTTTTGTTAGAATATGTGGCATATGACCACGGCTTTCCTCTGAACATCACTATGAATATGTATTGAATACATTAAAATATTCAACGTGTGAGTTGTTTATTTGATAGACCATAAATATTGAATAACATACATAACAATTTCAGATGAGAATATATTCTTGTTTCCTAATTTTTAGAGCGTGATTTTTCAGTAGTTGGGTTTTAGTTTCTGAACTTATTTTCATTTCATACTTTTTGAGGCGTGATTTTTCAGTAGTCGGGTTTTAGTTTTTGAACTTATTTTTATTTCATATTTTTTAGAGCGTGATTTTTCAGTAGTCAGGTTTGAACCTACTTTTTATTTAAATTATTTTGGGGTTATAATTTCGTGATAAATTATTTGCAGAGCCACTTTACATCTTTTTTTTGTTAAAGTTTTATTGTTTCACATGTACCTAGGTAATATACCGCGTGGAGATACTCGCAGCTTATGTCATTATTATTACACACGTTTTGTATTTTTTTATAACTTTAACATGGGTATAATGAAATACGTATTTATTATATATGTATTTTGAGTAGGTTTGGAGATAAAATATGTTTGGCTCACATCGGAGGCGTGATTTTAGAAATTATTTCCAATTATCGGGTGCATGCGAACAAAGCCGCGAGCAACATCTAATATATATATATATATATATATATATATATATATATATATATATTGATATTGTTATGTTAGGGAATGTTTATAAAATAATGAAAATGATAATTCAATATTATTATTAGGTATTTAAATTATCGTGGTTCATGCTATGTTTGTTTTACAATTTTTCTATGCTTTTTAACTATTCTAGGATCTTATAACATGTTCTACTCATAAGTATGAGACCCACAATACATTCATTTTGATTACACAATAAAAATAATATGAAAATTTAAATTCATGATGAAACATTGTATCTCAAGTAGATGAAATGGTATACAAGTTGGAACATCCCGTATGGTGAATCATATCAGGAGGAAACACAACAGCGAGATGTCGAAAACAATGCGAGGCAAACAATGCAATATAAAAATTATGAACACAGAAAAATGTCAAATATGAATTTTATCCAAATTTGTACATATTATATAAGGTTTAGAATTAGATATTGTAAATAAAATCATTAGAATAAGATAGAATAGAATAACAAACAATGATATAGAAAGTGGCAATAAATCTTGAAATTTTTGAAAGGAAACAAAATGTGTGGGTTGCCAAGAGGAAAGAAGAAAATTGAGATATAAAAACGAAACCAGATACCAAATTTAGAGACAAAAATATAACAAAAATCGAGTTGAAAACAAGCAGAACTATCTAAAACAGCTATATAGATATGACTCATTCTTCATAGGCGTACCGACTGAGCTGGGATGAGGTGAAAAGGGTGTTGGAAAAGGGTAAGACAACATAGCCGGAGTTTCATTTCTGTTATGATAGGAATTCATTTTTTAAAATCATTAAGAATATAGGGATATCAATGAAACAAATCTATCATAATATAAATATAAATGAAGCACCTATCACAACAATTGGCGACCAACGCGGGCCAATTATAAATAAATAATATAGAACCTAATCATAACAATATATATATATATATATAAAATATATATATATATATATATATATATATATATATATATATATATATATATATATATTTTCATAGTTCAACACTTGTGCTGACTGAAGATCCCCGTTATTCCCCACTGTTTATATATATATATATATATATATATATATATATATATTTTTTTCTTTAGTTTCTTGACCACATATATATTTTTCTTCAAATTCTCGGAATAATACACTCCCACAATAACCTTGTATCTATACAAAACAAAAAAAAAAATAATTTTTTTTAACCAAATACCATTGAAACTTTTGAAAAAATTATATAATTGATAATAACCTTATTCCGAAAAATATATATATATATATATATATATATATATATATATATATATATATATATAATATATATATAAAATATTTGAAGTGTGCTAATTAAGCCCCTTCATTTCTACCCAACACGGCATCATGAAAAAAAAATTCAATGATTCCTTACATACATACAATCAATTAATCAAGATATACTTTATTGTCGGAAGGAAATATTTCTTTAAGACGAAGCTTCTGTACAGAGTACGTAAAAAAAAAGATAAAAATATATAAATGCATGTCTAAAATAAGATACATACATACATTCAGGACAAATCGGGAACATAAAACAAGTAATGTGTATAAAAATGATATAACGTATTATATTGGATTATTTTATATTATATTATATATTTTGATAAAAAATTGTAGATATTCAGTCTCTTGAGTGCTTTAAGGATCATGAAATGATTCCTGAGTATGGAGAACTTAGAATTGCTAGAGATTAGAGGCCCAGTAATCGTCCAGATCATAGTAAGATTTCTGTACCAGGATTTTTTTTATATCTCTTCTGAACCCCCTGAGACATGTTGTGTCCCTAATGGTTAGGGGCATTATTATTAAATTCCACTAGGAGTGAGACCCATTTCTTCGCCTTCCCAAGAAAAAGAGAGAGTAACTACCGTTAGGTTCACCTCAGCCCCAAGTCCTTTAGGAAGGGTCCAAGATTGGGATACGCATAATCAACGCGCTAGGTAATCCTAGCTACCGCTATTGCGCCGCTCCCCGCCGAGTCAGTCAGGGAATACAATCACTTCAACCCAAAAGTGAAGGACCCCCCCGTCTCTACCGAATTACGGTATTGTTTTCCATTGTTCCACTATCTAGCACCACGCCCCCCAGAGGCCAACACCTGCTGATGAGTCACCGCGAACGGTGGGGCTTCCCCATCCCCTGGGTACCCATGTTAATAAGACTGCCCTCGCATGCGGGGGCGAATCTGCATCTACGAGGTCATTCTCATCAGCGTTTGATGGGTCACCGCCGCATCAGGCTTTCACCTTCTGCTACTCGTGTAACGTTTGACGAGTAACCGTTCGCCTGAGGGTTCGCCGTTACTTTCGCCATGACAACTAAGCCAGCTACCATGTTACCGAGAGGGGACCTGGACTTCACCCAGCGGTGTCTGAGATCGTCACAGGCACTCCCCTCCCGACGGCCTAGTCACATGGTGGGGCTAGGCCCAATGGTTAGGGGCAGATGATTATGAATTTTGATGCCGTAGTAAATTATAGTCTTTCACCATATTATTTGTTGGTCTTGGTAATCTGATGAAGTTGCTTCGCCGAGTATTATAGTAAACATAATTTGTTTCAAGAAGATTTTTATGTATGATGTTAACTGATTCTAGAATGAATTGATATGTTACTGTCAGGATTTTCTGATCTCCGAATAACTGCCTACATGAATCTCTTGGCCTGTTTTGCAAATATACCTCAGAGCTCATTTTTGGAGTACAAAAGCATTTTTGTGTGAGTTTGCTGATGCGATAGGCAAATTTCAGTTTTATGTCGATATTTATTCCAAGAAATCGTGTTGTTGCTTTGTTAAGAATGTTTTAGTTAGCCAATGGTAGATCTGAAAGATTACAGCGAAATGTTATTATATTGGTTGTTTTGTGCTCATCACCGGGGAATTGGAGTCACACCATTGTTTTATTATAATCATCTCTCTCTCGATTTGATCAAAAAGATGTTGTGATGAAATATCATGACAAAGGAGAGTATTGTCATCCGCGAAAAAAGTGATCTTTGCAGTGATATTCAGTTGGATGATATCATTGATATAGAGTAAAAATAGGATGGGTCCGAGTATTGAGCCCTGAGGCACACAATTTAATACCAGCCATATTTGAGTCAGTGCTACAGCGCACTATTTGACTACGGTTGTTCAAGTAGGATCTTATCTATTCTACGCTTGTATTTCTTATTTCACAATGCTCGAGTTTCTGCAGCAGTGTTTTATGATTTATGCAATCGATGGCTCTAGAGAAATCATAGAATACCGCACCAGCGCACTCGCCTGTATTGATATTTCTATATACCTCTGATATGACAAAAAATAGAGCATCATTGGTCCCTCTGTCGGGCTGAAATTCAAATTGTTCAGTGCATATTATATTATTCAATGGTAAAAAGTTTTGAAGGCGTTTCTTAACTACTTTTTCTATTATTATCGCTGAACTAGGGATTAGTGGAATGGGCCGGTAATAAGATGGATCACTTACGTTATCACCTTTATGAATAGGGATAACCAGAGATGTTTTTCAAAAATAGTGGGAAAGTTCCAGTCCTTAACGAAATGTTGATAGTTTTACCAAGGCTATTAATGCTATATCAGGGAGATTAAGAATGATATTGAATGATATATCACCTATCCCGGAGCAGTTTTTGTTTTCAATATCTATCAAAATCTTTTGGAGTTCAGTGAGGTTGGTGTCAGTGAGTTCAAACTCGTTAACAAATTGATATTTCTCATGTAATCTAGAGGTAAGTAGGGAACTGGAATATTTTCCATGGGTTTGTGTGCGATATTGCAAAAGTAAAAATTTTGTTCGTTTGGCTCTATTGATACAGGCTGAATTGTTTTAGTTTTGCCTCTTAAATCGTCCATTATTTCCCAACTTCATTTACTCTTGTTATTAGATCCCCCCAATATATCTCTGTAATGAGTATCTTTTGCTGATCTAATGATGCTGCGATATAAGTTCCTATATTTGAGGTTCATTGGTGTACTTGCTAATATCATGCAGAGGTCTCGAGTTATCTGCTGATGTTTTGATTCCACTAGTTATTCATGGTTTTTTCCTTCTCTTGATATTTATTTTTTGAAACGCCTCCTGGAAGTTTGACATAAGATTCATTGAATGTCATATCAGTTTTCGTGATACAATACCAATTAGTTAGTAGATAGAGATGTTGGAAATTTTCATAGTTTTTTGTATTATACAATCTTCCGTAAGTATTTCATTTTATTTTGCAACTTAACCTTCTGGTCAAAACATACGCTACTGATACAGATTCATGGTCAGAAAGCCCCCAAGGTACAACCATACATATAATATTCTCCAACCTCACTACAAAAGTAATCGATGATTGTGACATTGTAATAAGATACTCGAGTGGGAGATTTATCTGCACATGTAAGCCTTTGCTTGTGGGCAGAAGTATCAGCAGAATTTATGTTGAAGTCACCTGCGACTATAACTTGAGATGTAGCAGGCAGTTCAGAGAGTAAAATTTCAAGTTTATGCAAAAATATCATCGCAACCGAGTTTAGAGCTCTATGAACGCAGATGATGAAGAGAATCATTACTTGGAAGTGAACTAATAAAAATTCGGAAGTTATTTCTTCCAGCATCAGATTATAATTGTCCACGTTTTTGAATATTAAATGGGTTAATAATGATGACGCCTTTGTAAATATGAGACTACCTCCATGAATAGCTCGCGTTCTATTATACTTAGAAGCTAGTTCATAGCCAGTGAAAAAATATTTTAATTTTCATTCAACCAATGCCACGTTAGCATGACTATGTCAGGATAGTTATCATTTGCACTTAAGATTTGCAACTCGTCAATTTTATTCCTCACACAGCATGAAGATTATGTTCTCACTTCTGTATGTTTTATTCGTCCTAGAAAAGAGCTGAATCGTTATTGGTGATGGTGATGGTCTTTGATGATGAAGCTAATTGTCGTGACCCAGACGAAAAGCTACCCGCCGTTCTCTTGGTCACTGGTTCGGAAGTAAACTATGCCAACACTTCACAATACGTAATTTATTCCGTAAGGAAACGCCCAAATACACTTTTTTCGGAAGTATGTACAATAAAAATTCTTGTCTAACTGATATGGAGTCACATATATATCTTTTTTTCCTGAACTGTGTGTTTCTGGAATGAAAATTGATACAGAGAACGTAAACTTGTTAAAAATGAAATTATTCATAATTACTGTGTGTCTTTGACATACTCCCATCTGAGGAACGTTATGATAATCATAGTGACTCACAAATGAAGAGAGATATACTATTGAATAATATAAGAACATCAATTCGATCTGAATCTGATAGGTAGCTTAGATTCACAATCACTACGCGTAAAAACTTTTGATTCGGGTGCTCTGCTTTTAATACCAAAATTGATATCACACACTCCCATACTGTCATCGGTTAACTCATGTTCATGAGAATCTTCTTCTGGAGTCGATCGGAATGAATCTGGCATCTTCTTCACACTGGGAAGAGTGATTCCATCATCGCATGTGTTAACATTAACACACTCCAATGGGTAAATTCTCTGCATAGGTCTCAGTAACTGCCCTCTTGCGGTTTCAACTCGTACCAAACGTACTTGTTGGTTATTACCAGGTATCAGCTCAACAACTCGTCCAAGCGGCCAATTCATACGTTTATCGTTGCCAATAAGAACTATATTACCGACTAAAACTGGCTTTAAAGGCATACTTTTCTTCTGCGTCATTTTCAGTTGAGATAAATAGTCATTGCGAAATCTTCTACGCATGTCTTCTCTCAATTTTTGTTCATGACGTATTCTACGTCAGAGAGACTCACAATCGGGCATTCCTTATTCTGCTTGATCCCGAAAAAACATTGAGGGGGTCAAAGCAACCAAGTCTCTTGGATCACTTGCTAAATACGTGAGAGGGCGAGTATCGATTAATTACTTACATTCGCATATTAGAGTCAAAAGTTCTCCATAACATAGCGAGGCACGACCTGAAACTCTACTAATACCGATAAGTCGCTCCCAAAATCCGCCCCACCACACAGCCGTAGGGGGATTAAAACGCCTTTTGATCCTCCGCACTGAACTATATTCGGTAATTGTCTCCCGATTCAGTTTACTGAACGCATTTTTGGTTCCGACAAAGTTTTTTTCTTTTATCGCTATATATTGTCTTGGGCCGTCCACGTCGCGCGACAAATCGTCGAAGAGTCTGTATAAAATTGTAGACAGTGAAATAGGAATTTTTAGATGCACAGTGCGATACACGGCACATGTGAACAAACACACCCAAACTTTTTCCCCAGTCTTCAGGGGTAAGAGTTCAGCAAAATCCACTCCAGTGACTCCGAATGCCACGGCATCACGAACAAGATCCACTGGTGAAGGTGGTGTGTTTTCATCCAAATGTTCAACACTATGTCTTTTACAAATGACACATTTTCATATTACCGACCAAATAGAACGACGTCCACCTAATATCCAATATTTTTGGCTGAGTAAACTCAGTATCCCCTGGGTGCCTATATGACATGAGTTTCCATGACATTTTAAAATCAATTTATTTACAACCGAATGTTTGCCTGGTAAAACAATATGAAAGCAAAAATCAACTACATCGTTCTGCCTGGAGATTGGAGATCTCAATCGCATGAGTGCAGTTTCATCACAAAAGGCATTCAAACTACTTATCTCCTTTTCATTTTCGTTCTGAAATGTTTCAAGCTAAACTGGGTTTAGGAAGCCAACTACATGCCTCCATGTCCTAATCGATGTTAACGTGCGAATTTCCGCAACTCGATTCCAAACAAAGGTAGCCCATTCTTCAGTACGACGAATCCATGAAACCACAGTCGATGAGTCAGTCCAGAAGGCACAGTCGATATCTCTGCTGAAATTTCCCTGAACCGGAGCATACAACCTAGCACCGATCGTTGCAGCCATCAACTCCAATCGTGGTATGGATATAATCTTCAATGGCGCTACTCTTGTTTTAGCAGCGACTAAAAATATAGATACTTGGCCATGTTGTGCTACTCTCAGGAAAATTACGGTGGAATAAACTTTTTTACTTGCATCGCAAAATGCATGTATGCTCCAGTTATCGGCCTCATCGAATTCGGCATGTATCCATCTGGGAATCTCTATACCACGGGTATATCCCACATACCTATTTTTTCTCCCATAGTTGTTGAAGTGATAATTTTGGACCAACCGAAACTGTACGAGTAAATCCAATAGGATCAAATATACACTGAGAAAGTATGAGCCTTTTCGTAATAATCTCATCTTGAATACTATCGACACCTTTGAGACATTCTCCATTGATATTTAATGAGTCTCTACATGAGAAAAAGTACAGGAACAAGTGATGTATTATTTTCAGTGTTCTGTGTGAACTCCCACCCTTGTAAATCAAATTTAGCCTCGGCCATAAGGAAACATGCCTCTTGAATGAATTTACCCAGAGTTTTTTCGTAAGGAACACTCGTTGCACAATTATCTACATAAAAACTCCTTGCTAGTTTCTCAATAGTGTTACTGGAATGGAAGACATCAGGCCCCGTACATTTACTTCGAATTTTTGATATATGATACTCGATTGTAGCACCAAGCAAAAATGGACTACTGTTCACGCCAAATACAACTCTTCTGTGACGATAAATTGTTTCATATCCTTCTTGATAAATCCACAAAAATTGTAGAAAATGTCTATCTGCTTCATGAACCCTTACCTGTTGAAAGGTTTTTCGAATATCCGATACGACACCGATTTTTTGTTGCCGAAACCTGAGCAAAATAGTAGATATCAGTTCTATTAAGTTCAAGCCTTTTTCTAGACAGTGGTTCAGTGCGGGTTCATCATTTTCATAGGATGAAGCATCGGATACTGGTCTTATTTTTGTCGTTGAACTACTTTCTTTGATCACCGGCCTGTGAGGTAAATAATGAACAGGGACGTCAACCTCAGATTCGGTGACCTATTCAATAATTTTCTTTTGAAGACTTAATCATAAGATGCGATAAACTGTGCATTCTTCAGTTTCTCCAAAATGGATTCAAGTCTTCTTTTCGCCAAAGCATAATTATCCGAAAGTGGAAGATGTCCATCCAGCCTTGACAACCTAACCTTGTAACGACCCTCGTTATCAACCGTGATCGTTTTCAGGAAGACTTCTTTTGCTTCATTTGCCAGATCTTGACGCGATTCCCTTTCGGATAGCTCTTCAATCTTTAATACGTCTAACTCCCATAGTTTGGTGATGGTAGCATCTTTCACAAAGAGTGAGTGAACTGTCAAAGTCCTACTGAAGTTTTGCAGATCTGATGGAATTTTTCCCATAGGTGTCCATCTCAACAAAGTTTTAACTGCTACTAAACCGCATCTCAGAATATATCTACAACTTTCCAGGGACATCAGCACCAATAAAAATTTCAATTGGACCCCCCCACAAAAAACACATTTGGCACGTCGCAATTAATCAAGCCAGCCGCAGTAGATAATGTTGCAATAGGTTTCGATTGATATTTTTTGTGAGGATTATTCGTAGAAACATTATTTGAACGAAGTCCGAATCCTTCAGGTGCTAAAGAAATGCGTTGTTCGTTTTCAATTTCATTTTTCAAAAAACTTATAAGACCCTTTAAACGAGAGTACAATGTGGAATCTTCAGGAACGATAGAGTCTACATCATCACTTCTAACGGCCACTTGAAAACTCCGTTGATCTTTGCCAAACTCTCAGTAAATCTTCTGGTAAACAAGATTCAATCAATGGCATTGCTGCACATTTTGCCGAAGTTATTCCTAAAGTTTCAAGTGTCCGCAACTGTGTTTGAATTCTGTCATATAGAGTGGAGAGATCCGATTTTGTTTGTGACACAGCATTATTCAAAATGAGTTTCAGTTACTCTCTGACATGTACTTCAATTTGTAAATTGTCCCTGCCAAAACGAGATTTGAGGCTTTGAATGATTTTTTCATAATTTTCATTAATGAAAGCCATTCTTGAACATCTCCACTGAATTTTCTGAATTCAAAAGGAGGAAGTTTAAATTTACGCTTACCTGTCTGATATCTTGTAGATAGTTGTTCAGACTGAAGTACTGACCTGACTTCTTCGTTATGACCTCCCTTCTTGAAACGTAGTAAATCGTAGTAAATCTTACCCTATAGACATCGCTAGACTCCATTTTGAGTTCCAGATCCTCCTCACTCGCATCTTGCGCTAGGAGGGATTCATAAACTTCAGATACAACTAGAGCATCATATTTCTGCTGTGAAATCTCTCAAGCTACCTGAATCCGCTGCATGTCCTTGTAGTCAGTTGATCCAACTCATTTGCCTTCTTCGTGAAGGCGGAACGAAGTACGAACCTATGCTTTTTAGTTTGCTCCATCTCGCTCTCGCTCACAAAAACAAACTTGGTCGAAACCACGCGTGATGTGTATTTCAAACCTTCGGACACTAAATAACCGTGGAAGTTTGTCTAAATATGAAACACGAGATGTCCGTGAAACTCCCGAAAACTATACGTCCCCTAAGTCCGGTCACAGTCGCCAAAAAATGTCGTGACCCAGCCGAAAAGCTACCCGCTCTTCTCTTGGTCACTGGTTCGGAAGTAAACTACGCCAAAACTTCACAATACGTAATTTATTCCGTAAGGAATCGCCCAAATACAATATTTTCGGAAGTATGTACAATAAAAATTCTTGTCTAACTGACATGTAAGTGAATAAGTGCGACAAACTTCAAGGGGTGATTCTGCATGAAAAAATAATGACAGTTTGGTAAATAACTTTTGTCCGCAAATTCTTCGTTTTCCGAGATACGGGGTGTTGAAGTTTTTCTTAAAAACTGACTATTCATTTATTGCTCTGAAATCGGTCAAGATATGCGAATGAAATTTGGTGAATTTTAAGAGGTAGTTATTGCACATTTTTTGACATGCAATTAGGAATGTTATACACTGTCGTCCAAAATGAGCCTCGTCAATAAACAAAACGCCATTTGAAAAATTGGGAATTTGAGCGATTTGATGAAGAATCCAATGGCAAAAAACTAGGCGCGGAAAAAAGTCTCTAGGTAGTAGAGCTTGCACACGTTGAATATGAAACGGATACAAGTGCTGTTCCATAAGAATTTTAAATACAGTGAAGTTGCTTACATTCAGTATGTTGGCAATTATTTGAGTACTTGTTTCAGGTGACTCCGTAATCAACTCGAGAACTGCTTCTTCCAGTTGCACGGTTCGTACTTTTCGAGGGCGTCCGCAGTCAGCCGTTTGTTTCTTAAATGTACCATTTTCGCGCAAACGTTGGTGAAGACGAGCAAATATTGTGTGATGGGGTACCCTACGTCCTGGATACAATCGTCGAGCTTGCCGACTATTTCCATTACATTTGTATAATTTTCCATCATTTTCGATAAAAGAAAAATTAATTACTTATTATCATTAATGTTGTACCAACCTAGAAGCTTGAAAATGAAGAAACGCTGATTTGACATTTCATTGAAATAATCGTATTTAATAGAATGTTGACAGTAGCTTACTAGCATCGCTACTAGATAATTTATTAAAGTAATGACAACTACGCGTTGAGATTCCTTGTCACAAATTGAATGAGGAATTCAAAAATGATTTTTTATTTGAAATATCTCAGTGGCGTACCATTTTTTGTTTTACAAAAATTGATATCATTACCCGTTTGCGCGCCAATAATGAACATAAAATTCTTAATTGCATGTCAAAATATGCACAATAACTACTTCTTGAAACTCACCAAATTTCATTTGCATATTTCGACCGGTTTCAGAGCAATAAATAAATAGTCAGTTTTTAAGGAAAACTTCAATTTCTGAAAACAAATTATTTGCGGACAAAATTTATATAGCAAACTGTCATTATTTTTTCATGCAGAATCTTCCCCTGAAGTTCGTCGCCCTTATTCACTGAAACCCTGTATATATTTTTTTTCTGTACTGTGTGTTTCCAAAATGGAAATTGATACAGAGATAACGTGAACCTGTTAATAATTAAATTATTCAAAATTACTGTGTGACTCTGACGACACTAATAAAAGCATGTTAAAAAAAGTAATGTCTCCCATTTTAACTCATCCTCTACTAAGTTTCTAATAAAAAATAAATACAAAAATCACCCGAAACCTTGGCAATTCAAACGAGTCGTCCAAACGCACTCACCTGAAAGGGATCCGCTGATTAGACGCTTTACAAGTCAATATGAGTCCGTGGTCAGCGGATGTGGGCGTAAAGGACAATGTGCTGGTGGTCGTGTTGCCATCCGCACTCACGGTCACTATGCCGCCCTCCAGAGATACGCCGTCCTGTAACAATAAAGCCCAAGATTAGGAAAGTTATTATTGCGTCCACAACTAGTCCAGACATTTCGAGTTGATATTGTCGGATTCGGGGAAATTAGGGCGGTTGCTCGAGGACCATGAATGAGCTTTGGTGTTGAGTGATATGATTAGTTGTAGAAACTGAAATGGGCAGTTTTCTCGGGCCCAACATGCCGGATGATGTGAATGGATGTTTCATGGAGTATTTATATCGATTACCCTTTTATTGTGGGCTGAAGTGGAATTGGAAACTTACCGGGACATTAACTGGTTATTTGTATAATTTATCTGGATTGAATAATAATAAGCGCAAGATTTCTTGTGATGATTTTTTGGGTAACCTTCCACAGTGTAAATGAAAATATAATCAGAAAAATCAATACAAGTGTAGAAGGGCAAACTTATGAGTCACTGCGTTCACCAAATCATATTTCCTAACAAAAAATGATTCAATAAGTCAGTAACTTGTCGTATTCTGAATTTCCCTATGAAAAAAATTGTAAAAATTCAATAGATACTTCTCAATATAGTTTCTGATTGACATTTCGGAAAGATCTCTTGGATCAGATTGAAATACTTCCAGCTGATAATGGTAATTCCACAGTCATCATGAACACTACTGATTATGAGGACAAACTAACACAAATGATCGCAAACACCACATATCAAACAATAAATCAGGACACTATCATATCAGTAAACAAAGTATACAAAAAACTCAACAAAATCCAACTCCATCAACAGAAAGCAGGATATGCCGAACTTAAGCTAAATACAAAAATATACTCACGAAAACAGAACACAGAGATCTAGTATCACAACCCCCACATTTTCATGGATTACCAAAAATACACAAACCAGCTCATCCTCTACGCCCTATTGTCTCCTTCACAAAAACTCGGTAGAAATAGTTTCATGAGGAAAACCCCTCATTTTCTAGAGGAATTGAATGAATTGCATCTCCCAGTAAGTTTTGATGTCGAATGTTTGGTTACTTTTGATAACACTCTGGAAATCGTGAAAAAAAGATTCGAAAATAACACATCACTGAAGACAAGAACAAAACTGTATGTCAGTACCATCATAGAATTACTCAAACTATGCACAGAAAAAACATATTTCCAATTCAAGAACGAATATTATCAACAAGAGTTTGGTATGGCAATGGGTTCTCTTTGTCACCCATTTTAAGTAACATAATCATGGAATAATTCGAAGAATCGTTCGTAGAAACTTTCCACAACGTGGATGATGTTTTCGCTATCTGAAATCGAAGTGGAGAAGAATTAGAAAATTCCTTGGATCATATAAAAGAACAAGAACCAACGATCAAATTCAGTTAGAATCAGAACAAAATAACCAACTCCCCTTTTTAGATGTCATGATCCACAAATCATCATCCCGAATGGAAAAATCTGTACAAAGAAAGAAGACACATACCAATCGATATCTACACTACAACTCGAACCATCATGTCAGTGTCAAAAAAGGCATAGTTGAATGTCTGTATAATTGAGCCCAAACAGTTCAAAATTCCAACCAAAATCCAGAGGAAGAAATAAACCTCATAGAATTTGTTCTTAGGGAAAATGCATATCCGGATCAGTTTGTGGGAAAAACGATAACTGACATTGAAAACAAAAATCCACCAAACAACCAATTAACACAACCAACAGGAGTACTTCCACCACCCACACATTTCACAACCAACATATTACCTTATGTCCCAGGATGATCTGAGAAGATGAAACGGATTGGACACAGGTATGATGTGAGAACATCATTTTGAACAACAAACACACTGAGATCTATACTAACACAAACAAAACCAGAACATGCGGAAGAAAGTACCAAAAACTCTGTTTATAACATATTTTGTTCGTGTGGTGATAGTTTTATAGGTGAAACGTCAAAACCATTAGAAGTGCGCCAGACATATACCAAGAGTGTTGTCTGTTGTGACATGGTATTTTATAAATTGCTGCAAGTGAAAGGGATTTTTAACCTCACTTTTGTAAGTACACATATGCCTATTTGGTTTTCAAATCTTATAATGTTCAATTTCAATTCATTGTAGAGTTCCTGATGAAGAGACAATAAATGACTCGAAACCTTGAATAGAAAAGAGAGTACACTTTTTTTTCCATACCCCTGTTGACTGCATACAAGGATTCCTCTATATATATATATATATATATATATATATATATATATATATATATATATATATTACTATTTTTGTTTTCCGGTGTTAAAGGAGGCAACAGTGCTGGAGAGTTGAAACAATGAGAGATATTCGCGAGACATATGATACACATCAAACATCAGGGAATTCCTGGAGTCCTCACTTTCCATTTGCCAGGTTCTAGCTTATTGCGAGTTCCTTAAGATGTCCCGAAGGTAACCTGAATAAAAAAATATTTCAAGTTCCTAAAGATATCCCGGATGTAAGCAGAACAATGAATTCTCACTGCTAGTTCCCAAAGTTTTTGTTGTTTTCTGGTGTTAAAGGAGGCAACACTGCTGGAGAGTTGAAAGAATGGGAGATATTCGCGAGACATACATATCGCACATCGGGGAATTCTATGATACAGAGAGAAACAGATCATGCTCGTAAGTCGTGGATCGTGTAGATCGTCCATTGTCCCTATCCGTTCGTCTGTTTAAGGTGGGTGTTCAATATGGCTTGTAAAACTAATCCGATAGAGGAGCCACCATGCATTATAGTGAATATTCATCCAAATCTCCAACCGTGCAAATGTGTTATTATAGTCGAAACTATTTTCTACTACGAGACAATTACCAGAGAAGAGAGAGAGAGAGTTTTTCTAGGTTTTTTCCAATTTCATCTGAGGAAGTGTTTCCGAAACGGCCAGACATATTTTTTTAAGTTGATAGTGACTTGAACTTCATCTGACAGTGACTGAATTATTTTCATAGGTTTGGTATAAACAATGGTGAATGCCTACTTGTTTTATAGCAAGTAGCGTGTATTTTCGCGGGTTCACTAGCAATATGGTGTAAACCTATTTGCTGATATCGAGATTTGATTGGTTAGATAAATGCATTCGATTAGCTGAGTTCATTTCGAAGTATATACTCACCAATATAAGACTACAATAATTCACCTACGTCACATATTTGAAGAAAAAAATACTTCTATGGAAAAATGTGTACTACGCGCCTTCAAAACTCTCAATAAACTATATTACGTTTCAATACTTCAAAAGCAAATTGTTACAGTTCATTATTGTGTTATGAATGTTCAATGGTGACAAGCATTGTACAGAGAGTATTTTTTAATGCAACACATATTTGCCCTTTTGAAGAAGTTTATTGGAGCTGCCTGCCATAATGAATTTTTTTGATTTTAACAACAAAATCATACTCTGCTACCCCAAAAACCCGTACTATAAATCACAAAACCCATTCCTCTAAAAACCCTAATTGTCATGGCGCAAGAAAACCTATTTTGTATTCGTGGTAAGCTTATGAATTTGTTATTCACAGAATCACCTAGGTCAAACAATTAAAGAAATTTGTTTTTCCTTTTGAGGGCATTTGTATAAAAACTTGTCTTCAACAACAGTTTTTTATTTATTTTTCCTCTTCAATGCATTTGTATAAAGTTTGTCTTCATCTTTTTATCATTGTTTGTTAATTCTTTCCAGTTACTCATGATATTCGTCATCTTAATAATTTCTGTCAAAAAATTGATAATATTCAACCCCAAAAACCCCCTCATACCAATGTTGAATAGAATCGGGCCATAATCGCAAAACTCGTCATGTCAAATTAATGAATTTTGACAAAAAAATCATAATCTCCGACCAGAAAAACTCCGACAAAACAATTTCAAATAGAATTGGACCAAAGTCGCAAAATTCGTTCGCCATCTTGGAGCCGCCATCTTAGATCAATGAATTTTGACAAAAAAAAAATTATCTTCGACTTAAAAAACACCCACATTCTAATTTCAAATAAAAGCTCCCCATAATCAAGAAACTCGTCTGGCATTTGGTTTTTTCATAATAGATTGCAGAATTTCAGCCGAACGTACAAATCAAGAAATAAATAATAAACACAAGGCAAGGTGGATAAAAGCTTGTAAAAATATCAGCGTCATGCGAAAAAACACAATTTTCGAAATATTGAATGAATTAACTGCGAAAGAGGTGCACTACCCTCAGAAGGAAGTTTAGAAAAATCATTTTTCGTGTGCCTATTATCAGTCAGAAAAAGCTTCGTTATATTATACACATTGAACCTCCGGACCCCGCCCCTAATTGTTGATTTCTATTTATGCTTCCCCAAATTACTCTCCATGATACGATTATGAATAATCTTCGAATCCGAAACTTTAAATTTCTCAATCTTGCTACTTCTAAAGACGTTATCAAAATTACATTCCTATTTCATTGCAGAATAGTTTCATGGGTCTTTCGTTTGATATAAAAAAGAAGCATGTATTGGCGTATTTTCTTCAATTTTCCACAAAAAAATTCTCAATTTTCGAATTCAATCTCAATATTTTCAATAAGTACTCTAATCCTTTCTGAGTTCACCAACTTAATTTGAGTTCTCAAAGTGTAATCGTTTCTCGATGCAACTTGAAATAAAAATAAACTACATTGAACGCCCACCTTAATATATGCTTCCTTTTACAGATTCAGAAATATGTATTTCATAGAAAATATCTGAATTTGCACTTATTTGGCGAATAAGTTGATACCATCGGAATTCAATGCCACATTGTTGAAATAAGCAAGCAGTGATTTGACTAGAATCGTACGTCAAACATAGAAGTGATAGGATGAAAGATGATGAAATTTTCAGGGAATGGACGGTCTTGCTATCTGTACCGAATAGCCAATCGGCCGAGGTACATTTTGATGTTCATTTTGAATTGAAGGGTGTAAATAACAAAAAATGCCCTTTGAGTGACTGATATTCATGCTGTGAAGTTATTATGGGAGGAATTTCAGGAATTCAATGTAATCAAAAGTATGTTTGAATTTCAATAATAAACCACTATGGGAATTTACTTCAAAATCCCACCTAGAATCAATCAAATTTGCATTCTTTCACACCAATTGAAGATGTTGACATATAACTTTGACAGGAGCTAGTCGTCTACATTTATTGCGGAGTTAGTGTCCATCAGTATGAAATAGCTAGAAGGCATTCATTACTATAAATCTGATTTGATATGTTGTCTCTGAGAAATTACATTGGTTGGAAAATAATGAGGGAAATAGTCATTGAAAAATATCATAATCAGTGTGAATTTTTCAATAAAAAACAATGGAGGCGCTACTGAACATATAAAAACTATATACATATAAGAACCATACGTTTGGCTAGCAAGGAACTCAAGGTTCCATCTTGGGCCACATTCTGTTCATCTTGTATGTCAACCCCTTATTCGGTCATTGGCAATAGATAATATACAACGTATGCAGACGACTTCTCGTCAGTTATAGCCGCTACCGATACTATTATCAAGTTGTAGAATTAAAACCCCACAACTGACTGGCCATTGATACAAACCGGTCCTGCATACTTTATTTTACTTTGGTTGAGATGTTGTTACCAAGTTCATAAAGGGCTATATTGGGTGTGAATAATTTTTAAAAACTCATAGGCGATTTTTATAGAGCGGCAGATAAATATAGAACCACCCCTGTAGAATACACATTTTTTCAATCAATCTCAATTCTTTTTCTAATATTAAGAATCAAAAACTGTATTTCGATAGAAATTTTCATGACTTCAGTATCATATCCAAGGCACTCTATGGTTTTTTTTCTTTGTCAAAAACAGCAAAAGTTTATTAGGCAATTTTTGTTTTCAAATTTGACTACACCACTGGATTTGTAGTCGCTATAAATAAAAACCATCAAAATTTCATAAAGAAAATATTGGTTAACAACGAAGTTACAACAACTTTAATTTTGGAAACAAAGTAAACATTTTATTTAGATTATAGACATATTAAAAATATGGCAACACTGCCGATACAAAGTAGATCACCAGTGAATTTGTACAGTGAAAATCCGAAGTCAATAGCTCATTCCGTTCTACATTATAACTCCTGAAAGTATGGTAATGTGAGCGATTTGAGGTTGAAGCCGTTTTTGTAATAAAAATCTGACTACGCCACTGGATTTGTGCCGAAATGACACCTCAACGAATAAGAAATAGTTTAAAAAATATTCGGAAGAAATACGATAAATGTGTCGAACTAAATGGAGGTTTGGTAGAAGCCACAAAAATTCAAATATTTAATTTTACAGTTATGTTTATTTTAGTTAGTTTCTGGTCAATGACGTTTTATTGTTGAATAAATACCTACTTTAAAACTTGTTTCTGTTCATTTCGTTTTTATCGGCTATGGAAGAATATACTACTGTATAACTTGAAAATGAATTTCAAATTTTCTGTTGTTTTCGAAAACACTTATAACCTACACTTGAATTAATGATTATAAGGGAATATAATTTACAAGTCCAGTGGCCTAGTCAGATTTTTAATTCAAAATCGCTTCCACCACAAATCGCTTATATTACCATACTAATAACTGTAGAACGGAATGAGCTATTGACTTCGGATTTTCATTGTACAAGTTCACTGGTGTTCTACTTTGCATCGACGGTGTTGCCAGATTTGAAATATGTCTATAATCTGAATAAAAATTATAATCAAATACTTTGTTTCCAAAGTTGGAGTTGTTGTAACTTCGTTGCTAACCAATATTTTTTCATGAAATTTTGATGGTTTTTATTTATAACGACTACGAATCCAGTGGTGTAGTCAAACTTGAAAACAAAAATTGCCTAATAAACTATTTCCATTTTTAACAAAGAAAAAAAAACCATAGTGTGCCTTGGAAATAAAACTGAAGTTATGAAAATTTGTGTCAAGATACAATTTTCGATGCTAACTATTAAAATATTTTTTTTTTGAGATTGATTGAAAAATGTGTATTCTACAGGGATGGTTCCATTTTGAATGGGCCACACTGTATAAAGTGTCCGACAGATTTTTGGAAACAAATGGAAAACAAGTTTATTTAAAATTTCTCAGAAAATTGTATTCTTCATAAAAGTTTTTGCTTCTGCTCAAACTCAAATTGCATCATCCAAATTTCTTTTTTCTCCATTTGTATACGAGGGAGGTGGAATAATTTGAAAGTATCTTAAGAGTAGAGTACCTTTATTTTTCAAAATACATCCAAAGTTTATTCGAATAAATGACTAACAATTTGAAGAAAATTAGGAATTCAGAATTACAGCCTTCTATTCCAAAAACAAGTTTTATTGATTTTTTCCATTTTTTATTCACCACCCTATGTATTAAGAGAATTTGTAATGTCAGAACACTTATCATTGAATATTACCTGAATGACCATATGAAGTTAAGTTCCGTCCAACTATCAACTAGAAAATTGCATTGATCGAACTTGGTGCCGACAAAATCTCATTTCTTGTTGCCATTGAGAAAACAAAATATTTTCATCATGTAAAAGAATGGAAATGAAGATTGATTGATTCCTAAGCTCAGGAGCCCCATGGCGCGATGAAAGTGGATAATTTTACGTGAATAATATTTTCTGCTTCAATCGTTAGGTATGCGTTTAGACAGCTCACATCACATTTTCGTTTAGCGGGTTGCCCAAACCTCTAGAGCGCTTTTACCTATGTAGAATATATTTATCATGCAAACAACAAAGGGTTGCTCTCAGAGAAATAAACTGAATATACAGTAGGTAAAATATTAATGATACAACATCAACATCATTTCTGCAACTACGTATCGATTTCAAGGTAACACAGTGCGGCTTTTTATACCTCTGTTAACTTTCGATCGAGTCGACGGTTTGAATGAATTATATCACCGATACTACTTCTTGAAATGGACGACATTGTGATCGCTCGATAGATGGCACAGGGGGCACATCAACTAACTTCAAATACCCTGGGGTGTCATATAATTGAAAAGATAACTCAATTCTCTTTTCAACCATCAATTTTTTTATTAATTTAGTCCATACTTTTTTTAACAATATGCATTTAAATTGTCAAGTTAAACAAAAAACAAAACTATTATGTAGGATTTTTATTTATTTTATGCTATTTGGAATTTTTAAGTGGATGTGCCCCGCGCCATATATCAAGCAATCGCAATGCCTTTCATTTCAATACAAATTATAAAAAAATAAATTGAGACAAGCTTTTATTCATACAAATGCACCAAAAAGAAAAAAAATCACATATTTCATTGTTTGATCCATGTTATTCTGTGAGTAACAGATTCGAAATCTTGCCGCGCAAGATTACCTATTTTGTATCCACGGCAAGCTTTTGAATCTGTTACTCACAGAATAACCTAGATCAAACAATAAAATAAATTATTCCTTTCTTTTTGGTGCATTTGTATAAATAAAAGCTTGTCTCAAAATTTCTTTTTATAATTTTAATTTTCAACTTTTCAGTTCTGTTTATTTTATTATTCATTTAATAGCTTGTTTTTGATTTTTTTAATTTATTTTTTATTTTTTAGTATTCATGATGGTAAATAACTAGTTAAGTGATTTCTATCCGAATCATAATCTCTGACCCCTAAAAACCCTAGACACCAATTTTGAATAGAATCAGCCCATAACCACAAAAATTGTCCGCCATATCAAAACTTCAAAACTGCCATTGGGTTTTTTTCCTAACAAAAATTCTATAATGCATTGTCACCGGAATAATGTACACCTGCCGAATTTCAAACCAATCGAACGATTAGAAGTGGTTCAAATTTAACTAGCAAGATTAGATTACAGACAGACACACAGACAGACACCGCCCAAAAAGCATTTCAAGTGGACGGTAGGTAGCGGTCACGATTCTGGAAAACTTTGAAGTGTTTGAACACAACCACTGCCACGTAATATACACGGTTCTATCACGCGGGCTACCAAAATGGGGAACACTTTATTGGTGACTACTACGTTCCGATCTATTTTCCTGGATCTCAGATAGCCACAACCAACCACGTTGGCAAAAACGTGGATATGTAGTGGTCGACACCAGACACGTTGAACAACTGACTGCGTTTGTGTGAATAATATGTAGCTCTATCTCTGTTCAGCAACATATTTTTGTGATTAATGTTCCTCATTCTTCCATTTTGCCTGATTCATTTCTAACACTCGATCAACTATAAAAATATATAACATATAAACATACAAACGCGTAGGTAAGTAAATTGAATTTGGATACTCCTGATCGGGATAAAATTAAAACGATTGAAAGTCTAATGTGAAATATGGGTGTTGTAATTCGATTATGAGCACGCGCCATTTGAGTACACTTTATTTAAGGAAAACATTATAATTTCAGAAATAACTTTCCTCTGAAGTTATGTACTTAAATCCCTCAAACATTGTTTTAACAATCTTGGTTAGTTGAAACAAATACTTATGTAACAAATTACTACGTTTGATGCAGTGCTGATGACAAATAAATCTTTATTGAATATTTCGATTATTTCTCTAATCATGGCGACCTAGCATATTTCTGTGAATATGGCAACTTTCGGAGAATATAACTTTAAAGTGGCAGAAAGTGTGAATATACCACTTTTGAGCTCCTCCCATCATGAAGTGCCCAGTGGAACTAAATCATTAACTTTTCCACCACTGGAAAGTGGCACCCACGTCGCAGGCCCATCACTCACCATTTCAAAGTTATAATCTAAAAATTACAATAGGTCTTATACCCTTGAAAAGGACGAACACGTCGGGCTATATAACCTGCCACTTCAAAGTTATGACCTCGAAATTGCGGGTACATGTTCATTAATTGTTAGACATTCAGCAAGTATAGTGAATTTATGCAGCTCCAATCAACAATTATCAAGTATCAAGTAACAATTATCAATTAAAAAGTAATGGAAATGATGACATTTATGCAAACATAATTAACAATTGAAGTATAAATATCAAGTAGGACCACAAGTCAGAGATCCGATCCATTTAAATTAACCTTTTTATACAAAATCAAGAGAAATTGTCTATTGAAAACGCATAACTCCTTTTATTTTGAATGAATATCAGTCACGTTTCACGTTATAGGTGAAACGAACTTTTTGTAAGCCACAATAAAACAATTTGAAAAAAGTTAGCTTAGTTTTCGTCATGTCGCTGACCAATCGACGGCCACTTCCAAATTAAGGAAAATTGTCTATTGAAAACGCATTACCCATTTCATATTGAATGAATATCATTCACGTTTCACGAAACAGATAAAACGAACTTTTTGTAAGCCACAATAAAATAATTTGAGAAAAGTTAGGTTAGTTTTCGTCATCGCACGGACCAAAATCAAGGAAAATTGTGTATTGAAAACGCATATCCCATTTCATCTTGAATAAAATCATTTGTGTTTCACGTAACAGGTTGAGCGTGTAGTGATATCATTCTGTATATGAGTTACCTGGGAGAAGGGGTCATGGTAGAAAAGTCAGATTTGACATGATTATTATTGTACTGATTGAGAAATAGATATTTGTGTTACGAGTATATATTTTATTGAATTCAACTCACAACATGGCGCAGTCGTAAAAAGAAGCTACGTTATAATCAAAGGAAGTAAGATTTAAGCAATGGAATTTTTGAAACAACCGGCGTCAATGGGTATGTGTGGGGACTTGGGATCCAACTGGCGGAAGTTTAAGAACAATTTCAGTATTTACTCAATTGCAACAGGGTGTAAAGAAAAAGCGAAAGAGGTTCAGGCAGCAGTTCTATTACATTGTCTAGGAGAAGAGGCTAATGAAGTTCTGGAGACATTGGATTTGACAGCTAATGACAGAACAGATCCAGATAAGATAATTAAACAATTAGATGTTCATTTTCTACCCAAATCCAATCCTAGTGTGGAAACTCACAAATTTAATTCAAGAAATCAACTTTATGGTGAATCATTTGAAAACTTTTTGGCAGAATTGAAGAAAATAGCTAGAGATTGTGAGTTTGGTACATTCAAAGATAGGCTTATAAAAGATAGAATCGTTAGTGGGATTAGAGATCAGAAAGTGAAGGATCGCTTGCTGCGTGAAACAAATTTGGATTTGACAAAGACTATTGAAATTTGTCTGTGGCTGAACAGACTGAACAATATATCAAGGTAATGACAGATAAAACAGAAAACCTTGAAGTTAGTGAAATACATGAAAAAAATAGTTCACCAATGGAATGAAAAGTATGCTAGAAGACAAAAAGAAAAAAGAAAAGCACAGAAAAATTATGTACCAGGAGAATATCGAAGACAGCTCAATATGAATAGTTCCGGTCGTGACGATAAACGGGAGCAAGCAACCAGGACAGCGAATGAAATACAGGACGTATCCAATAAACATAGCAGAACAAGTGATGGAGGATCACATGATTCTTATGAGTCGAACTGTGGCAAATGTGGTTTAAAGCACCGTTATCGTAAATGTCCAGCTTTTGGCAAACAATGTAGGAGATGTTTTAGGTTTAATCACTTTGCTCATTTTTGTAATGATAATTTTTATTCCGGTGTAAATGGTATTACTGAAGATGAACATTATAATTATAATGATTATGTTTTAGGATCAATTGAGATTTTTATGATGGAAAACTCGGATCATGATTGGTATGAAACACTTTATATTCCAGCTAGTGGCAAGTACTTAAAATTTAAGCTAGACACGGGGGCTCATGTTAATGTTATACCAGAAAATATTTGGAGAATTTTGAAAATAGGTTCACTGAAAAAAATCAAACTGAATATTACGAATTATGGAGGTCAGACATTGGATGTTGTTGGTTCCTATAACTTGCGAGTTGTTTTCAATGGTAAGAATTATTTTCTTGATTTTATTATTCTGAAGACCAATGGAAATTCACCACCTGTTTTGGGAATTCGAAGTCTACAAGAACTAAATCTTATCCGAAGAAATATATTTCAAATCCAAAATAATAATGTATTTACTGATAATCCAGTATTGTTTGAAGGCATTGGTAAAATTTTGAGTAGTCCGGTGAATTTTCAATTAAAACGTGATTACCAACCAAAAGTTGTACCGTGCCGTAGAGTACCATTTCATCTCATGGATAAACTCAAAGCCGAATTAGATAGAATGATATCAGATAATATAATTACAACAGTAAAGAAACCCACTGAATTTGTGAATCCAATAGTAATTGTCAAAAAACCAGATAATAGTATTCGTATTTGTCTGGACCCACAAAATTTAAATGATGCATTGTTGAGAGAACATTATGAAATTCCAACTTTTGATGAAATCACACGAGAGATGTGTGGTGCAAAAGTTTTTTCAACCCTTGATGCCAACTAAGGGTTTTGGCAAATTGTGTTAACAGAGAAAGCTTCTGAGCTAACAACATTTGCAACACCTTTCGGTAGGTTCATGTTTTTACGTTTGCCATATGGTGTATGTAATGCTCCGGAATTTTTCACAGAACATTCACAGAAATTTTGGAGGCATCAAGGGAGTTAAAGTATATATTGACGATATTATAATTTTCGCAAAACCTTGAAGGAACATGATGAGATTCTGGAAAAGTTTTTTTAAAGCAATGAACATGGGTGTCAAATTTAATAAAAATAAATGTAGGTTCAGAGTGAACGAAGTTAAGTATGTGGGACACATTTTGACAGATGAAGGTATAAAAATAGATGGTGATAAAATTGAAGCCATAAAACAGATAGATATTCCAAAGAACACTAAAGAGTTGAGCAGGTTTTTAGGAATGGTTACATATGTTGCCAAGTTTATTCCAAATTTGTCCAAACTCACATCAAACTTGAGGGTATTGTTAAAAAAAGATGTTGTATGGGAGTGGAATGACATTCATCAAAAAAATTTGAGAATTTAACCTATTGATGGCAAGATCTATTCTACAATATTATGATGAAAATAAACCGATAGTTCTGTCAGTTGACAGTTCAAAAGATGGGCTAGGGGCAGTAATACTCCAAAGTGGAATGCCTGTTGCATATGCTTCAAAAAGTTTGACAGATACACAGCAAAACTATGCACAGATTGAAAAGGAAATGTTGGGAATTGTTTTTGGATGTCAAAGATTTCACCAATTTCTTTATGGTAAGTCGTTTTTAGTGGAAACAGATCACAAGCCACTCGAAGCTATATTTCAAAAACCACTGAATAAATGTCCTATGCGTTTACAAAGACTCAGAATTACTCTACAAAATTATGATTTGAAAGTTAGATATAAACCTGGTGCATTATTGTATTTTGCAGATACTTTGTCGCGTGCTTATTATGATGACAAAAATTTTGATATCATAGAAAATGATTTAGAAGCTCAGGTTGGTATTATTGAATTCAATAGTGTTAGTCCTCAAAAATTTGATGTATTGAAAATAGAAACTCAAAGAGACATTGAACTAATAGAAGTTATGAATTATATAAAAAATGGGTGGCCTCACGATAAAAATCAGGTGACTCAATTGGCAATGCCTTTTTGGAGTGTGAGGGATGAACTAGTTGAACAAAAGGGTAATTTTCAAGGGTAATCAGATGGTTATTCCGAAAACTATGAGGGAAGATATCAAAGCTAGGTTACATTACAATCATATGGGCACTGAGAAAACGTTATTACGAGCTCGCGATATGGTTTATTGGCCATTTATGCAGAAAGAAATATCTGACACAGTAGGAAATTGTTCTTCTCGTCAGAGATTCCAAAATAGCAACCAGAAAGAACCTTTGTTAAGTAGAGATATTCCCACCCGTCCGTGGCATACTGTGGCTGCTGATTTTTTTTATCTCGATGGAAAACAATTTTTATTATTGGTAGATACTTACTCGAAATTCCCAGAAATTAAATGTTTAGATAATGATACAACCAGTAAAAGAGTAATTGATGCCTTGAAATCTATTTTTGCCATTCATGGTAAACCAGATATTTTTTATAGTGATAATGCTCCTCAATTCGCAAATTCTGAATTTCAGCAGTTTCTTAAAGAGTGGGAAGTTGTTCATAAAACTAATTCGCCTACATATTCGCAATCAAATGGTTTTATTGAGAGACATGTACAAACTATAAAGAAAATGATTAAGAAAGCTTTATTCGACGGTAAAGATTTACATTTAACACTTCTAGAATACAGAAATACACCAATCAGTCGTGATACTCCATCTCCGGCACAACTTTTATTTGGTCGCACTCTCAAGGGTCATGTACCTGTTAGAGAAAATGTTTTGAAACCAAGGAATTATCATAGAAATATAAATAAAATTTTTGTGAACAATAAATATAGACAAAAATCATATTATGATAGAAATGTAAGAAACTTACCTGATTTAAAAACTGGAGACCATATAATGGTTCAATTTGGTAGAGTTTGGGAACCAGAATGATAATGGAAATCAAAATATTTTAAAATTTAAATGAGAATGAAGAAATGACTGTAAATGTAAATAATGATATTTCAGAAAATGAAATAGGTGAGACACCAAATGCTGAAGAGGGAGACAGTATATATAAAACTAATTTTGGTCGTACTATAAGAAAACCTTGCTACCTTCGGGATTATATATAGTTTCAGTTCCCTTGCCACCTTCTGGATTATATACTATAGTTTCAGTTCCGATGTTTTATATACTTAAACTTATTTCAATCTTTTATTTTGTTCATTTGAAGAGGGAAAGATGTAGTGATATCATTCTGTATATGAGTTACCTGGGAGAAGGGGTCATGGTAGAAAAGTCAGATTTGACATGATTATTATTGTACTGATTGAGAAATAGATATTTGTGTTACGAGTATATATTTTATTGAATTCAACTCACAACAGAGCGAACCTTTTGTAAGCCACAATAAAATAATTTGAGAAAACTTAGGTTAGCTTTCGTCATCGCGCGGAATGGTGAATTTTGAAGGTTATTGTAATTTGTAGTGACTTTTATTGAATGCGAACTGTGGTTATCACTTATGGAGATAGCAAGAACGCGGCAACAATCACCACATATCACAATCAAGTGCCTGCCACATTGAAAGTTTCATGGAAGTTACCAAAACGTCACCAAAACTATCATACTCTTTCGAAAGTGACTGTGACTTCTAAGTGATATTTAATACAGGACAGGATGGTTACTGGTTGATACAGGACAGGATGGTTACCGCAACGGTTATTTTCCAAGTATAAAAACCTTCAAGGGATTTGCTCAATGGCCATAATGTTTCAGACACCTCCAATGACACTAATAAGTTATAAAACTGTGGCATGGCTACCATAGATGGAAATTACGTGACTACAACTATACACATATAAAATTTCAGTTATTCTTACTGTATAGTGGTAGATTTAGTGGTGATTACGTGATAACTACCGAGTCGAAGTTGCAGTATCAGTTTCCGTCACCATAATGCTGCTTGGGCGGGACAGGTGAAACTAAATAAAAGCTTGTCAAAAAATCTTCGACCCCAAAAACCACCCATATACCAATTTTGAATAGAATCGAACCATAATCACGTTACTCGTCCGCCATTTTGGAGCCGCCAATTTGAATTTTCGAATTTTGACAAAAAAATCGTAATCTCCGACCCCAAAAACCCCTAGATATCAAATTTGAATAGAATCGGACCATAACCACAAAAATTTTCCGCCATATTGGAGCCGCTTTCATAATGCATTGTTACCCGAATTATATACACCTGCCAAATTTCAAATCAATCGGACAATTAGAAATGGGTCAAATTTAACTTGCAAGATTTGATTGAAGACAGACACACATAGAGACAGACACCGGGACAGGTTAAACTGAATAAAAGCTCGTTAAAAAAATATCCGACCATAAAAAACCCCACATACCAATTTTGAATAGAATCGACCCATAATCACAAAACTCGTCCGCCATTTTGGAGCCGCCAAATTGAATTTTTGAATTTTGACAAAAAAATCATAATCTCCGAGCCCGAAAACCTCTAGATACCAATTTTGAATGAAATCGGACCATAATCACAAAAATTGTCCGCCATATTGGAGCAGCCGTTCCGTTTTTTCCCCCAACAAAAATTCCATAATGCATTGTCACCGGAATTATGTACACCTGCAAAATTTCAAATCAATCGGACGATTAGAAGTGGGTCAAATTTAACTTGCAAGATTGGATTACAGACAGACACACAGACAGACAGATACCGGGACAGGTATTGAAACTGAATAAAAGCTTGTAAAAAGTAGTATCGGTGATATCATTCGAAACGGTTTTCGTCATATTGTTCTATGTCAAACCGTTCAAAGGTTAAAACTATAATAAAAAGCCGTATTGTAGAAGGGAACCCAGTAAAATTCATAGCTATGAAGTTTCATAAATTAATATTCCTGCCAAGCTGTTTATTTCGCTGCTTGATCAGGATTTCTAGAAGCCCGCACGCCGATTTTGATTCGAGTCAGATTGCACATAGTGATACTAGAAAGCATTCAGCTTATATTTGAATAATTCTCTAATTCTTAATCATGGACTTTCAGATTCGCGCGAAAATAAAAAGGCTGATTGTGTTTTTTCCTATCGGGTTTTTTATTTCCAGTTTCGATGAATCGGATCTTTTATTGCTGGCTGATTCCATTTTCACTGAACAAATTATTTTACCATGAACTGGTATGAGTTAGAAAATTGACGATGTGATCTCTTACATGGCTATTCCTTCCAAATTCATCCGATTTCAGTTTCGTGTATTTGTTCGAAACTGATCAACATATCGACTGAAAAGGATATGAATTGAACATATCGAAACCAAGGATATTATACTTCATTGTCTCAAAATCCTTGTGATTATTTTCGTTCCAAGAATACACCAAAATGGAAGATATGGTAATTTGTATCCTCTCAAAGGATAGCCATTTGGCAACGAAGACGAGAAGATTACAGAAACTATTGTAACTCTAACTATCGGAAAAGTATGTTAGAATTATGCAAACTCGATGAAGCTGGCGTTGGCGACTGTTCAATAGTTTGTTGGTGTTGGATGATTCCATTACGAGTGCTGGAAGACATCAAAGGACAAAGTATAATGATCTGACGTTGAAAGCCATAAACCGAGACCAGCTTCTGGACAAAGGGCCGAACATTGTGTTTGAAACTTGATTCCTGGCCCATTCAGATCGTTCGAAATTCGAATGTTGATATATTGGAAGTGATGCTCAGGTAATCAGGGCCGTACTGGCATCGGGAAACGCTTGAGTCGACGCACAGTGATCTGGCTTGGTTTCGATAGGTGTTGCCTAGTTTTCAACAAAGAATTTCTTTTCATATCCATACCGCGTGAATATTTCGACAATAAATACATGATTATTTTAATTGCTTATATTTTTAAAAACCAGTAATAGGATTTCGATTATTTTTTATGCATGGAAAGCTAATAAACTGTCAATTGAAAATCACTACAGATTTATGACATTTTTTAACTAAATATGGCGGACAAGTTATATTTTTAATCAGTATAGGTGTACTTTTTCTTCAATATCTTGAAACAATTTATGAACGTTGCGCTATGAACACATGTAATGCTTATAAATTCGGCATTCTATTCTCATGACGGGTGTATCATTTTTCAGCTGAAAAATACGATATTTGTCAAATTCTGAAAATGCAAGTTATAATTATAATTTTTTTAAATCAATTTCAGGAAGATCTCAATAGAAATACCACCTATTGTTCCAGTCATCACAATAGGACTTTGATTCTGATATATCCTCGCAGATCATGGTTCCCAAAACCCAACAATACCATCAGTTCGAAAGTTTATATACACACATGAAGTGTGAAAACGCTCCATTATCGCACGAGTTGATTATTTTTGGAGGTTTAGCTCGAACAGGTCGATTTTTAATTTCAGTTTTCTACTTAAAAAAAATATATTTTTACCCCCACTACCTTACATGAATATGACGTCATCGATAAGTTTATTCAAATTGAAATGCTATATTTTCATATCAAAAATGAAAGGACGAAATTTTCCTGAGTTCAACCTAGGATGTCTAAAAACCATGGTGAATTCACTTATACCTGTAAAATATTGGGACAAACTGGGGGACACCAGCCCACTTGATAAAAGGAGTTATCTAGAGTTTCAGATGGCGCCGACGTCGTTTCTTGTCATAATTCAGTAAACTGCAATTACAGACCACACAGGGAGTTATTGTGATTTGTGTCTCTGATCCGTTCTGTGATTGTGCTTTTGTCGCCTTTAAGGTTATGTCAATTCGTTGTGAAATATTTTAAGGTTGATCGATCGATGTAACATATTTTAGAACAAACTATTCCATGTACTCATGTCAGTGTTATATAGAATTTTCGAGAGGTGTTCCGAAATAATTCTAATTATGAACCCTACTAATTCATTTTGTATGGTTAATTTTCTATTGATACGGCTCCATCAAGTTGGTATTTGTGTATTTCTGTCCCTGTTTGCTCATGATAAAAATCTTATGATGGAGCGGATAATGATTTCATGAAGTGCTGTAAATCACATACAATTATTCAATTCAGCTTTCAAACCAATAAAAGTACGGGAGATGCAATCTCTATCGCTCTCTGAAAAATCTATATTCCAGTCTGAAGGAAGTGTTTTGCGATATATCTAAAGCTTTTGACTGTTACGTAAGCTTCATCTCTCAGCTTCAGAGGACGAAGTTCCAATTGGTTCGAATCCTATCTGAGTGGAAGAACCTCTTTGGACAAATTAAGAGGTGCTTACTATTTTGGCAGACAACATGACTATCTTATCGCAAGAACTCAAATTACCTTCATATAGCGGAGTAAAAATAGTTTAAAATCATGCATTATTTTGGAATCCCAGAGGATTCCATGGATTTTCCTGAAACCTTCTGATATCACTTAGAAATTGCTTGCAGAAAAAAGTTATAAACTTATATTCTTGCGCTGCTTATTTATTAATTGTTTAAACAATGAAAAACAACTTTGTTGGGCACATTTTATCCAAATTGAAGCTATAGGGGTTTTTGAGGTCGCTGAACCAGAATATGATATTGAAAAAATGATGGAGTGGCCAGTAGTAAAGGTAGATTTTATGAATTATATTTTTCAGCTACCTATTTTTTATTTATGTGTACATCTCAGAGAACAAATTTTCGGGTGAAAGTTGTGGAGCTAATGAAGCTCCATCAAGCGACTTATAGTTTGCCGATAAATCAGATTTTTGACAGACAGAAGTAAACACTGTAGTGGACAATGGTAGTAAGTTTCGAGGATTTCATCTCATTTTCGCGCCAACTGTTCTGAGTGGGATCTTGTTCGTAGAACTATAATCTTTGTAAACGATCAATTCACAATTTTCTGCATGAAGTATTGTTGACAGAAAAAAAAATTCATATGTTTGAAGTTTGACATTTTGCGTGACACAAACATTCCTTAACCGCGCCATCTACTAATGAAGTTCTCAGCAGAATTTAATGTTTTTCATTTGTTGTCCTCCAAAAATATTGAACAAAATCGAATCAGTGAATACACCAGGATTTTTAGGCATCTTAGTTCAGCCATACCACATACCTCATATGTGGTCATATTCCTTAGCATTCATTTCAATATTTATTTTGCAACGAAAATATTAAAAGTAGTCAACACCTAGTGAAAATAAACAAATAACAAACCCACAACAAATGCTCGAATTGAGCTTCTTGGGTTAGTTGACAATATCTGATGAATTCTTGGGTAACGTTTGACAACATCGACAATTAACAATTTGTTGAATTTCAGTTCGAATTCTCTCTTTGAGGTCTTTCAATTGATAGGTCGGTTCATGTACTTTTCAAGTAACCCCAGACAAAAAATCCATAGGAGTTAAATCTGGAGACCTGGCATGACAGCATCGTCCAAACCAACGATTGGGAGAGGATTCATTCAGAAAATCTCTAACTACTAGAGCATAATGTGGACCAAATAGTAGGATCTATTTGACCAGGATGATCAATATCTGGAAATGTTGCAGTTAAATATGGAACTACCTCAATTTGCTGCATTTCTGAATACTTTTCACTCGTCACAGTACCGCCAAAAAAATGTGGTCCTACAATGTTATTCCTAAGAATCCGAACCCACACAAATCTACGTATTCACAGTACCGTTCATACAAAAAGTTGATTCGTCAGAAAAAAAGACATTAAATTCAAAACCGTTATTTAGATTACACACTTCTTGCATATTTTTACAAAACTTTATGCGTCTATCGGAGTCGACTCCATTGAGTTCATGTATAAGTTTAGCTTTATATGGATGTAATTTGGAGTCAGATCTCATTGTTGCCAGCTAAAGTGTTAATTGAACGATAAAGTTTTTTTAGTTCCAACTAATACATTTAATTGAACGGTAGGTCTGCCACTCTTAGACTCATTCTCAACATTGCCAATTTCATTAAATTTATGCAATATTTTGCTTAATGTCGATTTGCTTATTGGTTCTCGATCAGGATATTTTTTTCATTAAAGATGTCGCATACTTGCGCCATATTTCTTTTACGATCGCCGTAACCCAAGATCACCAAAACTCCTATTCGCTGTTTTTCTGACAGTATCTACATCGTAATTTCAAATCAGTTTTTCAAGGATAATATTATTCAGAAAGATATTGAAGGCTTATGAATCGATATGCTACGCAACAAATCAATTCAATAATGACATATGCAATGCTAACTAGGAACTTATTGTCTGGTTGGTTAGGGCACTCAGATGTTTTCATAGCCTACTTGAGGTTAGAAAATATACTCGAACTAACTACTGAGTTATTTTCAGGTAAGTTAATCGAGCGTTTTCACACTTCATGTACGCACTGTATATATATATATATATATATATATATATATATATATATATGAATGGAAAAAATATCGAGGGGACTGGTAAACAAAATGGAAGAAATTTAATGGACATAGCCCTCAAAGAGAAGTGTTAACCGTAGACACGTGTTTCGGGCTCTCGGCCCTCATCAGTACGGTGAAGAAGTGCAAGGATGAACAACACTTGTGTTGTTCATCCTTGCACTTCCAAGTGTTGTTCATCCTAGCACTTCTTCACCGTACTGATGAGGCCGAAGCCAAACTGTCTATTAACTTCTTGAGGCTATGTCCATAAATCTTCATTATTATATATATATATATATATATATATATATATATATATATATATATATATATATATATATATATATATATATGAGGACATAGCCCTCAGAGAGAAGTGTTAACCGTAGACACGTGTTTCGGGCTCTCGGCCCTCATCAGTACGGTGAAGAAGTGCAAGGATGAACAACACTTGGTAGAAAACGACAAATCAACGGAGGCAACAAACAGAAGCCAGCCGCAAATTTGTGGTTTCGGTTAGCAGACCCTGCATTCCAGGGCCACAACCAACGTCACTACGGAGGCAGCTATAGCTACCTGCGTGATATCCGAGTCCAGGATTATAGATATGAATGGTAAACAAAACGGAAGAAATTTAATGGACATAGCCCTCAGAGAGGGGTGTTAACCGTAGACACGTGTTTCGGGCTCTCGGCCCTCATCAGTACGGTGATGAAGTGCAAGGATGAACAACACTTGGTAGAAAATGACAAATCAACGGAGTCAACAAACAGAAGCCAGCCGCACATTTGTGGTTTCGGTTAGCAGACTCCGAAACACGTGTCTACGGTTAATACTTCTCTTTGAGGGCTATGTCCATTAAATTTCTTCCGTTTCGTTTACCAGTCCCCTCGATATTCTTTCCATTCATATCTTCAATCCTGGACTCGGATATCCCGCAGGTAGCTATAGTTGCCTCCGTAGTGACGTTGGTTGTTGCCCTGGAATGCAGGGTCTGCTAACCGAAACCACAAATGTGCGGCTGACTTCTGTTTGTTGACTCCGTTGAGTTGTCGTTTTCTACCAAGTGTTGTGCATCCTTGCACTTCTTAACCGTACTTATGAGGGCCGAGAGCCCAAAACACGTGTCTACGGTTAACACTTCTCTCTGAGGGCTATGTCCATAAAATTTCTTCCGTTTTGTTTACCAGTTCTCTTGATATTTTTTTCATTTATATCTATAATCCTGGACTCGGATATCAGCTGTCTCCGTAGTGACGTTGGTTGTTGCCCTGGAATGTAGGGTCTGCTAACCGAAACCACAAATGTGCGGCTGGCTTCTGTTTGTTGACTCCGTTGAGTTGTCGTTTTCTACCAAGTGTTGTTCATCCTTGCACTTCTTCACCGTACTGATGAGGGCCTAGAGCCCGAAACACGTGTCTACGGTTAACACTTCTCTCTGAAAGCTATGTCCGTTAAATTTCTTCAGTTTTGTTTACCAGTTTCCTCGATATTCGCCCAATTCATATATATATATATATATATATATATATATATATATATATATATATATATATATATATATATATTTATTATAAATTTAAAGAGGGTATATATATATATATATATATATATATATATATATATATATATATATATATATAATGGGCATAGCCCTCAGAGAAAAGTGTCAACCGTAGACACGTGTTTCGGGCTCTCGGCCCTCATCAGTACGGTGGAGAAGTGCAAGGATGAACAACACTTGGTAGAAAACAACAAATCAACGGAGTCAACAAACAGAAGCCAGCCGCTCATTTGTGGTTCCAGTCAGCAGACCCTGCATTTCAGGGCAATAACCAACGTCACCACGGAGGCAGCTATAGCTACCTGCGTGACATCCGAGTCCTGGAAAATAAATATAAAAGATAGGAATATCAAGGGAACTGTTAAAAACAAAATGGAAGGAATTTAATGGACATAGCCCTCAGAGAGAAGTGTTCACCGTAGAAACGTGTTTCGGGCTCTCGGCCCTCATCAGTACGATGGAGAAGTGCAAGGATGAACAACACTTGGTAGAAAACGACAATTCAACGGACTCAACAAACAGAAGCCAGCCGCTCATTTGTGGTTTCGGTCAGCAGACCCTGCATTCCAGGGCAACAACCAACACTGTTCTCTGGGGGCTATGTTCATTAAATTCCTTCCATTTTGTTTTCAACAGTCCCCTCGATATTCTTCTTCCTGAAGCTCAGGCCTAGTGAAGTGGAGTTCAATAGCAGGAAATTTCGTGCAACATTGAAAGATGATCAACAACTAACAGGTATCAGTATGAGCCAATCCACGGCACCAATAATCAAGCTTCCAGTGCGTTCCGAGTAACGCAGACAAATAACAAAAGAATGATAGATTTGTTTCATGTCCAAGAGATATATTTTCTCATTTTCATACCAATATCGGCAAACTATAGGTCTTTCGATGAAGCTTCATGAGCCCCATATCTTTTTTTCGAAAAGTTTTTCTCTAAGCTGTACAATGTACACACAAAGAAATCGCTATAAATTACTATTCATGAAAATTGATTATGTTTGTTTGTCCTGTATGATCCTTTCATTGGAGTTCATTCGCTATTGTCAGTCAGATACTATTTGAGTTTTTATTCCGCCGACAAACAGAAAATCATTGTACTCTACCATTTCCCGATTTCAAAAGTTCTATTCGTTAGCTTGATTGATGGCAATTTCAGAATCAATGAATACATTCTGAAATCTTCCTTTTCGACTGGCCGCGCCATTTTTATATTTAATGTAGACCAGATTCTGTAATTAAAATACACATGGATATAACAAACTCACTGATAAACATTTTCTTAGATATAATTATTATGTTGCTTTCAGGTTTTAATAATTTTTGATACACAGTAGATTTTTTAGGAAAGGAGTGGAGTGTGACTGGAAAAATATTATATTTTTTAATTTTGATATGGATATGTAGGAAATTATAGTCCAGAGGGAAATCAATTTTCAAAACAACACCAATTTACCTAAAAATATAAATACAAATATTTAAATTAGTTTTCATAGGATTCAGTGAGAAAAACATCAATCATGATACCCCTGTCGTTGTCAGAAGCAGGTCAGGTCGAATAAATTTCCAAATGAGACTTACTAGGTAAGCCTTCAGATGTTATTTCTATACACTAGCTTGCCAGACCAAGTTGGTCTTCGAAACATCTAGGCTATGAAACTTGCATATTTTTTTCAGAGCTCCTCTTGAAATAAGGGTTTTTAGATTTTTTAGTGCAAAGACCAAACGGTTTTGACATTCTTATACAACTTGAAGCACAGTCCTCACCCTACACGAATATGTTTTTGTTTCCTTCAAAAAACGATTTTTGCCTCAGTTATAGCCAATCGACTGTTTCTACTTTTTTCTTCAGACGTATGGTGCTTACGCTCCAAAATTATCCAAATTCAACACTCTGTAACTCAGAAACTGATTGTCAATGCGGCGTATCCTTGGGGTCATCGGAAGATTCAACAAGCATCTCTTGAGGATGATTTTGAGAATGTCGGATTTGACCACTTTTGGCCGTTTTTTGGGCAAGCCAGATCACTGTGCCACGTAGCGGCACAAGTGAAAGGTTAACGTTTGGAGTTGCCTTCAATCATATCGAATTCATAAAAACTCATTTTATGCAAGCTATAAATTTGAATAAGCCTGTTTATAACCTGGAAATGTAGTCGGTAATATATGGATGAAGACCAGAACAATATTGAAGTATTTAAGACGATAATAGACCTTTCATAGATATATGCTCGGTTATACACTGAAACATGAAGAACATTCGTTATATAAACACATTCTGCTTACCTTCCAAATATGGATGGGCATTGACATTGGATTCCATCATCACAGACTTTATCATTACTAGCGATTTTCAATTCCAATGATACTCACTCAAATTTCCATATTTATAGTTTGTTATGAACTAAAAATATGTGCTCGTAATTAATGTATTGAAATTGTTTGTACTTTCCATTTGAGTGAGCTTGATATTGATCGTGATAGTTCGAGTTTCTCTAGGTCTATATGAGAATCTACTAGAAATGGAACATTTTTTATGGTCGACTATATGATGATAAATATATTTTTCCAGATATTATGGAACTTGATTACAATGGTAGTGGTCAGAATACTTTCTTCTTTGAACAACCTCTGTCCTTTTATTCGTCCTGATAAATGAACAATTTATACTGAAATGATCTAAATACAGAATTAATCTGGTTTGTTTCAAGTTTCCCCTTCAGAGACTTCATATATTCTGCTAATGAATCATTCATTTGAAAATATTTCATAGGTTGTATTGGAAAATTACTGCACATGGAGTAAAGAGTACAAATATGGATAAACTGAATGAACTACCAATGAACATATTTCTGTTGTCGAACTACCAATGAACATGTTTCTGGTGTCTGAGAGTGGGAAAAATATTGGAAAGTTGTCCGTTGTCCCATATAAAGCTCCTCGGGCAAATATCTGGGAAATGAAAATGATATCCATATTTCGTGAAAGCAGATGATCTTGATGTCAAAGGGTCCTCTTACTCACGTAGAGATCCATAACTAGGCATCCTAGATTTTTCAATGCTTTTTGCGATTCTGCATCTAATTCTGAATTCAGCCATATAGCACACTCATAGTTTCCTTTGAATACTGATAAGAAACAGCAACTTTATTGTATATTATAAAGAGGGCCATGAAAACGTCAAAATAAATGCAATAATACAAGTATTCATCGATTTGCCAGAAAACCTGTGAGATTTCACGAAAGTGTATCCAGTTTTGTGTTGGTTTTCCGTAAAATTGAAGAATGGTTCAATTTTCGGATGTAGAAAAGTTGGATATGATATGTATTTATAGCGAAGCAAGAAGGAATGCAAAAGAAGCAGTGAGAATATACGCTAATCGGATCCCGACAGAAGATTACAGTAAAGCCGCGGTCCGACTAGGCTGGTTGGTAGCCGCTACTAACCAGCCGCTGGTAATATTGCCAGCAAGCAGCCTAGTCTGATCCAGAACCAGCGGCTGGTGAATGCCAGCGGGCTAGTGTTTACTTGCCGCAATCAGAAGTTGAACATGTTCAACTTTTAAGCGCTGGCCACCCTCCGCTGGCAGTCACGTGATCTCCTTGCTGGCGCCAGCCAGCCAATGTGAACCCCTAGTAGCTCACAAGCGGCTGGTGAATTAAGACATGTCTGGTTGGTTTTATTCAGTGTTATTCAGTTTCGTTATACTGTATTTTCTACTTCTTTTTGTGATTTACAGTGAATATGGTTGATATGAACAAGTGGTCGGGCGAAGACATTATAACTTTTCTAGATTTATTCCGAAATTATCCTTGCCTGTGGGACGCTTCGTCTGCAGACTACATTAACAGAAATGCCAAAGACGCAGCCTTAAAAGAGTTATTCTCAGAACGTCACGACTCACACCAATAGATGACATGTTGCACGCACACACACAATGTTTTCAAGTCATCAATAGCAACTGTACTAGCGGCTATTCACTTTATAATGTGAACCCTTCAGATCCGCTGGCTGATGGCGATATTTACCAGCGGCTGGTTAGTAGCGGCTACTAACCAGCCTAGTCGGACCGCGGCTTAAGACAGAACATTCACTAGCTTAGCGAATTCTTTGGCACAAAATGGACGGCTACATATGAGGATCACATCGTTGCAGTGCTAGGTCAAATGGTGTTGGAACCACATAGTTCTACCAGACAAGTAGCAATGGATTGTGATATTCCGAAATATAAATAACGTATTTTGTCCAAAAACAAACTCCATCCCCACAAAATACATCTTCAAGGACTACAGCCAGGTAATAATCTTTATTGTTTATTGTTCATAACTATAACCTATTCCCATATTTAGGAGATGCTGATAGGATATTGAACTGCATTGCATGGTTGTTCACCCGTATTCATTATGATGATCAGTTTCTGAACTAGTATATTAAAGTATAAGTGGATGAAAAGGGCTTTAAAACACGCGCGATTTTTCGAGCACGACGGCGCAGCCGGAGTGCTCGAAATAGAGCAAGTGTTTTTAAGACCAGTTATCCACGAATACTTTACGTAATTTTTTTTTATTGGTGCACTTTGAAATCATATATACTGGTATTATTACTACAAAGATTATGAACAATAACTCTTTAGGTTGAATTCGTGATGTGACATCAGTATACCTTTCGTTGTCATGGAAATGAGAAAAACATTCATTTGCAATTTGTTACCAAAGATCAATATTTGTTGTCACCAGAGCTCAAAAATGAATTATTCTAATATCGATTTTTTGAATAGTGAGGCAGAATCGCGGTTAATACCGCAAAAATCCAGTGATATATATAAAAAAGAATATGAAAAGTTCATCAAATGGATGGAGGAGCACATATAAATGAACGAATTGTGAGTAATATTTTGACGTTACAAGGTACTCCTGTCAGATCAATAATCAAAAATTTGTCATTTAGACTTCACGTTTCTCGATTTGTTGATGTTGTCATGGTTACCTTTAAAAAACGCGCGTTTTTTAAAGTTCGATTTAAACACGCTGAGGCGTGCTTTAAATGGGTAAAAAGGGACACCAATAAAAAAAAAATTATGGAGTGATGAAAGTCGTTTCCATAACAACGGTATAATAAATAAACATAATTGTCTGACGTAAACCCTCATTCGGATTCAAGAAACGAGATATCAGTCTGTGTGGTGGGTTGATGTTTGTGCGGAATCATTCTTTGATAGAACTTCATTTTTACGAAGGAATTCTCAATGGAGAGAGATACTTGATTTTCCTCCAACATGTGTTACCGAATCTTTCGGAGAATTCACCAATATAAACTCGACTGAATATGTGGTTTCAACAAGATGAGGCACCTCCGCATAATAATAGATTAATTACCCAATATTTGGATGACACTTTAATGAGAAATGGATTGGAAATAAGGGTCCAACACAATGGCCAGCTGGAAGTTCAGATATGACTCAACTGGATTTTTTTTGTGGAGATATATTAGAGACTCAGTTCACAAAATGTAGATGATTTGAAAAATAGTATCACAAATGTTTGTGCCTCCATATCGCGAGCGACGCTTCTAGCTGTCACGAATCGGGAAATATTGCAAAGGTACAATATGTGTATTCTACGTGGAGGGAGGCAGTTCGAACACTTACTAAAATAATTCCTGTTATCAGTAGTAATATCCCTAGGACATTGATAATAGATGAGATAGTTTTATGACAATCGAAAGCTCGTTCCATGGCAAAAGCCCAAAGCCGAAGGCTGAGGGCTGTTACCAAGCAGCGAGCTTGTGAAATAAATTATGAGGCATTTGTCAATGTCCGAGGGATATTCGGCGGAAATTTTTTTGACAAAAAAATATATAACTCAACGCTATGAAACATTAATGTATTTATTAAAAGTACAGTTAGTGAAAGTACAATTATTAAAATTCAACTTCGTTGCTGTTCTCTACTATAGAAGATCTATCACCACGCATAATATTCATGATCTTGTTGTGGTGATCTTGATCGAGATTTAAGTATGGTTTTATAGAAATTTGATAGCTATTACCAGTAATTTTCAGCAATTGTTGTTCTTCTACACCACTTTTTGCCAGTTCGCTAACAACAGTTGATCTATTCGAGTGATTTGTTATCTTTACATTCAAGCCAATTACCTCAGCAGCAGATTTAGTCCATCCATTCATTGTGTTTCTTCCAACAGGTACATTATCGTACCATTTGTCAGTTTCATTTATCCAGTGTCGATTTGGTTTTAAGAACAGTCGTGGTGAAGTAGCATTGTCGCCTCGTTTTGATAACAGTTTATGAAAAAGACGTACAGGGCAGCTTTGTCTTTCACTATTGAAAACCAACCATTCACTATTCGTTCAGCTTTAAGAACCATCCTTGCACGTTTTACTGAACACCGGATTGTATTCAATGCGATTTGTTGAAGAGTTATCGTTATTTTTCCCGATTTGAAAAAAATCCACCAGACAAGCAACTGCCTCTTCTCCTCGCCACGATAATTCTACAGCAGCAATATGGTAAAATTCACGCATAAGACCTTCAGGAGTATTTTCATCCCATAGCAATATTATTTGGTTAACTTCAGACAAATTTAACGAAACTGAACTTGACTGACGTTTACATGGATCTGCTTGTAGTTTCTTCCTGATTGCATCGTTCAAATACTATATCGTTAAACGGGTCAATCATAATATTATAGTAATTATGGTACTTTTCTTGCAAAAGTTTGCACGAAACGTTCCACATTGTCTTCACCGTTTCTTCTTCAAATTCGGTCCCGTCTTTCTTTCTCATATTGACCGCCCAATCTTTTAGTATCAACCCCAATTCTTCTAAGCTTCTATGTTCGTTTAATTCATATTCTCGTTCGCACAAAATTCCATAAATATTCCCCAATTATATTTGTGGCTGTAGGTTGTATTTCTGGGAATTTTCACTTTGATTGGTGCATTTATACTTTGAACATTCGCATTGCCAAAACGTGACATTTTGAAATTTATTTGGAATGCAGTTGTCAAACTCAATGATGTTGTCATAGTGATTGATAATTGCACTGAATGCAATTATCAGTAGTAATACCACTAGTGACTAAATTTTCGCGATAAGTCTGTCGATTTATTTCTAAACGAAACTGAGTTGCTTGAAAACACCACGAGTCCGCAGGAGGAGTGGTGTTTTCTTCAAGCAACTCAGTTGAGTTTAGAAATAAAAGACAGACTTATAAGATAAATTCAATCACGAGTGGTATTTTATTAGACTATTTCACGAACAAAATGAAAAGTAAAAAAAAAAAAATTCGGCAGAATGAGAGGAAGAAATTTAATAATAATAAATAATTCAAATTTAATTATAAGCATGAAATATTTATTCAAACTATAAACGATTTGTTTCAATTATAATTTGTTACCTATAACAATAAATAATTTTTTATGAACACGAACATAATATATTATTCTCGACTATAATTACTATAAATGGTGTAATTGAAAAAAAATTGAATAGTATGACCGTTATTAGGTGGCTACAATGTATTGTTGGTATTATTACTTGATGTACTTGAAGTACTCCCAAACGTATTCACTATATTCTGATGATTTTCAGCACTAAGATGTAAATACGGTTCCATCGAGTTCGAACTTCCATGTCCAGTAATTTCCATAGTGTTGTTCACTAACGCCGGATTGTAGTAACTGACTAACTGCAGTGGCACGATTAGAGTGATTTGTTATTTTTTATTTTCTAGTGTCTGATCCTATCTTTTCTGCAGATAGTTTTGATATTGTATTTATACCAATAGGGCAATTCTTGTACCAATTATTATTATTATATTTATTCCACTTGTCATTCACTGTCAGAAAAAGTCTGTCATTGGTAATAATTCCCCTTTTCGAAATAAGTTTCCGGTATAATCTCACAGGACACATTTCAGGATTCTTCAAATTTTGAGTAAGCCATTTAGTATCTGCACAGTTTTTATCACCACCGTGGCGGGTTTTGGAGAATATCGGGTTATATGCAATTCTGTTTGTTGAACAGCCTTTGTTGTCAGTCTCTCCCTTAAAAAAATGAAACTTTGAAAACGTTCCTTCGTTACCCCTCCAAGCTAGTTCTACGCAGCTATGTGAAAAAACTTCTTTTGGAGTCCCTCTGGCGTGTCTTCGTCCCATTGTAAGCACATATTTCTATATTCATCTGTAGTCATAGCGACAGAACTCATTTTATTTTTTTCGGGTACAGCTTGCAACAATTTTCTCTTGCTATCTCGAGCCGCCCTCGCCTCCTTGAACATTATATTTTTGTAGGGATCAATATGTCTCTGATACTCACAAAAATATTTTTCTTTTACTAATTTTGCAGTAGTGTTCCATATGGTTTTGATAACACTCTCCTTGTAATCACTACCATCAATTTTCCGCATATTGAATGCCCAGTCTTTTAGAATGAATGCTAATCTTTCGTTACTATTTTCTGCATCTAATTTGTAGTTGCGTTCCGCACAGAATGTCATAAATTGTCTCCATATATAAGATTTTGATTTTTTTGTGTTACTGGGTATATTCACTTAAAAATTTTGGTTTATCACTTCATTTGAGCACTCATTTTGACGTTTGCAGCTACAATTATTTTTGGTCAAACTATCAAACTTTGCATTGCGATCCGTATCCATGGTTACGTCGTTGAAAACACCATGCTGATAGACCAACGAGAATTGAAAGACAGCTGGTGTTTTCGCGATAATACAAGCTGTCTCTGGTTTTTGATTGGTCAGATTTTGTGAAAATTCCAAGGTGCGTGGAATAGTCAGTGTAATGTTGACATGATGAGTGAAATTGTTTCATATGACACAAAATGACAAAATTTTAATAATTGTTAGAACTGTCAAAAAAAAATGTCACTTACATTTTTTCGTTATGTTGGTAGAGTTTTCGTCAAAGTAAAATATTTTTTGGTAATTTGAAATATTTACTTCAGTTTGTATTGTCTGCGATTTTACAGAAACACGAAACACACAACTACATGGAACTGAACAGGAAATGCAATCATAACTGATAGATCAATTTTATTAAACTCGTGTTATTCTTTTATTTTGACTTTTCATAGCTCTCTCTAAAATATGCAATGGAGTTGATGTTTTTCAACAGTATTCAAGAAAAACTATGAGTGTGCTATATGGCTGAATTCAGAATTTGGTGCAGAATCACAAAATACATTGAAAAATCTGGGATGCCATTTACAAAAATTGGCGTCGGTGTTGCGACGCCCTATAGGATGACACCTAGTGATGGATCTCTACCTGAATAAGAGGACCCTTTGACATCAAGATCATCTGCTTTCACGAAATATGGATATCATCTTTCATTTCCCAGATATTTGCCCGCGCAGTTTCATATGGGACACCCTGTATATGGATATTTGATTACGAGCCGATTCAACTACTACATACTTTCTATCTCTTATCGTTTAGAAAATATTTTTTAATATGAATAAATTTTTCAGGTGAACAGAACATACTCTGAACTCAATTTTCATATGAAAAGTTCCTAAAATATTCGAATAATTTTCGAATGCTCCAAAGGTGCTGATCAATTTTTACACCTGAATATTAATTTTCCAATGCTAAATATATTTCAAAGAAATCTTTATAATGTGCCATAGAAAAACACGTATATTCTAGAAGTCGATTCACATAGTATATATTTTATTATATCACTTTTTGCTTTGAGATTTGTCCAGTTGTTATCTCTGTTGAATATGACAGTGTCATCGGTAAAACTAGTTACTAGTTATTTTGCTAACTTTACCGAGGGGAAGAAATTCGCTGATTATATTATGAACACCCTTCTCAATGCTATGGGTGTCACGAATTTGTACAATTCATTTTCTGTTATAAAAAGTTGAGGAATAATTCGGAATCGTACGGAATTCCACTTATCCCAATACATCTAAGAGTGAAACATCAACTACTTTGAAAGTAAATTGAACGTTATTTTTAGTGAGCAGGCTATACTAGCAATTGACTGTTATTTTCTGAGGTGTCGTGTAATCGCTGACTACCAGAATCATTCATCATCGTTAATGTCCAGTTCTAACAACCCCAGTGCCATGAATCTCCATTTGGATTCACCATACGTTGGACTTTTTCATGTTTCCCAATACTGTATTCTCTCCAGCGTATCATTTCTTGATGAAGTTTTTATAGGAACATTACTAGATATGCTGAACATGAACGTGGTATGACTTCAAATGGAAAAAGTGATGATTCATGAACTCATTTTAAAAATTCACCATGCGCATAAAACAGAGATTGCTGAACATAGCATGAATAAATTCCATCAAAACTGTAAATGAATATCACCGAAACTGTGAATTATAATCGCATTTGATATTCATTCGAAACTAATGCGGAAGTGGAGTGTGAGAATACAGTGTTGGTTCAAATACAAATTGGGTAATAGTGAAAGGCATGATAGGATTCAAAGAAAGGGCTACTTTGTTTTGTTTTTATAACAAACTCAGACCCGTAACGACCGAAATAATAGAAAAATGCAACTTTTAATTCATTTATATTGAATAAGTGAAGGTTACATTTCATGATGTGTTGACATCCAAGCCCATGGAATATTAATTTTTTCCTCCTCAATACTCTCATATTCCATAATTCAGCTTGTATAAGAGCAAAATAACCTGTTGGATGATTTATGTAAAGTTTCAATTGTTTGTGCAATATGAAAATCCTACCTCAAATGGCAGGCTTTGATAACTCCCAATTATTTGATTGTATCCGTTATGTTAATTTTCACATTATTAACAAAATTGATTATATCTAGAGAAGTGTAATCGGGCAATATGATAACAATAATAAAACAGGGTATAGCACGATCGAATATCGACAACAAAAAATGAAATATTTATTCAGTTGGACTCTAGAGAGTTGAAAGAGTTTATTAATGGCAGTTCATATTTCGAAAAGAGTTTTAATTTTGAGATTGTTCAGGTGGACCCCTACTCGTCCAAATGTCAACAACTAATCATTATTATTATATTATATATGAAAACTTGGAGAACTACCACTCGAAAACAGAATCATTCCAGATATATACCTACAGAGGGATTGAATTAACAAAAAATTACAAAACTCATTTGCACCTTCACATAACCTAATCAAAATTTTTGGAATTTTGGGTAAATAGAAAATGTACTTTGCAAGTTATATTGGGTCCGGGCCCATTGACTGAATCCTTCATTAACATTTGTCGACGTTTCGAGTTTTATAGTCATTTTCACAAAAATACAATATTTAATAAAAATTTAAAAATGTAAGATTATATATTGACAGACTGAAATGATAATTACGCAACAAAATGTATGAGAGGACCCCAACTATGCTATATATATATATAGACGTAGAAAACGACAAGATTCTATAACACATTAACAATAATTTCATCCACATAAAATGCAAGGAAACAAGAATCTCTTATCGCTTATATAAAATCCCTTTTATTATTTTTTCATCAACAACGAAAGCTTATGTCAGTACATGTAGCTTGGTTGGGGTCCTCTCATATCGTTATATATTTCTAATAATCTTTATTTCCTGTGTAATTCATTACTGTTTTTATTCTGTTAGCATCATTTCAACCTTGTACTTGTATTCACTATGAATTACCCACCCCTTATCATCATTATTATTGCCTGTAGAAAAAAAGATAAATGTAAAAATTGTGTAGTTATGGCTGAATTTTGATAAAACGCTATCAAAAATAATTTTTTTTTAATAGGATACCCTGAATATTATAGAATTTTTCAAATGATATTTTTTTCTTGATTTCAAAAATATACCATATGTTACCCATATCTTATACCGTTTTTGAGTTATTAAATGTCGAATAACTTATTTAAGTAAGCAATGCTATGAACTATATAATGTTTGTTTAGAGACATTTCTCTAATGGAATAATCAAAATGGTTCACATTGAGGAGGAAGAAGTCGAATATATACTTGTTATATACAAAACAACAATAAACGTGCAGCAAAAAGTGCATATATAAGGTGTTGTATCCAAATCGTCCAACACAGTCAGAAAATACAAAAATACAAAATATTGGTGAATCATACCTTCAGATTCAGTAGGAAAAAGCGAAGGTAAGCCCATCCATATTAATTCGCGAACAGACTTTTTTGAAAAATTGTATTATTTTTTTGAAAATTCTGAATGTAGTTTGAAAAATGTAGCCGATCAATTAGATAAAAGTTTTTCAAAAATCCAACGTACGTTGAAAAAGAACAACTAGGTACAATCCATATAAAATTTACCCGTACAAGTTTTAACAGAGACTCACAAGAGGAGAAGAATGGTATTTTGCCAGCAGATGATTTGAAATTTTAATGAAGATCCCGTTTATTCAACTAAAATATTATGGACAGATGAGTCATCATTTTCTAAGATCGTGGGAAAAAAACAACAGAAAAAGATTTGTGAAACAAATGAAGAAAACAAGAAGAAAAACTGTTTGGTGCGGAGTTTTTTTAAATAAAATTGTTGGCCCTATATTTCACGATTATATATCAACAGAAAATACCTATCAAGAAATACTCATCCCAGAAGTAGAGAAAAATATTTTTGTGGGGCAACCATGCATAGTGTCCTACCCGCTCAAGAACATTTGAATAATGTATTCTCAATAAGGATAGGAAACAATGGAAGTATTGAATGGCCACCTAACAGTCCGGACTCGCACCCTATGGATTCATTTTCGGGAGATTTCTGAAAGACATTGTTAATAATAGTAATAATAATATTCAATTCATTAAAGACACGATTCGACTTGAAATAGAGAATCTGAATGTCAATAATGAAGCGATTTCCAATGCACTTATAAATATAAGAAGACGTTATCAATTATGCATTGACAATAATGGTGGACACATTCAACATCTTTTATGAGTTATCATGTTATTTAATTTTCTTAAAATATCTTTGTTATCTATTTTTGAATAAATATTTGATTTTTTCTTCCCCACTGTAAACCATTTTGATTATTCCATTGAAGAAATGTCACTTAACAAACATAATATACTTCTCATTTTCGAAGTTTTCTTAAATTTTTTTAACTTTGATAGAATAGCTTTTCACAGTAACAACTTGTCTGAAGTATTCGACGTTTTATAATAAAAAACGGTATAAGATAGGGGCAACATATGTATGTTTTTGAAATAATGAAAAAGATATCATTTCAAAAATTTTATAATATACAGGGTGTCCCATTTGGAAAAATATTTCCTGAAATCTGCACGATACTGAATTTTTGCAAAATTCAATCATAACTTACCAACTCTTACTTTTAACTTTTTTTTCTATAGGCAATAATAACGATGATAAAGGGTGGGTAATTCATAGTGAATAACTCGGTACATGTTTTGAATTTTCGTTTAATATTATAGTGCTTTATAAAAATTAAAAATCGGTTATTAGACCTAAACCCAACATAATTTGTTCAACTTCACTTTGAGGTGCTTGATTGTTTCGAGAAATACCAAATTGTCGGCAAAATTCAATCACGTGTGTCATGTAAGTCTATAGATAATAACATGATACCTAAATGGGACTCCTGAGGAACATCTGACATTCACTATAGTTGATATTGAGTATATCGTGTCTATTTGATTCTTTGATTCTCGTCAAGTCTCACGCCGTGAGACGCCTGCTTGACGTATAATCAATTTCTAGTATTCTATTTTACAATTCAATGACAATTAAAACTATTATTTTCATATATGATGACGTTAAACAAAATACATCGAAGAGGATATGAAAATTAAATACCAGTCCTGCTACAAATCAAATCGAAAATAAAATCCCGATCAGATATTCGGAAATCACTCTTTTCAATTCTCAGTTCTCTTATTAAATCCCAAATTCGAGTATGAGCTATGAGATGATGGAAACTAACTAGAAATTCAAGTCCATGGATTGAATCGCGCTGAAGGTTCAACTCAACTCGTAAAACAAAACTACGAAGAAAATGAATCAAGTCAATTTCCAGCAGGGCACTGGAAATCCTTATTATCCGCAAGTCGGCGAGATGTTCTGCTCCAGAGTTTTCTATAGTAGCGTCGTAAGTGCACAATGGGAGAAAATTCCTTATACTTGTTACATGCAGCAGTTGCACGGGAGTCTTTATTTCATTTCACAACTGCCTTTAAAAGTTTTAACAAGCTCCTGAAGAGTTCGCTTCCATATTCAAATTTACGTGAAATGTATGAAGTGACTTGTGTTTCCAGGCAGCGAGCGGAAAATACGATGTTGTGGTGTTTGTTTTCGTGTTGGGTATTTACATACAATGATAATTTTATGTAGGATAACATCGTACTAGACCTGTTTACTGTTGAAATTTTTGTTTAATTCATTCAATTATACCGGTTTTGCAGCGAAATTTCATTGACTGACCTGAAAATATTTTCATAGCAAATTACAGTCAAAGTATATGGCAGGTAACAAAACAACAAGTTTATATTCACAGAGGAAATTCAAGCTAAGAGAGATTATATAGTCAGTAGGCATATGTTAACAAGAAATTTGACACAAAATAATATTTTTTTTATTTGTTATATCGAAAATGCGTGCTAACAATAGATTGGCAATCATGGAATAACTTTTGTCATCAGGTATACCAAAACGTTTGATTCGGGGAGTTGGCATAAATATAGAGGCCATTGTGTTACTTACTCGAGGTCGGCCAATATGTTTCACTTCAGCTGGTTGTCACGTGTTCCGTCTCTATATATGTTTCTATCCATTAGTTTAAACTTTCATTTGACTTTAAGTGATGTAATCGTGCCAAAAAATTGAGATATTGACGGAAATATTCGTTTTGTGGTACCCCGAGACGATTGAGACCATTTCCAGAGTGAAGACTGGCTGCCAGTGTGTGTGGGTGTGTGTAGGTGTGTGTGTGTGTGTGTGTGTGTGTGTATAATTGTGTGTCTGTAATGTTTCACGATAAGTGCCGAACCGTTTGACCAATCGAGTTGGAATTTGATACGAAGCTAAAGTTCCTGCCCCGAATGCGAATATCAGTTTTTGGCTATGAGCTGTCAAATGACAGAAACTATATCGCACGAAACTTCACTTGCAAAAAGTCATTTGAAAGCCCTTGAAAAACTGTATCCAGAACAGTCAAAATTATTTCTCAACTGATATCTGTCAAAAATAAAAAAATGTCAAGTTTCAAAACATTGCCATTTATTATTCGAAATCTATCCGATGGATTGAAACAGGGAGCAACACAACCCGAGAATCAAATTGAGTCGGCAGTTGAAGCTTTCCATCGTTTCTCACTCTGACGCTACAAATGTTTGATTTTTCTTCTGAGCGTTAATCCGAGACGGCCGCTCACCCGGGTTTTGACTAGGGCGACCCGCGTTTGGTGCAGGGGCGCTGACACTGAGGAAACGATAATTTTGTATTTAAGAAATAGATTTATTTGGGTAATTTTGTTAAATATTAACGTCTTTTTCTCATGTTCAATCAACCACATTGAATATAACGTGGTCATTCGTAAATGGCACTGACTGGTACATTGACAGTAAACAAACTATTCGTTGTGTTCATTCCTTCAATAATAATCAAAATATATCTTATTTTGTCTCTAACTTGTTTGTTACAGCTCTAGTTATAGAAATCTTATTATTGAATTTTCACATATTTATTGAAAACCAATATGCGGTACTACGAAGGCGTAGAAGTATATATATATATACATATATATATATATATATATAGTGTTGAAGAAAGGGTAGTCTCGTGACTGGACTAGTTGAAAAAAACTATGAATTTGAAATAAACTTTGTAGAAAGGATATTCCTTGAGGTTGCAGTCAAAATAATGGCCTATGAGAAAAAGTAAAACTCTTTCTTATTTAGTCAAGCTTTCGAAAATGTTTATTTTCATTATCAAGACAAGTAAGGTGAGGTTAAGTGAGAAGCGAACTAAACACCATTTCGTGTTTGAGGACTTTTCAAAATCATATCACTATGACCATACTGGTAATATATAAAAACAACAATGCACTCATATGTTAAGATATTAAATTAACACTTTAAATTTGAACGGCATTAATTACCACATGGTTGAAGCTTCAACCTCAAGGAATATCCTTTCTACAAAGTTTATTTCAAAATCATATTTTATATATATATATATATATTATATTGTATAGGTTTTTTAGTCAGCTGTCTTGAGGAATAAGATATTTTTCATTTTTAATGAAATTATGGCTGGCTATCAAAAATGTTACAGATTCCTGTATTGCAGATATTTCTATTCTCCAAATAACTTTCGAAATACTGAGCTAAATAACGAAAATTGGTATTGAGAGGTATTTTGAGGTGACAAATTCGAACCTGATGTTATTATTGCTCTTACTCGTAGGGGGCGCCACCTACACGTATTACTTCTAACACATTTTTTAGTAAAGAAATCAATTCCTCTATTATATCTACGTTAAAAAGCTACACTTGTTACAAGTAGCTATAAACGACCGTTTTCTAGATATTTGGACTTGAAAATTTCAAGTCGATTATTTGATAATCGATGCGTGTTCAAGTTATTACCATTATTTTGCATTTTTCACAAGAATGCTTAGGAAATGAATTTGACGTTTGAGTGAGTAGTTTTGGTAATTACATATTATATGACAGTTAAACGTTTTGTTGTTTTGTTGGAATTTCTGTGAGTTTTGAAACACTAATTTTGAAAAAATGGATTATTTAAACAATTATGCTCATTTAGCCGATATGCATTTCGTTTAAGGCCTTGCGGAAGGCAATGCGCGCGAAGCAAGACGTATTTACCAGGAGCGATTTCCTAATCGAGTACTGCCTTCAGCTCCAACATTCACCAGTCTCCACCATCATTTGGCAGAAACAGGTAGCTTTAAGAGGGCAGCTGATATTATTGGAAGATCACGAGCAGTCCGAACCAGAATTGGAAGAAGCTGTTTTGAACGCTCTCGATGAGAATCCAGAAACAAGTACAAGAATAATTGCTGAAGCTCTCAATTCTACTCAGTCCGCAGTTTGGAGAACTATCCACGATCAACAATTTTATCCATACCATATTCAAAGGGTACAAGCTCTTTTGCTACGAGACTTTCCCCAACGCATTACTATGTGTCAGTGGTTTTTGAGGAAATTGGCTGGAAATCCTCAATTTTTAAGATATGTACTCTTCACGGACGAGGCAAACTTCTCCCGAAATGCTATCATAAACTTTCATAACAACCATGTTTGGGCTCTGGAAAATCCGCTCGCAGTTGGTGAAATATATCAAAAGTATCAATTTTCTGTAAATGTATGGCGGCAATAATTGATAATTACTTGATAGGTCCTTTCAATCTTCCGTTCCAACTGAATGGCGCAACTTACAGAGACTATTTAGAAAATGAATTGCCGGGACTTCTTCAGAATGTACCATTAGAAATCCGTATCCGCATGCGGTTTTTGCATGATGGGGCTCCAGCCCATTTTATCGTTGTAGCCAAATAATTCCTTAACACAGTCTATCCAAATCAATGGATCAGTAGGGGTGTAGAAGAACCTAACCAGGCGTGGGCACCAAGGTCCCCAGATTTAAACCCGCTAGCTTTTTATTTATGAGGACATTTGATGTCACTAGTTTATAAAACTCCAGTAGCGAACGGGGAAGATCTAAGAAACCGAATAGTAGACGCATGTGAAACAATAAGAAACACACCAATGATTTTTGAGCGGGTACGAGATTCAATGACTAGGAGACTGGATGCCTGTATCTTCGCTGGAGGTGGACACTTTATTCGAACACAATTAAGTTTCCTCTATTTTATTTTATTCTACATATTCAAAATTTCTTGAAATAAAAGGTTGATATTTCTTGCAAATTGAATCAAAACAAATACAGATTATGCACCCTTGATACAAAAATAACTATTTTGAACGAGTAAAAATAAATAGAATAGGTGGCGCCTATTATAACTTCCACACGCATCGATTATCAAATAATCGACTTGAAATTTTCAAGTCCAAATATCTAGAAAACGGTTGCTTATAGCGACTTGTAACACGGGTAGCTTTTTTACGTAAATATGATAGAGGAAGTGATATCTTAGTGAAAAATGTGCTAGAAGTACGCTCAAAAAAGTTATGAATCTTCAAAAAAGATAAAGATGTGTAGGTGGCGCCCCCTACAAGTAAGAGCAATAATAATATCAGGTTCGAATTCGACACCTCAAAAAACCTCTCATTACCAATTTTCGTTTAATTAAGGTCAGTATTTCGAAAGTTATTTAAAAAAAAAAACTTTAACACCCCGTATCTTGGAAACATGGACATATATTCATTTGGACAAATCATATTAGAATATTATGAGGAATCACCTCCTGAAGTTTGTCGAAGTACTTTTGAATCACCCTGTATAATCGAACACAGGAAGTCTGGAAGGGAGAATGAAGATCGAAAATAATTGTTCTCCGAATATTGCTTAGGTATCAATTAGAATCAATAAGACCACCAACAAAAATTACCAAGACATATCAAAGAAAGGTGAAAAACGAAGGAACGTCAATGATCCACACTGAGAAAGACAGAATCAAGGAAATGGCAAGAGTGAAGGAGCAGAAAAGAATCACTAAGAAACAGAGACAACTCGCAAAAGAAATGAACAATGACAGGAAGCTATTTGGCTTGTGTTCAGAAACAAAAATGTATCGAAGAGTAATTGAAAAATTTCTGGAAGACAGCGAATTCACAAGTTGTTCTGATTAATTTGAAACCAAAGACAAATCGTCAGATTCAAATCTCTATCCGTCAGATTCAGATGATCATCCAGAAGAAGAAGGGAAGCCTCTTCAAGCTAAAAATTTGAAAAAAAAAATATTGTGTCTGTTAAATTTGAAAAAAGAAAAGTGTGAAGCATTATGTTGACCAGATTCTTTCGAAATATGATGGGAATGAGAAACAGGTTCGTAACTGAGAAAGAGCCCCACAGGAACATTTGTCTTTCCCAAAGTGAAAGCTGAGTCGTCGGTGCTCTACTCCACTCCCAAATTAATTTTTCGTCATTCAACTTATAAATATCTACTTGAGTGAGAAAGATCTGTGCTGTTTCTAATATGTTGATGATAATATAAAAAAATATATCTAGACGTTTGTTTACTCTAGCTTTCTAAATTTGGCCATAATGGTATCTGTGTATGAAGGTGCCTCGTACATGTATCAATGAACCCCGTAGCTTCAATGTTCGGTTTCTGAAACAAAATACAAAGTACTGTTCATTGTTGAATTATGGATTTTTTCAATTCAAAATAACATACTAGAATAATTACTCTTCATTATATCACATTAATCAATTCCGAATTTTCTTTGGTCTCCAAAAAAAAAGTATCATTGTGCCCCAACTCCCCCTACATTATTAACTGAATCAATTTGAATAGATCAACGGAAGTCATGAGTAAATATTAGAAAAAACTGTTACGTGTGATAGAAAGGGGAAGGTGCAGACGGTTCTGACGAGCCAATGATGGTGAGACAAAAGGCAAAAAAAATAATGCGTGATTAAAAACTGTTACGTGTGATAGAAAGGAAAAGGTGGAGATGGAGGTGAGACAAAAGCAAAAAAAAATACTGCGTACGACCTATATTACTTAACAAAGTGAATGAACGTAACGATGCGAATAATCACTGGACAGGTCCGTAATACCTTGAAATTAGTTCATGAAACATAGATTTGTTACTGAGTCTGTACAAAACATTCATGCAAATCTCAACACATTCTGAAGGTGAACTGGAATTCACTATACATGAAAAATACCAGTGCGAGTATTATATTCATCAAGTAATCAGAATACAAAACTATTTCATGCTTCCAATTCAATGAAGAATGGGACTAGTCATAAAATTCCGTGTCCATTGAAGCGAATTATGATTTTATTGCTCCTACAAAATACATTTTTATTGCGAAAAACATTGCATCTTTTCATTCATTACTGAAACGTGTAATTGCAAACCATTCCAGACGAACACTGAAATTGTTTTTCCTCGCGTCCAGTGATATCAGTTGGAATAAACACAAATGAATCTACATCATTCTAACAATCGGAGTGTGGCAAATCCATTGTAGTGTAAATCGGACAATTTGAAAGCTTTCGAAATATTTTGCAATCAAATTTCATTTTCAATGGAAGTTTGCATAGATTTTCAGCAGAATATCATTCAACGTTCTGCGCGGTATTTGCCAGAAAAGTAGTTGTTTTTCTTTTGTGGTCTACCACTTGTTTTAATTTATATTGATTCGTTATGAAGAAGTCCCTTGTTTTCTAATATTATACTTCACATGGCTCTCTTGTTTGATGTATACGCCTTGTCGGGCATGCAGCCACCCTTATCGAGATTGCATCCTATTGAGATAATAATGTTTATTGACATAAATAAAAAAATGTTTACACTCAGGTGAAATGCAATAAACATGGTTGAGTCATAGAAATGTATAACAACTATGAGTTGTTATACTACTTGTGCGTGACTATATATGCTAATACACATTGAAATATTATTCCAGAAAAAAATTATGAAGGTTATTGTTAGTTGAGGAATAACATAATAGTCCAGGATCCATGGTCCACTTTTGCACTTGATTACTATCAAGCTAATTTTCCGTGAGTAGCTTCATTTTGATGAGACGCCCAACAATTTCCTGTACGAAACTCTCGATTGTGGTAGCTAACAGAGGTAGCAAGGATAAAATATGTCGATTTGATGATTCTCAAAAATGTATTACTAACTGTTTTTTTTTTTGTTAATTCTTAAGATAATTATCTAAATTATTCGAAAAACTATTTGTCCTACAAAATGTATGGTTTGATCAAAGAGTCCCCTGCTTCCAACATGTATCGATAACGGGGTCATCATAAATGATTACTAACCAGCTGATTTTTTTTTTAGTTAGTTAATATTTATATCATTTAACAGTCATATTGTCCTACAAATTGCGTGGTACGTTATCCCGGTCCTACGCTCAGAAATTGTTGATACCACAAGACCATTTTTCTCATTACTAACTGTAGGACAAAAATATTACATAATAGGTCAGTGTGTTCTCTGCCCAAATGAAACAATGTCCTACAAGAAAACAGGTATGTATCACTAGTCCGACAAGAATTGTCATTTTTTCGTTTTCCTATTTGTAACATAAGATACAGTGAAAACATCTTTTTTTAAATTTAAATAACTTTATTTTTTAGTAAACTAGGTAAAAAAAATTGTGTATTTATATATAAACAAAAAAATTTATTAATCTTCATCAGATTCATCTGATAAATCTTCATAATCTTCGCTACTGACATCGTTGTCATCTTCATCTATTTCACTTTCCTCATTCGTGATATCTGACTCTGTAATAACATGAAAAATTTTGTAAATTATATAATAATGAATAATCAATCTATAAATAACAATAATATTAATAGGGTACCTTGTATGTCAGAAGATAATTTTTCAAAAGATGGACTTTGGGGACCATCAAACCAATAATATTCATATTTGCCATCAATTATCGTCCATCCAAAATTTTCTGGCAATTTTTACGTGGGTCACCGCATGTGTGGATCACACCATACATTGCAGATGAATGCAGTTCTTTTAATTTGTTGCAACAATTCTTGTTTTGCTGGTAACAATAATTTCACAATACTAATGCTCGATTTTACATAATTACGTGAAAATATGAACTTAATAAATTATTTTTCAATTATTTCAAAAATAAAGTAAAAAAATATTCGATCGACTTACCTTTCATAAGACAAATACTTAGATTTCACTCGAAATTCTTTGTAACAAGAGGAATGATAACCTATTACTTCGTCATTCCAATTTTCAGGCAATACAACATCTCGATATTTATGTTGATGATGCTTTCGAGCAGATAGAAAATTTTTGCAAGAAAGCCAAAAGTCTTTATTAAATTTCTTCACTTCTTCTCTTTTCTCTCAAAAAGTAGGGATTTCCCAAAGCAAATTACACAAAAAACACTCCATAATTATTTTGCAGCACAAAAAATATTTCTTGAAATTATTTCTCGAGAGACAAAATAAAACAGGTGGTCAACTGAAACAATGTTTATGGTACCATATTATATAACCTAGGTCCTAGGTATGTTGCATTCCGCTGACCTATGGTTTTGTTACAGCACGGCACCACGCTTTTATTTTTATTTCTTGTGTTATGACTGTAGTTTGAATGTTCTGAGATGATATTTCCTTTTTTGACATTTTTCAAAATATTCCAACAGAAGAGTTGTCTGATATCGGGAAAACTAGATTTTTTGAACAAGTTATCACTTGGGTAAGGTTGAACCTTATGATAAATGATTTTTATTATATATTTTTGTAAGACATTCAATTTTTCCAAATAATCATCAATATAATATTCTCAAATTTGGGGTATCCAGAAAATCTCTTATATATTTGAATTTGTATAGCATTCCCCTTAATTTTTTTACTATATTGTCAATTTGCAGGTTCCATCTCAAATACCGGTCTATTATGATGCCGAGATATTTCATCGACTTCCCTTCTGGTATTTCATAACTCTCTCCTATTTTTAGAGGTCCCATATTTGGTAGTCCATTTGTGTAGGAACAGAAAGGCAAGTATTTAGTTTTGGTAAAATTCAGTGTGGATTTATTACCTCTAAACCATTCAACTATTTTCAGAAAATCAGTTTCTACAAGATCCTTCAGTTCCGGTCATGTATTGGATTTATACAGTATGGCTGTATCGTTTGCAAAGCTCAGAATATTTCCTTGTGTTTTCATGTCGAGTAGACCGTTAATATAGATAGTAAACAATGATGGTCCCAGTACAGTACCTTGTGGGACTCCATAGGAAACATTCTCGTATTGGCTGGTTGCACCATTGATGCTCACCTTCTGTTTTCTATCAGTCAAATAACTTTTAAGAATTCTATAAATATTTCCTCTTAGTTCATATGAGGATATTTTTTTTAATAATGTATTGTGGCAAACAGTGTCGAATGCATTCGAAAAATCAACGAATATGCACAAGGTAGCCTTTTTTTATCCAGTGCTACATAAATATAGGATGATAAAGCGAGTATTGCATCTTCCGTCGATTTTCCTTCTCTAAATCCAAATTGTTTGTCCGAGAGAACTTGATGTTTATTCAGAAAAGACAATATTCTTTTTTTCAATATCTTTTCTACGATTTTAGATATGTTAGAGATAAGTGATAGTGACCTGTAATTCACCATTTCATATTTATCTCCATTTTTATACAGTGGTTTGATTAGTCCTGTTTTCAGGATTTTCGGAAAATACCCTGTATGCAAACACCGATTTATTAAATGGGTCAGTGGGCCTTTGATTTCATTTACTATTTCTTTAAGAATTTCAGATCGGATATCGTCATCACCCGGAGATTTTTTTGGTTTTAGTTGCAGTATTATCTCTTTGACTTCATTTTCATCAGTTGGGAATACGTACATAGTGCTGTCTACTATGTTTTCAGAATAATCAAAATCTGAAGGTTCCGTTATTTTCATTGCAAGATTTTCGCCTAATTTCTATAATTTTTTTTTTAAGTTTTATTACATTATTACATCATTGTTAAGTTTTATTCCTTTATTTTTGTAATGTTTCCGGATTTGTTGCAGATTTCATTGACAGTTTTCCAGAGGCCTTTTGTACTGTTTTTATTTTTTTCTATTATTTGATTTGCATATATTTTCTTAGCTGCTAGTATCATCTTATTTAGGTGATTTTTAAGATGTTTGTATTCTTCCCAAAGCTCTATATTATCCGGATCTGTTCTCACTTTTTTATATAAATCATTTTTTCCATCAACAATTGCTATTATTTCAGGTGTTATCCATTTGGTTCTCGGGCGATTTTTGTTGTTTACAGTCACAGTGACAGTATTTTTTTCAATGTAAAATTGTAATATTTTGATAAATGCACCGGCCATTGATTCAATATCATCTTGATTGTATATATCGACCCATAGTTCCTTCCATAGTCCCTAGGGGAATTGTATGGAGTTTTTCTTTCTGTCACTAGGTACCGCCGGTTGGAAGTTACTTTTTGCGGCGTACCTACAGGTGATAAGCTTGATGAAGTTTTTATTTATGTTGGGTCTCGCTTCGGCCGGAGGTCTTCGGATCTCTGACTGGTGACTAATACGTACTGATGAGTGCCAAAAGCCCGAAACCTTATGTGGATTGTTGGGCGGACCTGGCATAAATTAAACTTGATCAATTTTATCGGAAAGAAACATTTGCAATCAATTTTTATTTCCATTGGAAGTTTGCATAGATTTTCGGGTGAATATCATTCAACGTTCAGCGTGGTATTTGCCAGGAAATTAGTTCTTTTTCGCTTGTGGTCTACCACTTGTTCCAATTTATATTGAATTCGTTATGAAGAAGACTCCAAAGTCCCTTGTTTCCTAAATATTTATTTGATTCAAGCATGACTCAAGAATAGGGCTGAAATGGACACAAAACGTTCTTATTTTGTTGATTCAAAAATATCAGTTTTTCGATGGATTTTTCCTCAGTATCGACTGTAATCGAAATGGTTAGGGAATTTTTGTACTTCGAGGGTCGAGTTACATACGAATAAATGTTTCTTAGGTTTAACATTTACTACAATTACACTTTCATATGGTTGTACATGTACATGAATTCACCTTGCTTGTGGTAATGTTCATGCATTTTTCTCTCAGAATACCAGATAGAGAATGATGATATGGATGAGGGTACCCTGGAGCAACCCCCATCTGCTCCACCTGCACCACCATCTCCAGAACCGGGATTTAATAGTTTGATTATTATACGTTTTTAATTAGAATTATTCAAGACATCAATTATAACATCTATAATTTCAGTTAACAGAATAATCCATATTTATGTCCCTCATACCCAAAATAATATAGAAAAGCCCGTAATTTGTTTATATGTTCTAGTACTAGGATGAATATGAGTGAATTTGAAGCAAGAATCCTTCTGAATTGAATATTGAAAAGATTTTTTTCTGTCAATTGAAGAATCCACAATAATAAAATAATAGTATGAAAAACTAAAAAAAACACGCTTACGAAGCAATAAGGACTGAAAAATTGAAAATAATAAGAATAAAGTCATCGACCAAAAAAGAATGCGTGATCTCATCATAATTATGGGAAGTAAGTAAAGAGCACCCCACCCTTTTTTTACATAAGAGAAAATGTTTTGATCAATGACTTTATTCCTATTATTCTAACCTTTTTAGTCCTTATTGCTTCATAACGCTTATAATATATATATATATATATATTATATATTATATATTATAGTTTAAAAAACTATATATATATATATATATGAACAGTATCAAATTATAGATAGCGACACCTATAATCTGTTTGGTGGAGACTTATATATATCGTGGAATTTGAAGATAAGATTTCAGTACAACATCAAATAGGTCACCGACAGATGCCAGCATAGACCGAACCAGATACAATAGTCGTATCCTAGTGCTTTTAGACGCAAATACAAATAGAAATATATGAAATACTGTTACGAATCCTAATGGGATCAATCGCTAAGTGTTTTGGTTTCCTAATCATCAGACGGCTTTGTGGTCATTTCAAATTTATAATATTATAGTTTAATTACTAATCGTATATAATATGAACAGTATCAAATTATAGATAGCGACACCTATAATCTGTGTGGTGGAGCTTAGACCTGTCATCGTGGAATTTTGAAGATACGAGATTTCGTACAACATCAATAGGTCACCGACAGATGCCAGCATAGACCAACCCACGATACCAATAGTCGTACTCCTAGTGCGTTTTAGGGACGCAATACAAATAACGAGAATATGAGAAATCTGTTACGAATCCAAAGGAGATCACCATCCGTCTACAGCCTGTTTCATGGTTTCCCAATCATCAGGACGGCTTGTGGTCTCTTTCAAATTCGTATCAGATATCTCGTAGGTTATTACCAATCGGTACGTACGGAAATATGAACAGTATCAAATTATAGATAGCGACACCTATAATCTGTGTGGTGGAGCTTAGACCGTCATCGTGGAATTTTGAAGATACGAGATTTCGTACAACATCAATAGGTCACCGACAGATGCCAGCATAGACCAACCCACGATACCAATAGTCGTACTCCTAGTGCGTTTTAGGGACGCAATACAAATAACGAGAATATGAGAAATCTGTTACGAATCAAAGGAGATCACCATCCGTCTACAGCCTGTTTCATGGTTTCCCAATCATCAGGACGGCTTGTGGTCTCTTTCAAATTCGTATCAGATATCTCGTATATATATATATACGTAGAAAAGACAGAAAAGATAGATAGGACACCTTTCTGTTGGTGGTCTCCACATGAGATGAAATACAGAGTAACATATATGGTCATGCAATGCCAACATGACAACCCAAAACAATAGTGTACCAGTGCTTTGGCCATATCAAATGCGAAATTGAAATTTGTTACGAGATCTAGGTGAGAATACCACGTCTACAGCTGTTTCATGGTTTATCATCAGGACGGGGTGGCCCCAAATTTCAAATATTCGTAATATATAGAGAGAGAGGGAGAAAATTAATTTCCAAAGATTCCATTACCTATGCAATCTTCCATAATATGAAAACAGTGTGAAATTTTATCAAATTTTGTCTGACGTCTATAAAAATAGCCATTCCATGCTAGAATATTTTAAACGAGAAAATCAAATACTTCACTCTGGCTGAAAAATTTATTTCGATTCATTAACTACATTCTCATATTCAGGTGATATTTGGCTGTAAAATTGTATTCCTGAATTTCGAACCAAGGAATGAAATCGAAAATTTGGTAAAATGAAACGAAATGAAGACATGCTACTTGAGTGTGACAGCTACGACCGAAATATGCCTCTCAGTTCGAGGGCTAACTTTCTGGCATACTTTATAGGGAATGTAAGGCTCTTTCAATGTCTACATAATGCGAATCTTCGAGAAATGCGTAGATTATGAGTTATCTTCAAAAAAACGATAAAGTACTTCCGTTGGTCCTACAACCAAAAAATATTTATAAAATTCATAGTGGGTTTCGCCCTCCTTGAATGGTATGAAATGACATTTCTGATAACATGCATAATTTTGGAGTATGGAGCAAAAAATTTCAATACGGTGCGAAAATTTCGCTGTTTTTTGCGAATATCTCGGAACGCTTCAGGAAATTTCGATTCGGCACCCCAAAATACATATAGAGCTACAGAGAAACCGACGACTTGAATTTTGTGCACGTGCGACTACCTACCATTAGATTGGACTATATAAATTCAATCCATCATCGTACATTGAACCGTTGATTTTCTCCTTCAGGAACATTGAGGTTTCACTAATTAATCAGATCGATGCTTGAATAGATCGAGTCGAATGTAGGGAATCTCCATTTGATATATATCGATGCTCCGTGCTTGATGATTGATGTCCTCCTCTCACCCAAACTGGCTATTTATGCAAATAATTTTCTGACACATACAAATAACAACTCATTAGTCGACTCGACAAATTTCAATAAAACGAAAGATAGAATTGAATTCTTTTTTTTAACCGACGAAATCAAAAAGAGGTTTTCTAGTTGACGCGTATATTTTTTTTATGTATGATCACACATAACTTTTCACAGAGCAGTTCGCTTTCGATGTTTCTTTTTATTGGATAGGGTATACTTCGAAGTCGGTCCCATTTGAATTTGAAAAAAAAATGTCATTCTTCAGGGGAGAACAAAAGGGGTTATTTATCGTTCATCCACTGAATTTTCATCCGTTAACCAATTCTACCACTCATAACTTTGTACCGAGTTATCCGATTCAGATGATTCTTGTTTTAATGGACAGGGTATACTTCAGAATTGTTCATTTTTAGATTAGGAAAAGATTAATCCACCCCTAAGGGTGGAAAAAAATGGGACTATTAATTTTCCATCTGTGTCCCGATTCTGTTGGAACTTGGTTCACATATAGGTAGTTCTGATGACACTTAAACATGATGGATACCTGGAGTCAATTGAGTAGATATTCATCAGCAACAAAAAAGTTATAAATAGAAACTTTCTAACAAAAAATTTAACCGACGAAAAAATCAACTGAAAAGCAAAAAACTAAATGAAACTTCTTAGTCTGAACTCCTAAACTGATGTGAGTTACTAATTTTTGCCAAACGAACAATCAAAATGCCGCCGTGCATTCCGCTGCCATCATTTTATTGGAGTATATGATAAAATACATTTGGAGGATATCAACACAGGCATATCAAGTATGAAGGATGCTCTGATAAAAGCATTTGAAGAAGTGGTAAAATAACTTTGGTCAGAAGATTCGTCTGATGAGGTGGTTACTACTGTTTCTTTGAAGAGCCAGATACAAAGATTTGCATGGCATTTATGAGTTACGCTCAACAGGATGCCAGGGAATTTTTCAGATATTTATTGAAGGTCTTCATGAAGATGTTAACAAAAGAGAAAGGCCTGAGCCTATATTCATAGAAATCGATAGAAATTTGTGCGATGACGAAAAGGCAGAAGAGTCTTGGTCAAGATATTTTAGAATGGACAACTCAAATATTGTCGATAACTTTGTTGGTCAACTGAAATCATGGTTGAAATGTACTTTCTGTGGCCACTGTTCTGTTACTTTTGATTCATTCTGGGACCTTTCACTCCCTTTTCCTCAGAGAACTGGCAAGCTCAGTTTGTCACAATGTTAAGACTCGTTTACTAGGGAATGAATTTCGGATGATGACGAGAAACCAACTGGTTCTAAGTGTGAGGAAAGGATAAAATGCATGAAGTCATTATATATATTTAAATTCCCCAATTTTTTTTTAATTTTTTTGAAACTATTTTCGCAGATGGAGAGATTCAGAAGAAAACTAAATGTCACCATCGACTTTCTTCTCGATTTATTAGATATGGATAATCATGCAGTAGATAGCTCCGTGTCGCTACAAGTTGTGTGCTGTATCCAACCATCAACTGCTTACGGTTTACTGTAGGCACCCTTATGCAGGCACATGGCACGAGTATCACCGCTATCACCAAAATCTATTGTGAGTGTAGAAGCATTCGTCCTCTTCTATGAGCAGGAGGGCACCACATCACAGCTTTGAAACGAAATAAATACATTTTACTTATTTACATTATACAGTGCGCGTCAAAATTATGGAACAAATTCGATATTTCGCAAGCCATGTACTTTTGACAAAAATCCTGAAATAGGTCGATTTTTATTTTAAAATGCCCATTTTTTTTATGTATATTTTGAAGAAGTTATGTCACTGGTTTTGACATAGTGACGCAATCGGTGATTTTTTTAAATTTGAAAAGATGTCTTGTGATACCTCATCTGAAAAGCCTTTCAATACTGCATTCAATGATGATAATTAATTGGATTTTTTTTTGTACAGGGTGAACAAAAATTAATATTTTATTTCAATAAGAGAATAACTTTATATCCAACAAAATAGAATAGTTAAATAAGATGTTCAAAATGCCATCCACCAGTCTCTTGACAATAAGCAAATCTACGGACATATTCCTCTTGCACATTGCGAATAACTTCCGGAGTAATTCTGTTAATTTCGATCCCAATTCGATTTTTCAACTCCTGTAGATTTTGCGGCCTATCTACATAGACCTTTGATTCCAAATAAACCCACAAAAAAAATCCAGGGGCGTAAGATCTGGAGATCTTGGGGCCCACTCTATCGGTCTGCGTCTACCAATCCACCTCCTAGGAAAACAGTTATTCAAAAACTCGCGAACATCACGTGCATAGTGCGGGGGTGCACCATCTTGTTGCAACCAAATACTTTCATTTGGTGAGTTAGGATTGTTGGCGTTTGGAAAAATATCGGCAAGGCTAGGTATGACTTCATTTCTTTAAAATTCCAAGTAACGCTCTCCTGTGAGATTTCCTTCGAAAAAATACGGGCCAATAATCCTGTCGTTTATTATCCCTGCCCAAACATTGACTTTCTGAGGGTATTGAGTATGCCCGTCCATCATCCAGTGAGGATTATCCCTACTCCAATATCTGCAATTCTGACGATTTACTGAACCATTTAGGCAAAACGTAGCCTCATCGGAAAACAGAATATGTTTCACAAAACGTGGATTGCGGTTACACAAATCCTTCATTATTTTACAGAACTCCACACGGCGATCGGGATCATCATCATTGAGTTGTTGATGTAGCTGTACTTTGTATGGGTGGTACTTTTCTGCTTTTAGAATACGTTATACAGAACTTTGGGATATGTCGAGGTCTGCTGCAATTTGTCGTGAAGTATTGTGAGGATTATTCTCTACACCCAATAAAACATCAAGTTTCACGTTTTCTTCTATTTCAGGACGTCCAGCATTCGGAATATGTTTGACATGACCAGTTTCTCTAAATTTTTTCTCAATCTTACTGACTGTTGAACGACTGATAGGTCTATTTGGATACTTCGCATTGAACAAGTCGCATACCTCTTGCTGAGTTCTGGTTCTATCTCAGCATCCAATAAAAATAACAATTTCTATGCGTTGGGTTTTACTTAAAGTAGCCATAGTGAACTTTTATAACCTTTTCACTTTGAATTTGTGGAGAATATTTGTTGATATTTCAACTGACATTTATTTGACACTAACTTGCCTATTATGGCATTAATTTGTGATTGTCTCTTGTTTCCATTTTAGACTAGGAAATATCTAACTATTGATATTTGGAAAGGATCCATTGGTGTAGTAGAGCACTGACTCACTTGTCTGCCAGGGCAGTCTAAGGGATTAGAGAGTGAAATTTTGCATTTTTCAACACGCTTTTATTATCTTTACCTGTAACTAAATAACTCACAATGTAATAAAATCTTGGAAGTAAATATTCACCCACTTCCAATCTTCCGAATAATCTGAAATTTGTCACACATATCAAGGACCGATGACAATACAAGAATTTCATAATCATAATGTAATAATAATAAAAATATATTTTTCCAAACGCCAACAATCCTAACTCACCAAATGAAAGTATTTGGTTGCAACAAGATGGTGCACCCCTGCACTATGCACGTGATGTTCGCGAGTTTCTGAATAACTGTTTTCCTAGGAGGTGGATTGGTAGACGCGGACCGATAGAGTGGCCTCCAAGATCTCCAGATCTTATGCCCCTGGATTTTCTCTTGGGGGACATTTGAAATCAAAGGTCTATGTAGATTGGCCGCAAAATCTACAAGAGTTGAAAAATCGAATTAGGATCGAAATTAACAGAATTACTCCGGAAGTTATTCGCAATGTGCAAGAGGAATGTGTCCGTAGATTTGCTTATTGTCAAGAGACTGGTGGATGGCATTTCGAACATCTCATTTAACTGTTCTATTCTGTTGGATATGAAGTTATTCTCTTATTGAAATAGAATATTAATTTTTGTTCACCCTGTACAAAAAAAAACTAATTAATTATTATCATTGAATGCAGTATTGAAAGGCCTTCCAGATGAGGTATCACAAGATATCTATTCCAATTTAAAAAAATTACCAATTACGACACCATGTCAAAACCAGTGAAATCTTTGGAATATACATAAAAAAATCGGCATTTTAAAATAAAAATCGACTTATTGTAGGATTTTTGTCAAAAGTACATGGCTTGCGAAATACTGAATTTGTTCCATAATTTTGACGCGCACTGTATATTTTGAAAGGTATCTATCTACCGATGAAATGATGATGAAATAAAACGGTTTATATTCAATTGTTAGTTTGTTTGGAGCCGACTCAAAATTACTTACTCACATTAGTTTAGGAGCTCAATTATCATCAAGACTGCACTGAAACTTATTTATTATTACCATTGTTATTTCATGTCCCACAGAAAATATTACACTGGTTCAATTATTTTTCATAATAACCATACCTTTGAGTCTCGATTCTCTTTTGGAAACAAATCCTTTATTTTGATCTGACAGAACATAACGTCATAATTTGGGATGATCGAGCTGAAAATGATGAACCTGAATAAGTTTGCCAATAATAAAATATATAGTTGTTAAATATATATATATATATATATATATATATATATATATATCAGATTGGTGTTTGGTCACTTTTTGGGTGGGTTTTGTAATAAATTATGTATATTGATATAATTGTGTTGTGAAGGTGACATTTACTAATGTTAAATTCACTTTTTAGTTTCTTTCAAACCATATTGTGAATCTTGTCTCTCCTGGAAAATAAACACTGGCTCTTGGGACATATTGAGTTTGGCTAACCCCATAGACCCGTTACATTACAAGACTAAGAAGGTTTATTTTATTTTTTGCTTTTCAGTTGATTTTTTCGTCTGTTTAATTTTTTGTCAAAAAGTTTTTTTTTCTCTAACGGAACGCCTGTGAGAAACAATTCAAGCGAATACGCCGTTTCATCCAACTTTCCGAAATGTTTTCGGTGAAATGAGAAACTTTTTATTCCTTTCATTCCGATAAGAAATGAGGCGTGAAGCAATTAATGAAGTGTATAAATATGGTGAACATTTTGTTTCGTATTTTTACTCGAGAATTCAAGAGCTCACTGAATATTTTCATTTCAAAGGAATGCATGAAGTAAATAATTACTTGGTGATTCATTCATGCATACCGAGTCGAAATAGGATTGAAGCACTTTTATCAATGAAATTAATCGATTTCAGACAGGTAGATACAGACCAATTTCACCGGTGTATTTTCACCTAGACCTCTTGAAATAATTATTATAAATGAGATTTCCGTACGAGAGACTGCTCTCGATGAATTATTCCATAGACAATTGTCAGAATCTCATCAAACAATTTCTTGTACGAGAATATCAATAAGACTGAAAAAGTTGCATGGGGTATGTTTTAGGGAGCACGTGAAAAATCTTCTCCTTCGAACGATTTTATATTTTTCAACCAATTTTTTTCACACATACAGTGTCCGGCATGAAGTTCGCAGAATATGAAATTTTTTTTATTATTGATATCTCAAAAAAAATCATTCGTGATAAAAACCTCTTCTTCATCCTAAAAGAAAGTTGAATTTTTTTCTATGGAACAGCTATAGGCGGCTAATGGCACTCGTGATTCAATCAAAATCTCTCGAATTCGCTATTTTGTGGCATTATTCAAAACGTGTTAGAAGCCATGCACCGGTCTATTCCAACGATTGTAGGATAACTATTTATATGTGAAAAACTGTCCACATTTGAATTTTATGGTACCAGGTTCAGTTTTACTTTGCAAATCATAGATGTCGTTATCTATAATTTGCTGTATTTCACTGAAAATAATCCCGTTCCGTGTCTATTTTCGGTTTATTTCGAACATAAAAACGCGTATAATATGTTCCAAATATATCTCATATCCATCCGAAATCATACTTGACTTGGCTCTATCAGAACTATCTTTCTAGCAATGAAAAAGTTCAAAGAAAACACACGGTATATCTTTATCTGATGAGTGTAAATTATATACTTCATAGAAGTGTAGGGAATTCAAAGACGCTATCGACTACACAATATATGTGAATCTCATAATAATAAATTATGTTTCACGAACATCTATGGAATCCAAAGACCCTATTCCCGAATCTAGCCCAACAATTTCCCAAACAAAAACTGTTCTTTGTAACTTTTTGTCACATTAAATTTCTCCAATGATCCCAATACTCGAGGTATGTGGTATCAAATTCCCATTGCGACAAAACCCACATAATGTAAATTGGAAAACAAGTTTGAATCCGTTTTGTTGACAATGGCAGAAGAGGAGAATTTGCGTGGAACGTGACGATTTCTGAACCAACTGTGGGTTACGATTTTGCGATAATTAGCAGTGCATAAATGGCCGACATCCAATGACGCGGATTAGAATGTGTTTCCGGCACAGCACGCGTTGTATTCGCCGCTGAATTAGGCGAGTAGTTTGATCCTATAATAGTGCCGTGAAAATTTCTGTATTCTTTTTTATGTTCTGGTTCCCACGAAAAGGGATATCCTGTAATGTTCAGAGAACATCGTGGGAACCAAGGGAAAGAAGGTAGGAGTTGGTGTTCTTCTTAAATTTCTGGAGGTTGTATGCCTCGAGGAACACCTCCCTAGGCAATGAGTTCCAAAGCCTCGCTGTTCGTTGGATGAACGAGTCTTTGGAAAGTGATGTTCTGCAGGTCTCCAAAGTGACCACGAAGGAGTGTGATGACTGAACTTGACGGGTTAGTCTCGAAGAGACTGCCAAAGCAGGAACGATTGTTGATATTTCAGAAGAGCATCGCCCATGAAAATATCTATAAAATAGAGACAAATCGCCAACTTTTCTACGGTGTTCAAGACAAGTGAGCGAGTCTGTGAGCGAGGCATCACCGACGAGACGAATTGCCCTTTTTTGGACTGAATCCAATAGCCTCAGGATATGTTTAGGTGCCACGCTCCAAATATGGGAACAGTATTCTAGGACAGGTCGGATCTGTGCCTTATAGATCATAAGCAGCTGAGTGGGGGTGAAATAGCTCTTGGCAAGAAAACAAAAAACCAAGTATTTGGGATGCACTTTTGGCAATGGACCTCACGTGATTTTCCCAGGAAAGGTTATTGCTGATAGTAATACGAAGCATCGATATGGATGACTTCAGTGGTATGGTTACTCCTGACAAAGTTATGTCAGGCACAGTGAGATCGGCTTTTCTAGAGAAAAGACATGCTTGTGTTTTGTTTGCATTGAATTCTACCAAGTCATTAGATCCCCACTCGAGAATTGTTGCTAAGTCCATATTTATATTATTAACATTTCTTCCTCGTTCATTTCTGGTTTCACGGGCTGATATTGGGGCCCTGGAAGAGAAAGCGGTATGGAGGGTACTATCATCGGCAAAGCTGTGTACTGGACATGAAGTTGCTTGCAACAGGTCGTTGATGTGAAGTAGAAATAGTGTTGGTGCGAGAATAGATCCTTGCGGAACACCAGCATTTATGAGTGGAGTGTCAGATGAAACTCCATCGACCACTACATGGAGATACCTGTTAGAGAGAAAACTAGCAAGCAGAGAACACAGCTGAGGGGGCAAGCCATAAGACGGAAGCTTGGCGAGGAGTCCCTGGTGCCAAACTCGATCGAACGCCTTGGAGATATCTAATGCCACAGCTAAAGTTTCTCCATACTTTTCAATAGATAGCTGCCATATATGTGAGACGTAAGCGAGCAGGTCACCAGTTGATCTCTGATGGCGGAAGCCATATTGCCTATCGTTGACAATTCCTGAGTCTTCCAGATATTTCATGAGCTCGATGTTGATGGCTTTTTCCATGACCTTTGAAATAATAGATAGCAGTGCGATAGGTCTGTAGTTGCTAGGTAGGGCCTTTTGCCTTTTAGGGACTGGCTGTACTCTTGCAATTTTCCAATTGGACGGAAATACCCCAAATTGTAAGAGTGGTTGAACAACTTGCAAAGAACAGGTGTTAGTTCGGGGCACATTTCTTGAGAACAATCGGCGGATTCCGTCAGATCCACAGGCTTTGTTGGTGTTGAGACCCAGCAAAATCTTTCTGATAGTACGTTGGCGAAAGGTGATCTCGGGCATGTGACTGTCAATAGGTGTAATGTTCGGGGGTTGTTTTCTCGATGAATCCAGAGTGGAATTTCCAGCAAATAGGTGCGCAAAGATATTGGCTTTTTCCTGGGCAGTCGTTGCCAGTGTTCCATCTTCTTTGGTTAGAGGAGGAAATGAGCTGGAAGTGAAGTTTCTTCCCACAGCTTTGGCGAAAGACCAAAATGAACGGGATCCGTTAGGACATTCAGCAAGTTTTGATCTTATTTTGGCATTGTGGGCATCTTTTGAGCATTCTATTGTCTCTTTGCATATGCCTCTAGCCTCGACATATGCTGCTCTGGTCTCAGGGCCCGGATTTTTTAGCCATCGATGGTATGCTGCCTGTTTGGAAGCCACAGCTCTAGAGCAGTTTCTGTTAAAGCAGGTCTTATCGGATGATGTTCTTCTTCCGGTATTCGGTACGTAAGTTTGCATCCTCAACATGATGATTTCAGAAATTGTTTCAGCACATCGTGTTGGATCTACTGAAGAGAAACAAACTCTCTTCCATGGAAACGCTGAGAAAAACATACGAAGACCTTTCCAGTCGGCCGAATTGTAATGCCACATGAGACGGGGTGGTATTGTGCAGCTCGATGGTAAATGGAAAGAGCATGTTGTGGAGATGAGGGTGTGATCAGAGTTCCCAAGTGGGGCACAAACTTCTATTCTATACGGGTCAGGATTGGTGGTGAGGAAAAGATCTAGTGTATTGGCAGACTGGTTGTTGACATCAGGGATGCGGGTTGGTAGCTCGACCAGTTGTTCTAGACCATGAGTGATGGCGAAGGCCTTGGCTTGACGACCCGCATCATCTGTTTTGTTAGAGAATTTGAGCCAGGCAGCGTTATGTACATTAAAGTCTCCCATGATTATGGTTTCAGCTGTTGGATGGTTCTCCTGAATGTAGTCCAGTTTGAGTGAGTGCTATCATGCTGAGATGACTGTGTATGATACTAGTTATTCTTATTTTGAAGAAATGTATCATTTTGAGTGTTCCAGAATCACTACTTCGTAGTGAACTAGAATCGATCACATCGCAGTTGCAGGGAGTTACTTCGCAAGGTGGATACAAAAAGAGGCACCAGGCACCAGTAATTATTCCAATCCAATCCAATAATATTTATTTCTGCTTTTTGTATTTACATTTCATACACTCAACCTAAATACTAACTTAATTCTACATATATACATATATACATTTACAGAATGATGAGTGTACGCGTACCAGCATTCCGGAGAGAACCAGATCATCCCCCCAGAGCTCCGTTTCCGGTCTCCGGACGAATGACCCGGTCCCAAGACGGGTTGCTTCCTACGTCCAGGCGAGGAGATGGACCGTCCCAGCAGATTTTGGAGCTGTTTCTCTTGAGCGTTCAGTAAGTGCATGTTAGTTTTTGAATTTAATTTCAGCCTCCTGCTTCCGATTATGCTGAATTTTGAAGTATTTTTAAATTTTGTTGTGAATGAGGTTGTTTCGTGTATGTAGTTTTTGTGGATACTTCCAGGAAAATAATAGTAAAAAACCTGGTTGAAATGTGATTTGTTTGACGTCGTTTGAGTATGTGTTTTGAATTATTAAGTTTTGTAGGCATTTTGAGTATATGTTTGCGTTAGTTAAGTTTTGTGGGTGTTTTGAGTGCTAATTTTGGTAGTTAGGTTTTGAGTGGTGTTGTTTGAGTAGTTTGTGTTTTGAGGTACAATCAGTATTTGTGTTGTGATATTTTGGTAGTTGTAAGTTTTGAGTAGTGTTATTTGAGTAGATTATGTTTTGAGGTGTAGTCAATGTTTGTGTTGTGATGATCAACCCGTACCCCCAGTCAGCGACAGCGACACCAAGGACCATGGGGTGGTGACGAATCAAGCCGCCCCCCCACGTTATGTCCTTGGAGCCACTGCCACCAGCGAGGGGACGAGCTGATGTACGACTTGAGTTAATGAAATTATGGCATCCTGAATGTTTGTCAATATTTCTAATTGTTTTGAAGTATTTAAAATTACTTTTTTTATTTCATTCGAAAGGTCCTGAACCGAAATCTGCGGGGGCGGGCCATTCCCATCGTCCGTTTCAGGTCGATTTACCGCGTTTCTTGGTTCTTCTATGAGTGTTCTTTGATTTTCTATCCAAGTGGGAGCGCCTCTAACACCCTGGCCTCGGGGGTTGGCTGGCGTTCTTGGGTACATATTCGTTCTTGGATTCCCTGCTTCCGTTCCCCTGTTTACTGGGTGGCGGGCTTGGGATTGTTCCTCTCGATATGCAAGCTTCTTCAAGTAGGCTGCGCATTTCTTGTAATTTGCAGGATGGTCCAGCTTGCAGTTTGCACATTTAGCTGGAATATCCGGACTTTTCGTGCATGTTGCCGTGTAGTGTTCATTGGCATACTTCAAGCACTTGGGCGTGAGGTTGCAGTTGGGTGCCGCGTGTCCCCACCCCTGGCACCTCCTGCATTGTGTCAAATTTGTATCAGCTTTCCTGACTTCCCAGTCGATAAGCGTATTGCGCAGGGTTTTAATTCTCCTTTTTATTATTGAGAGTGTGACTTCTCCACTTGTAATCACAAGGTATAGTGGCCTCTCTGTTTTCTTCATTTTGTATATACCAAGTGTCTCCAGGGCGTGTTCCTCTTTGAGCCACTTGGCAATTTCTTCAATTTTAGGTCCACTGTCCATGCCTTTAAGCACGAACGCGTGCTGCTTTCTATCTTTATGAGTGTAGGTATGGAATCCTACATTTCTATTTCTGATGAAGTCTTTCATCTTCTCAAAATCCTCAAGACACTCCGTGTGTATGAGGGTGTTTTCTTGGGTATATTTAACATACAACTTTTTCGCGCAGCATTTTTTCAGCTGCGAGTATGTTCTTTCATCTATAATCGTCTTGCCTTCTAAAATGATTGGAGGGGCATGGTTCGGTTATGTATTTCTTGTTCCGATTGGGTTGGTTTCGGGACTTTTTCCTTGTTGCTTTTTTTCCTAGGCTTTTCGGCCGGCTTATCAATTTTTTGATAATCTCTATCAATTTCAGTTGTTTCATGGGTTTTCCCCGTTTTTCTTTTCTTGGCATTCCCAATATCTTGGGTAATTTTTTTTTCCGTGGATATGTCGGCTAGGTTTTCTTCATCTAATGAGGAAGAAAACATGCCTTCCAAATCAATAGTGGGGATTTCACCGTTTCCATTTTCGGATGAGTTTATGTCGTCCTGTAGGTCTGTTAAGTTAGGAGACTTTGTAAATTTCCTTCTTTTCGTTTTTCTCTTGTTTTTCCCCTTGGTTATGGGGCTATTTCCTCTTTCAATCCATTCCTCGTCGCTAGACGGGTCTGTAGGTCCGTCTAACTGTGGTAGAATTTTTATTTTGGGTCTTATGTCTCTGACTTTTTCCTCGTCGGGACTTAGATCTGTTACTATGTCCTTTCCTTGTGCCTGCCCGTCCGATCATCACAACATTCGGGTACAGGCTTGACGGGGGTTTTTGGGGGGTTGTTTTTATTGTAACTTCCACCATGCTGATGTCTGTTTGTCCGTTCGGCTGCATAGCTACAGCTTCCGGGTACAGGCTTGTGGGTGGGTTGGTTACTTTTGCAGTGAATGTTGGTGGGGGTGTCATGCTCCTTGCCTCCTTCCCCTTCCTCATCTCCTCTAGTTGATTTTTGGCCTCCTGGTATTTGTCAAAATATTCCGTTCGGCCTTCATCATTTTCAGAGTTCGATAAATATGCGTAGTATTCATCTTCCCAGTGAATCTCATCATATGGTGTGAATTTCTCTTCAGAACTTTCGATCTCTATTTCCTCTGCGAGCCATTTGGCTTCTATTGGTGAGTGCTTATTGTCCTCAAACACGTACATCGTCAGTAATTACCCAAGACGCGAAGTGACAGCCACAAAGCGATTTTGATAAACAGCAATTTTTTTGAATGATTATGAATAAACCAAATTGAAATTAAATGCACCTCCCATGGAAGTTAAATCAATGTATAAATTTGTAACTACTATATTAACCCTTCAAAGGCGGAGTTTTTATTTTTTCAGTTTTTCCAGTTCTTGAAATTGAAAACATGTTTGAATAATCGTAATTGAGAACTCTTTTAACTGACTTTTCAGTAGTAATACCACTAGTGACTGAATTTTCGCGATGAGTCTGTCGATTTATTTCTAAACGAAACTGAGTTGCTTGAAAACACCACGAGTCCGCAGGACGAGATTTCAGTATACTGGCACAACACTCCCTAATAACATTTTCCAATTCATCGTTATTTTGAAATGGTCTCCTAGCATACACATTTTCCTTAAGAAGTGTATATTTTTTCAAAACGAAAGTTTATATTGAAAAGGGAAACATTCTCAATTGAATATTGAATAGAAATATTTTTCTGTGAATTGAAAAATCCACGATGAAAATGAAGTTATTTTTTGTGAACGTCTAACAGAAAACAACTACTTCCCCGGCTGAAGCCACGCTGGACATTGAACTACATCTGCTAGATATTCTGAAAAGACCCTAACTAAAGATAAAAAATCTGAACTTGAAAATTTGCATCTTCAATCAGATAGTTATTTGATTTTCAGAATATCTAGCAGATGTAGTTCAATGCCCAGCGTGGCTTCAGCCGGGGAAGTAGTTGTTTCCTGTAAGACATTCACAAAAAAATAACTTCATTTTTATCGTGGATTTTTCAATTCACAGAAAAATCTTTCCATCAATATTCAATTGAGAATGTTTCCCTTTTCAACATGAATACCCCACAAGAGGTTATCTTGACGATGGAAGATAGTGACCAAAGTTTATCTTTCAATCGCAGATGATTCCACATCTGATTTTATGAACATCCTGTTCATATTTTCAACAAATCAAGAAAGTTTATATGTTCCAATATTGACATTTATCGTACAATATGAGGAATAATTTCATATTTCATCTAGGAATTACTGAAATCACATTACCTTTGGCTTTTTGACATTTTAAGCAGTAAACAATTTTACGTTTCTCAAGTGTGGGTGTTTACATTGTGAAATTCAATAATTAGAGAATTGTCCGCATTAATCAGATATTTGTTCACAATGCTGAGTGCAAATAACGAAATTGAAATAATTTCCCATTCATGGAGAAAATAGAACAAATCGAAAAACAGCAGAAACATTCGAAATGCGTCATCCCGGAAATCCGATATGTAACACAACTGTAGGACGGATTTATCAAGAAATTTTGGCCACGGGATCTGTGGAAAACAAATTTAACACAACATGCTGAATGAATTGCAACAAAATGTAATATCAGCATTAACTGAGAATCCAAGAAGAAGTCTCAGCATGAAGAAAATTATAAAAACATAATATCACCCTTATAAACCCAAATTTATACATCCTTGAACAAGGAGATAACGAACGAATATTTCAATTCTACGCGTGGGTACAAGGGTAGATCGAAGAATATTGACAGTTTGCAAATTATGCGTTGTTTTCTGATGAGGTGAGTTTCACCTCAAATGGAGTAGTGAGTTGGCAGAATTGTCGGTGTTGGACCGAAGAAAACCCAAATTTGAAAATAGAATGCAAGGACCAAAATTTCTTCAAAACAGACGTCTGGAGTGGTGTTTTTAATAATAAATTAATTGGTGACAATATGAACATTTACATTTTTCGATGTTCGATTATTGATCAATTCTCACAGGCAGAAAGAGGACGGCTATGGTTCGAGCTTCACGGAGCATCGTGTCATAATAAGACATCAATTAAAGAACATCTCGATGACAAATTGGAGAGTAAATTGATTGGTAGATACTCGAAATATCCAGCCAGCAAGGTCTCCCGATCTCACTCATATATTTTTATCTATTGGGGTACCTTAAGGAAAAGGTGTATGCTTATGCTCGAAGACGATTTCATAATATCGATGAATTAAAAATTGTTATTAGGCAGTGTTCTGCCAGTAAACCGAAATATTTTTAAAGGAATACCAATATAGTTATTTGTATGCCAAGGCCGCGAAATACCTTTTTAGCGTACCGAAAGAAAAGTTATCGCCGAGGACGCTTGCGGCCGAGGCAGGATAGATAGATAGATAGATAGATATCTTTATTCGTTCTGTTAATTTACATACCTCATAGAAGTGTAGAACATGTCAAATAAATAAATAATCTTAAATATAATTACAATTACAATGATTACGGTAAAATATTTACATGTATGTCGTTTCATACTGCCTGTCATAATAAAATCATTGAAAATGTATAAAATTGAGAAACTTGCACAGATATTAAAAGGGAAAGTAATCAAATCCCAATTACCAGACTTGTCGAATAAACGAAATAATGGGTTTCTAAATAAACATACTCTCATAGGTACTGATATACACTTACACAGACACCTTTGTGTATACACATACATAGTAAGTTGTCTTTATTCGTTCTGTCGAATAATATACCTCATAGAGGTGTAGAACATGTCAAATAAATAATCTTAAATATTACATTAGGGTAAAATGACTTAAGTAAGTATTTATATACATAATAATACATTTAATACATTTAAAAAATTATGAGATTCACCTGCAAATTAATTCCAGTTATCCAGAATAAATTGCAGGATGAATACATTAAGATTGAAACACTCACATATTAAAACTAATAAATTTTTTGTATCATAGACTTTCCATATTATGTTGAAAATACTCTTCAATTTTATAAAAACATTTTTTTGGATATACGTATATTTAACTTTATCATTTCGTAAATCACATTTACTTCGCGTATTGTGCTTATGAGATACTACCCTATCATTAAACAAGTATTTATTATTCAAAACAAAATTAATTGATTCATATATATATAAAGAGATAACTGTCAATATATTATTTTCTCTAAATAGGGGTTTGCAACTTTCGTGACGGGCAACTTTAAAAATTTTCCTCACACATTTTTTTCTGAAGAATAAGTACTTCTGTATGTGGGAAGAGTTTCCCAAAATATTATTCCATAACGGAGTTTGGACTGTACATATGCGTGATACGACATTAGAGCAGCATTCACATTAATATTTTCAGAGAGTACATATAAGGCATATGTATATTTTGATAGATCTCGAGTCAACTGATCTATATGAGATTTCCAATCTAGACGATGATCTATTATCACCCCCAAAAAAGACATATTTCTGGATGTTTCAACTACTGCATTGTCGATTACTATGTTTAATGCGTTGGTTTTTTTTCTATCAAAATGCATAATTTGGGTTTTATTTACATTTAACAAAAGATTATTGTCTGAGAACCATCCATTTAACTTTTGTAAATTTTCATTGACCGTTGCAACAGCCGACAATGAGTTATCTTCATTGATGATCAAGGATGTATCATCTGCATACAATATAACAGCTTGCTTAACTATTTCTGGAAGTTCGTTCGTGTATAAAATGTACAAAAGTGGGCCTAAAATAATCTGAGGTCATTTAAAAGTTTTGCTGTCATGGCATACACACTATTTTCCGTGCAATCGTCAAAATTATTAAACTAGATATTTGCAAATAAATATATCATTGCTTTAAAATCAACAACAGTTCAATTTAGTTAACAAAGCCACAGCGTTTCTATGGAAATGATATGGTTGGATATACCTATACAAACCATTTTGGCAGTTCTTGACAAAACGCAAATATGTCTGATACTGATATTATATTTTAGTATTTTGCACTCCTCCAGAGCTGAAAAGTATTGTAAACTTGGCGCTTTCCGTTTCAATACCTGAAAATTCTAAACGACAGTACGGAAAATGATACAGCGAGTTCAAAGACTGGTGTGACAAACATAATTTAAATTAATCCTCGACATTGTCGTATTTTAAGAATGTCTAATTTGGAAACGACGTTTGGTTTGGCGGCCGTCGCTATGGGTAATGGCCGCGAAATTGAATTTCGCGGACTATGTTGAGAAACGCAAAATACCCATTCGCGTGCGATTGCACGAAAAAGAATTTTGAGCGCGATTAATAAAATGTTTGGCGATGACAGGAAGATATGTGGGAATTTAAGGATTCAATCATTGATTATTCATGTTTTTGAACGTTTTTGTAATTAGATTTTTCTTTATGTTTAATAATTGTGTAGCTTTAATTGGCTTCATAGAAGCTTCATTGATAGAATTCAAGCAAAAATATTCTGTACAAGAAATCTTCAAATATGCAACACTGGTTTTCTGAATGAAACCCCTAGAATATTATTATTATTATTATAAATACTTGGGGAAGGCAGATATTTTCACCTATTTTTCCCAATAAAGCTATATGGTTTGAACACAGTTACAAATTTCACATGGCAAGAACAAAGTTGCAGTGAAAAAGTTCAACAAGAGTAACTGAGGGGTAGACATAGTGTATCGAAAGAAGAGAGAAATAAAAACAAGTTATGTCAAATATCCCATATGTTTTGCACTGGAAACAAACGGAAGAAAGTCCATACCCGCACTCGAAGCACACACTAGGCCCAATACACACACTAGGTCAACTACTGTTGTAGTGTTGTAGTAGTTGTCGAGTCTGTTCTTGAAGGCATTCATGGATGGTGCCAAGACTCTGTTGTCAGTAAGAGAGTTTCACTCGTGGAATACTCTATTGGTGAAGGAATGCTCTCTGATGGAGGTTCTGAATCTTTCCTTGAGAAGCTTCAGGCTGTGGTTGCGGAGTCTCTCGTCAACGTTCAGGGGCAGAATGTGGCCCAGATCCACGTAGAAGGTATTACTGAGGATTCTGTAACATTGGATGAGGTCTCCCCGCCGTCTCATTCCTTTCAAGGTTGGCAAATTTAGTGCAGTGAGTCTATTGTGGTACTCCTGCTGGTGGAGATAGGACACCCCATTCTCGAGTAGTGTATTGTCTCTGATAAGATTGGGTGACCACACCGCGACATTATATTCGACTAGCGGGCGTGTAAAACTTTTGTAGAGTTGTATAAATAGCCTGTCGTCGGGGGATTTAAACGACTTTCTTACAATGTGAGCGGTGGTATTGGCTTTTTTTACAATATTGGCAATATGTTTTGACCAGGTGTAATGATTAACAAGTTAATTGTTGTAATAGAAGGCACAGACTGTTCAGTGAAGAGCGGTATGGAGATCTCTGGACCGCCTTGCTAGTTTCGAATTAATTTATGTTTCAAGCAAAGGGTTTTTTAGAAATTGTGAATTTGAATGGGCGCCAGAATTTTTTTTCTTTGTAAAATTGGGACAAAAAACAATGAAGCAAATACCAAATTTAAATTAATCTATTTACAAATTTACATCATTTCCAGATCTTTAACATATATGTTTCAATTGATAAATTTATTTAGTTTCCAATGTGAGAAAAGAAATATTGCTTTTGTTCGCTGAACCTGTCAGTTTATCGATGACGATGTACCTCTGATTGTAGTTTGTGTAGCACGGAGCTAGACTTCACGTAGTTGTTTGGCTCGCAATCAGGGGTACTTATAGCTGCTGGGCGACCTTTCAGGTGTTCAGATGGATCACGATACGAGCATCAGCTTCCTGTACCTTGAATGTGTTCTCAGCAATATTACATGAAAAACAATATTGTTTGTGTCAGAATTTGCTTTACAAAAATTCAACTTCTTGAAACTTGGAATTTCTCAATACACTCCTCAACGCATAGTTGTAACAAATGAGTGTAATCTCATTAGGAGATTATTACTGGAAATTAACTTATCATACAAATCAGCTTGTGCTGAGATTTGTCAGTAATATTCAATACTGAAATTGAAGAATTATTTTATGATTTGAATATAAAAAAAGAAAATTCATTCTGATCCTGAGCAGCCAAGATTATACTTCACCAAGAATAAAAAAAAACACAATTTGGCACAATCAAGTTTGACATACGAAAATGACTTCAATTTCAATGATATTCAAGAAAAGTATATGAGAATTATTGTTTGACCAGTCGTCAAATACTTCTTCAGAAAGAATATTCCAAATTCCAAGGATTTAATTTATCCATAAATATATATATATGATCACTTCACTTACATCAAAATCACAGATCGGTGATAATTATCGCCAAACATGGAACCATGCCAAAGATATATAAAAAACTCATGGAAAATATATATTTTTCTCCAACTATATCATACCAAATACAGCGTAAGTAATATAATATATTTGTGAAACCCTCATTAAATCCAAATAAAGCTTTGTCAGGGCAAGCAATCTGATCAGATAAGATTGAACACTGATATATCGATTCAATCTGATATACCACACGTGGCATCCATGATTCTAACTGAACTCCTTAAGAGTAGATAGTGAAAGGCACTGTATTTTATTATCCGATTGACCTAAATAAATCTAATCGCAGTTTACTGAACAACATACGTAGATGATTTGAGAAATGATATTCTTTTTGAAGAACTACTTGACGTTCTCGTTAATAATTGTCTGAACGTGACATATTTAAAATATCTTCGGTCCAAACATCATTCCCAATACATACCTTGATATCACACAAAATTAACTGATTCGAAATCACTTTTGCGGAGAAAAGGAAATAATCTAATTATTTAGTTATTTCAACATGAACATATACTACTCTGTTAATCAATGGCTGATGAGCTTCAGAACCAATATATCTCAATTACAACGAAATCAAAAAAGGGGCGAGAATGCCACGTACATTCCTTTAAATATCATCGTGCTGTCAGAATGAATGCGTTCTTCATATCATTTTCAGCCGTAATGACTGTTCCATTGCCCACGGTTAGATGTCGCTAAGATTTTCAACAGGGATTCTTGATTGAATTAAATGAATGTATCTCTGAGCATATCAATAAGAAATGTAACAGATATATCGTTACAACGATTTGGTAATTGTCACACCAAGATTTGTCTGATATTCCACTGGTTGGATTGGTACGTTGCCAATGTGATAACGGATGACCGGGTTGTTGCGACCGATATGCAGGACTGTACATTTGGAAGGGTTGAGAGGAATTAACCAGTCCTTACACCAATCTTCCAGGAGTGCCAAATCGGGCTGTAGACGGTTCGGTTCGTCAAGAGGGTAACATGATAGTTTGGTATCATCAGCGTGTAGAAAGTGAGAGCAGTGCAAAATTGAAGGTATATGTGACGTATATATGAGGAATAGAATGGGGCCCAGGACAGACCCCTGGGGGACGCCAGAGAGAACATTGTGCCAGGTGGAGTAGGAGTCGCCCACTGGGACCTTGAAGATTTTGTTGCTGAGGAACCTTTCTACCCATTTGTGTAGTGATCCACGGATACCGAAATGTTCTAGTTTCAAAACTAGTCGTTTGTGTGGTACTCGGTTGAACGCTCTCGAGAAGTCCAAGTATATAATATCAATGGGCTGTCCTTGATCGACGAGGCTTGTCCAATGGTGTAGGCATTCAAGTAGGTTAGTTCCAGTGGATCGGTCAGGTATCATATCATTTGTTCTATTTCTTTACATTTGATAAACATAGTTCTCAAAACAATTTCTGAGAAATTGTCAAATTGACAAAAATTACGTTCAAAAGTGGTGGGCTATGACTGATATTAAATAATTGAAGTTTTACCATGAAACGTAAAAACCGATTTACAGAGATAACTTTTGAACTGTCACAAATACTGCAATAAAATATATGTTTTCTAATACAAAGTAAGTGTAGTAAATTCTATCCTCCTCAAATAAACAGACAAGACAAAACGATGGCATCATTATTTATCCATTTATTCATTGATTCCAGGGCTACTACATACACGGAAAGATTTGTTAATTCAACCTTTCTCATTGGCTTGATCCAACTAAATGAAATTCATCCCGAAATACAGGTGTATTCGATTGATGGAATCATTATATTGCGATGACAAACTGGATTTCTCAATGCAATGCTAACATATCTTTGATTTGAATATACAGTGCTTCTCAAAAGTCCCCTTCCCCCTCTTATTTTTGGAACGATTATACATGAACAAGTGAAATTTGGAAACTGAATATTAAAGGTTGTAAACTTCCCTACTAGTGAGGATAGATGACGAAATCGTCAAAGATGACATCACAAGGCCATTGTGACCAATAATTTTAAATGGAACCCTACTGCAAGCAACACCTCTTTTGAAAGGTATCGAAAAAACCTATTCAATGATACTAATTTTATTTGTGTTTATGGCAGTTTTAGTGGCTCATTAGTAAACATTGAAATTCAAATTCCATTCAGTATGATATTAATTACAAATTTAAGAATCAGTATCTACCAGAAGAAATTGCTTGAAGTGACCTCCATTCACTTCCTATCCTATTTTTAAACTCTTCTCGTACTTTTGCAAATGTGTCTGCGGAAACAGCCTCAAATTCTGCAACAAAACCTTGTTTTGAAACGTCAATATGTTCAGGTTCAGTGGCGTTAACCTTCGATTTAAGGTACCCCCACAGAAAAAAATCCAAAGGTGTGAGGTCCGGTGATCGAGCTGGCCATTCCGTTGTCCAATCCATCTACCACGATACTCCTAATCCAAATACCGTCTTACTGCACCGTGATGGTGTGGAGAAACACCATCCTGTTGGAATGTTGTTTCCAAATTGCCAAACTCATCTGGATTATCTTCCAAAATTTCAAGGATTAACGGTTCTATCGTGTTTTGCAACAGCTCCAGATAAACCTCGCCAGTTAAATCAGTATCAAAAGAAAGAGGCCCAACGATGTGGTTTCCCAGGATACCTGCCCAAACATTCACCTTCTGGGGAAATGAGGCATGTGTTTCACGAAACAGGTGAGGATTTGCGTCACTCCAATACCTCACATTCTGTGTATTTACATTTCCATTCAGATGGAAAGTACTTTAGTCACTGAAACAAATTGTTTTGACATAGTCTGCTGGCTGTTGGTTAATTTTAGTTTCCATATTTTCACAAAATTCTAGTCTTCGGTCTGGGTCGTCGTCTGAGAGTTGATGAACCATTTTTATTTTGTATGGATGAAATTTGTTTTATTTCAACACCCTGTGTACTGTACTTCGACTGACTGACACAGGTAGACGCAACGTGAGTTGTTGAAGAAGAAGGATTGACTATTACTTCTGCCAGTATATCAATTTTTTTCTCATCAGAGATTTGTGGTCTGCCAGATCGTTCCACATCATTGATACTACCCGTTGTTCCAAACTTACGAAGAAGACCCTAAATGAGCCCTCGAAACGGGGCGATCGGGAAACCTCTCATTAAAAATGCGTTCTGCTGCATGAATATTTTGTCCAGTTTCACCAAGAATTAGGATCGCTGCTACTTTATCACCTAAAGCACGTACCATTTCGCTTCTTGAAGTTCGGCTCACAGCAGTTCAACAAATTATTGAAATGTACAAAAATATTGAAAGTACCAAAAGCTGCTAAGACAGTTGAACGTTCGATCAACAATACACAAATTATTAAATGTACAAAAACTTGGAAAATTACAGAAACGTCGAATTAGGGAGACTAACAAAAACGTCAGCTTATTTGACAACTATCCAGAGGCGGAGCTTGAATTTGGAATTTCAGTATTAACTGATTTAATTCATCACAGCTTTGCGTTTTTTAAAATCGAGTTGCCAAAACTGCAATAAACACAAACAAAATTGGTATCATTGAATTGGTTTTTTCGATACCTTTTAAAAGAGGTGTCGCTTGCTGTAGGGTTCCATTTGAAAGTATTGGTCACAATGGCCTTGTGACATCATCTTTGACGATTTCGTCATCTATCATCACGAGTAGGGAAGTTTACAACCTTTAATATTCAGTTTCCAAATTTCACTTGTTTATGTATTATCGTTCCAAAAATCAGAGGGGGGGGAGGGGACTTTTGAGAAGCACTGTATGTTCTTCTATTGAAACAATCTCCAACTCATATTGAATGAAAATTTGTTTCAACACAAATATAATATTTTGTTAAATCAAACAACGGCAATAGATTGATTCAAATTGGAGAATATCATATTGGTTGAATTATTCTTGTTAGATGGCGTAGCGTTCGCATAACTGATCCTGACATAATGTTACCGAATAACAAAGCCAACTTATCATCGTTGCGACGTCTGGACTAAAATGTCTGGTGTAGGCTCTTTTGCTCGGTTGCCATATTTGTCAGTTCATTGGATTCACAAAATGATTATTCATTGGAATAAATATTCTGAGTGAAGTGAAGAAATCAGCGTATTTTGTTGAATTGACATGTTATTGAATTCATCAATTCGACATAAATACTCACTTGTTTGAATGATTATTTTTGTTGAAGTAATCATCAAATTTTGTAGATCTGATTATTCGATTCAACAGAATAATTACATGATGAAACAACATGTCTGCTAAAACGAGTTATGAATAAGATATTTGGTTCATGCAAATTAGTTTCAGTTGATTGAAACTTCAAATTTGATCCAAAACCAAGAAATAACTTTACTCGTTTGAGATTATATTTTGTCGTGCATATACGACACTTTGATTTGTTCTCATTCAAATTTTACTTGATTCAACAATTTGCTTTTTTCAGTGTATTCTACATTGCTGGTCGCGTTTTCTTTAATCCTCAATGATAGATCAGAATATGCGTTTCGGCTCACTAAACATAGTAATGGAAATAGTATTTAAAAATTATTACTAGAAACTATTTTGGGGTTATTCCAACCGCCTAATAACGGTCGCACCCGTCTGTTGTTTTCGTCTTTCACCTTTCACATAATCTCCGTCTACTCACGATACGGTTGCGCGGATTATTTACAGAGTGCAGGTATCAAGAAAAGTGGAATTATGTTCCATAGGGGGTTCATTTCTGATACGCTTGTTTCGTCTAAAAGGAGCGTACATTTGAAATAAATTATAAAGTAGCTGCCTCCCATAGATGAAACACTCGAAAAGAATATCTGGTTAGGTACTTGTTTTTTTTATTTCTTTGATGTGAATTCGGGAAAGCTCGAATCCTTCAAAAACCTTTGATTTTTGGGAAGCTCATTCAATCTGGAAGAGAATGGAATATGCTGACGTTGTTTTTCCATCTGGGTAAAGTTGCAGATGAAACAGAAAACAAGGGGCATCGGAATAGCAAGAAATTTCATTGTTTTCAAAGGAAAATCAGATACTAAAGCTCCATTCTGGATGATATTTCAGAAATATTTCTAGTTATTTTTCCACAGAAATAATTTTCAGTCCATAGACAATTCCTCATAATTCTGCATGGAATTGTGGTTATATCATTGTATGGATTTAATATATCAAAAAATGAAATTCACCCAATTACGAGTTTGTTACTCTCATGGGGTTTCAAAGTGGAAAAATGTATAATAATTTTTTTTAAGAACGTTGAAAGAAATTTTTGTTTGTTATGAGGATCACATTTAATATAAAAACATTGGCAAAACACAAAGATATGTCGGATAACGTGCAATGAATACCCAATACGACCTATCGGCGATAAACTGTATGATTCACGGAAAAAACGTTTAATAAATTTTTACAGGATGACTTGTTGTGATTAAATATACAATACGAGACATCCGAATGTGAATTACATGAAATGAAAGTTTAAAAAACTGCAACCCGACTACGGAATAAATAAAATAAATCAAAAAGTAAGAAACAAGTTAGGTTTATTCAGTAGACAAGTCTTTTGTTTTGATATGTTAGATATTCATATTTATTTAGTTCGATTGGAGTCTTCTGGTAGTTTCATTCAATTCAAATGCTGTGGTCGCGCTTTTTTTTATTCTTGAATGACGGCATCTCCATTGTTTTTATTTGTTTATCAAATTATAATGTTTGCTTCTTGTAGTTGATAATTAAAATTGAAGCGACATTCTATAACAGATGTGGCTGAATTTGTTCGATTGAAAAATGACACCATATATGATCTTTGTTAATCTTGAAATATTTCAATGTTCACGGTGAATTGAGAGTAGCAAGCAATGAATTACTTGGTTGGTTCAATTAATTTGACGTAATGAATTTGGAGATTCTACTAAGACTTGGCAATTGCGGCGTATATTTCAGTCACCCTCGGCTTTGTCCGCGCCATCACAAACCTCAACCAATCATATTACAAGAAGACACGGACGTCACTCTGAGGAGCGTTTGAATTTACACTTATCGAAATCACGTTTCAATATTGAAAAATAAATCAGTCGTTCGAAATTTAGAGTGAATAAATGGTTAGGACTATGTTATAAATTGCCCTCCATTACGTCATGTAAAAAAAATGGATATTTTAAAATACTGGAAATGCTCATTGCAGTGGCGTAACTATACGTTAAAGGACCGTGGCAAATTCACGGGATGGGGCCCTCTCTCAATGTAAAGAATGTCAACCAACGTTGTAGTTTCTCTCCAATAAATCACTATGTAAAGTACGTAGTACGTACGTACGTGTATAGTAGGTCTATCCCCGACTACATCCTGTAGGGATCAGTTTAAAAAATTGGGAATTATGACTCTGTATAGTATTCTTGTATATGAACTCTCTAAGTTTGCATTTTTGAACAAGGCGGATTATCTAAGGAATGGTGACGTTCACCATCATCTCACTCGTTCCCATAATTATTTAGACACCCCCTTTAATAGATTAAATGTGGGGAAAAATTCACTAGATAATCTTGGTCTGCATGTTTTTAACAGACTACCTGGACATGTACGCGATTGTAAGTCATTTAATAACTTTAAAAAGCAACTAAAAAATTTTTTGGTTCAGGGTGAGTTTTATGATTTGAATGAATATATGTCCGATGGAAGTGTGTAATCTGATATTTTAAGATGATATTGTGGTGTCTATTTTTTTTCTAATGTAGATATGTACCTAATTTGTGATTAGTATTCAGTAGTTAATCCACACTGACGGATTCCATGCATTGTTATGTGTACTGGAAATAAAGGCATTTGTATTTGTATTTGAGACGCTATTATAATTATTGTGTGCATTTTTCGTTGATTTTCTAGTAACTTTTGATTTAAAGTGCATATTGGGTATTGGAATGAAATAACAATTTTAATCATTCCGTTCAGATGGTTTATACAGAGAAGACGCTCACATATTGCTCCGCCTGAAAGTGCCAGTCAAACAGCTAATAAAGTAAAATATTAAACAAGTGCAGTTAGAATATCGATTCAAACAATTACAGGTGGAATGTCTACAAGAACTGAATCGGAAATAATATCATTAGTGAAAGATTCCATTGATGAATTCTTTCTCGATAAAGAGTTCATTAGCCGACTAACAGAGAAAATATCCGAGAGCATCGAACGAAAACTTGAGAGCCTAGAAGAAAAAGTAAAATCACAAAGTGATAAGATTAGTAACTTGGAACGAAGAGTGATTTATCTACGGCAAGGAATGGATGATATCCAATAACGAAGTAAAGCAAAACACATTTGCATATACGGGGTGCCGGAAGACAACGGGGAACGTCTTCACAACAAAATGTTAGAACTCCTGAAATCCAAAACTAATGTGCCACCTACAAATTCACATATAGTAGATGCATACAGAATTGGTAGACCTGGAGGTAATACAAAAAAACAAGGCCTACGATAGTCAAACTCCCCAACATCTCATTGATACGCGCACTTCTCAAATATGGAAAAAACTTCAAGGGAACAAATATATTTCCCACAAGGACCTAACAAAATACAGAAGAACCTCACTTATGGAAGCTAAACCAGTGTTTGGTGTGGAAAACTCATGGTCTATCAATGGACAAATATACATCACCCTATTGTTACGCCACTGGCTCATTGTGATAATCACCTAATTTCATTATTTTGATTAGAAGTTGGTGAGTGCTTTCATTATTATTGATTTTATAAACTAGACGTGAATTGGATCCCTTTTGTGAATTCAAAATAATAACGCGTATAAGTTTGTTACACAAATATTTGGATTGTCGTATCATATTCCTTCATTATTGTTACCAAATAGCATCATCGATTTTGAATCGTTGAGGAGCGATGTCCGGGATTCTGATACAGATACAATGATTTTTCATCAATAATATTGACTTTATTATGTAGAGAATGGGTGGTACAGCTGGATATTGTTAGGGTATTGATGAGATTAGCAGTTATTCGAAAACAGTCAAATGCCCAGTATATCCAGAAAATAAAAGTGGCCCCAGAATGTTTACTTGTGGAACATCCCTGGAAATCATTTTGAAGTCAGACATATCCCCCCTATAACAACTCTCTGCTTTTGTTCTCCGAAATAGTTTTGAAAAAAACATATTGACGAATCATTTAATAATAATAATAATAATAATACTTATTTGCATCAGTAATACCTACAATAGTTAATAATCCTAATAATAATTTGACATAATATTAAGTGATAGTACTCTGACACAAACAAATAAAGAGAAAGAACACAAAGCTTTCGCTGTCCGTGTCATATCCCATTCATTCATTCATGCGACACTAAAACATAACAAAGTATTATAATTTTTGATAAGACACATACATATAATGAATGCACACATACATATACATAGATACATTCCACACATACATACATATATATTTACATAGATATACATGTAATACAATATTGAAGCAGGAAAAAAAATTGCCTAAACGAAGAGAACTGATGGACATATAATTATTTTGGCATATTGAACAGTAATAGAGGACTGATAATATAGAGCATGAGGAGTATGCTGGATTAATGGTAATTTTTTTTTTTTTTAGTTAAAGAAGTTATGTATAAGTTGTCTTCGATTACTTAGTAGGAATGACTTAACCTTATTTCTATAATATACTTCAGAATTGGAGATGTTGAAAAGGGACCTTTCTGAAATAATATTTATGAATCGTGGTCCTAAAAATGATAGACATTTGGTACCCACTGTTTTATTCGCTAGTGGAGTTCTCAACTTATTTGAATATATAGCTCTTGTTGGGTAATTATGTGAAAGAAAGTCAATATGTTTTCTATTCTTGTATAAAAAGCACACTGCTTTTAGAAAGAAGATCTGTCGAATATCTAGTATCCTAGCTTCTTTATATAAGTTATCTGATGGGTGGGTTCTTTCTTTTTTTAATATAATTTTTAGGAAATATTTTTCTAGATATACATTTGCGTTGCCACCCCATCCGATAATTCCATATGCTATACGGGAGTCTACAAGAGTAAAATAGAGCATTTTTAGATGGTGCAGAGGTAGGATTTTAGTGAGGTATTTGAAGCGGCCTGAGAAGGTTCGCATCGTATTAACAGTGTTATTAACATGATGATTCCAACGAAGATGACAATCAATACTTATCCCTATATTTTATATATTTATTCATATTTTCTAAATGTTATACTGGGTTTTTTTTAGATTTTAGGTTTTCCCAGCTGTTTGATGTATACAATATAACTGTATCATCCGCAAAGCTTATTATGTGTCCAGAGGTTCTAACGGTTAGTATGGTATTGATATATATGATGAATAGAATTGGTCCGAGTACCGTCCCCTGTGGTACTCCGAATTCAACCAATTCAAAACTACTATAGGTATCATCAATTTTGACACATTGCTTCCTATCATGCAGATATGATCGAAATAAGTCAAGTGTCACTCCTCGTATTCCTACATCTTCCAAGGATTCCAACAACTGTTGGTGGTCGACAGTGTCGAACGCTTTTGCAAGATCCAGAAATACACCGATAGCAGGTTGGCTCTTATCGATTGCATCATACATTTTCTGAGTTATTGATGCAATGGCTCCTTCCGTAGATTTTCCGCTTTGAAATCCGAATTGATTATCAGCAATTATTTTGTGTTTCTTCAGAAATAGTTCCAACCTTGTTTTAATGACCTTTTCAAAAAATTTAGCATAGTTAGTTACCAGAGTATTTCATTTTTTAACCAAAGAAAAATAAAGGAGGAGGTTCTCTAGTCGACGCGTAATTTTTTTTATGACGCATACTTTTCACTTGTAGTACTATTTTGATGATTCTTCGTTCAATGGATAGGGTATATTTCGAAGTTGGTCCCATTGAGAGAAAAAAAACACTCCCAAGGGTAGGAAAATGGGGGATGATTGTTGGTTCACCCACTGAATCGTTTAAGGAGTAAAAATACTTCTTAACCGATTCTACCACCCATCACTTTGTTCTGGGTTAACCTATACAGATATTTTTTTTAATGTATGGGATATGCTTGAAAAATTTGAAAAAAAATTACAACCCTAAGGGTTGAAATATAGGAGATGATTTATTGATTTCACAGGTGTGAACCGAGCCTGTTGAAACTTATGTAGTTCTGGTGACACTACAATAATGGAGGCTCGGATTTAATCTGATGAAGGAGACGGTGGTGATGGAAGACAGTCGAGGGATCTCCTCAACGGTTCACTCGTGTTTGGGGTGATATGTACATATATAATGAAATGTCCTGACTGACTGATATACGATCAACGCCCAGATCAAACCGCTGGACCTAAGAGCTAAAATTTTGACAGCATATTTTTTTGATATTCCATTCCTAAAGAAATGAAGAGGGGGGGTGAAATCGAAAGTACAGTTGGTTTTGAAATTGAAGTCATGAAAATTAGTATTCGGTTTCTTCTTCACAAATAAAGATAAATGTATTTTAGGGTCTTTGAAAATTCTACCTTAAAGGGGTAAAATGGGGTTGAAAGTCTGTATAGTATGTTTTCAAGTTAGGGTCATAAAAATTGGTATTTGAGGTCTTTGTAAGGGATAAAGAAATACATGTTTAAGCGTTTTTATAAATGCAACCCCTCGGTTGAAACCGGTCTAATTCAACACGTTTGATAAAAGTTTTTATGACATTTTTGTCAAGGCAAGCTGAGAAATTGTTATTTTCTTCCTCTAAAGTAAATTTCAATTTTGAGTGGAAACTCTGGAACACGTCCGGAATTTTGGATTTATTGTTTTAAGAGATTGTTGTGGAAATGACGCCAACATACTCATTGAAACAGTTTATCCCAGCATTGATGTTGAAGTTCTGACATAATTCAGATAGAAATGTATATTTGTTTGTTCCAATGGTCCCGAATGAACGACGTTTCAATCATGCTAGGATATTTTGATCACCATCTTCCTGCTATACCCAAACCAAGTGTTAACCAGATTGACAACAAGGAAATATGTATTGAATTCATTTGTGAATATAAGTAAATGATGTAGAATTTTTATGAAGGGTGTTCTTCATCGACAAATATGAGAACAGTGTTGAATCAGTGATTTGATTAGGGACAGTAGCGATTGCACCGTTTTATTTTCCGGCAATTTTCTAGCCAAAATGGACCACTGAAAATTATAATGCACTCCCAGTTGAATTATAAGAAAGGGGGGGGGGGTGAAAGTTTGTGTGAGGTTTCCGTTAGTTTTGAATTAAGGGGCAATAAAATTGGTATTGAGGTCTTTATTGCCAATAACGAAATACGCGTTTCGGTATTTTTAGAAATTCCGTCCCTAAAGGGGTGAGTGAATTTGTAATAGTCGTCACAAAAAATACAACGCGGACGAATTCACTGGTACCAGCTAGTTAGAGTATATACCAGTAATAGTTGAAGGTGAGTAAGTATTTTGAAAGTTATCCAAATTAAGTAGGCAGTGATCGGTAGACTTCAGCTACAAAAAATTTTAAAACAAAAACTTTTTAACAAAAAATTAAACCGACGAAAGAAGAAACTGAAAAGCTAAAAAATAAAATGAACCTTCTTAGATCTAATAACTAAGCTCCTATACTGATGCAAGTAACTAATTTTGAATCGGCGCCAAGCGAACAATCAACAAAGATCATTAAATTACTTCGAGATATGATCAAAACAAATTAACATAAAAATGTAACGTGAGATTTCCAGCGATAAAAAATAACATTCCAAAAATGCGCTCTCCGCACGACCACTCGCAACGACGTGTGCCCTCACGTGTGTGCCCGTTCGGGTAGCTGTCTCGCTGATATTGACTTCGAGAACGCTCGGCAATTTCCGGAGAAGGGACGCGCCGTCGCCGCGCAGCTCACTGCCATAATTTCACCCTTTACCTAATTAATTTGTTTGTTTGTTTTTTTGTTTGGCGCCGACTCAAAATTGGTTACTCACATAAGTTCAGGAGCTTAGTTATCAAGACTAAATAGGTTCATTTCATTTCTTAGTTTTCAGTTTCTTTTTTCGTCGGTTTAATTCTTTGTTAAAAAGTTTTCTTCAGTAAGATGTCATGGTTCAAGATTTCACTTTGCTGAAGTCGAGTAATAACAATATCCAAGTTTCCACCTAGTGAAATCATGAAATATTTCCTGTTATAGCAACATCAGCTTATTCAATCTAATTCCAATTACAATTTACAACTCTTAACAATGTCATCAACATTATTTCATTTATACAAGGAAATGATAATAAAACATCATTCAACGGACAATGTAATTCAACTTCAAAGAGAATTATAATCTTTATGATAATTGAGATCATGTGGTCACGAGTTGTTTTTCATCTGCTAGATAAATTATTACGAAAATCGAAATCGTTAATCTCCAGTATTATATCTCTATTTGAAATCTACGAAATGATTTTCAATGCATTTCATTAAAACTGAAGTTGAAATTCGGAACTTTACTTTCTTCTGAATTAATCTGAAGCCGATTAACTTGTACTTGATATATATGCAAATTATGAGCTATTGAATATTCAGTTAACAGTCGGTTGAATTTCACCACAGTGCAAAAGAAAGTGGACGTCATTAGATTTATTATATTATATAAATAACTTATAAACAGAAAATAATGAATATTTTATTGACCTTTTACCACAAATGTGAATCATTAACTATGAAGAAAACTTTTCGTTATTTGAAGTACACCACAGAACTGTACCGGGTTATTCATTATAAATTTCCCACCCCCTATCATCGTTATTATTGCCTATAGAAGAAAAAGTTGAATGTAAAAGTTGTGCGGTTATTATTGAGTTTTGATAAAATGCTATAAAAAATATAGTAGCGTGCAGATTTCAGGGGATAAAAGAATATTTGTTTTTCAAAGGGATAATCTGTATATTATAGAACTTTTGGAATGATCTTTTTCTCCTGATTTCAAAAATATACCATATGTCACCTCTATCTTATACCGTTTTTGAGTTATTGAACGCCGAGTAACTCAGTTAGACTATTTGTTACTGTAAATACCTATCCTGTGAAAGTTAACATTTTTGAAGAAAGCTATGAAAATGACAACTATATTATGTTTTTCCGAAATGGCTCAAGAATGTCTACTTTCTTGGAGCAACTTCAGACTCCAAAATACGCTAATCTAGTATTTTAGTCCGTTGCTAAGCCCAATCGGTTTTTTATATACATTTTAGATAGTAAATAAATACACTTAAACAACCACCACACATCGAGAACATTTATTGAATATATTATTACACATATGGAACGTTTATCAAAACTATTTTTTATATTTTTAGTTATGTTGCAGTTTGTACAATTATTAAACATAATTCAAAACATAGACCAGGGCCAAACCGATTTTAAATACTCGAATTCATGAAAAATTCTTAGCAGTATGTGGGCGGTCGGAAAATTTGGGGTAAATGATAAGTGAATTAAGAAAAATCAATTGGAATCAGTAAAAGTTCCGGAAGGGGGGGTGGGGGTAGCTAAATATACGTTTTCAGGGTTGGACATTGGTTCTTTACGATTTGTGGGGGAAATATACATCCTATCGAGAAAATCTAAAACTTTTGTATCAATAATTTTTACACATAACCTCAAAATTAACGAGACAAACTCTAAAAACATTTTTTTTTGTTTTTAATTTTTATCTCTTGCAAAAAAAAATGTTTGAGGAAATTTGGGTAAAACGTTATTTTTTGTGTTTTAAATTAATTTTTTTCGTTGAAACCACGAATTTGAGATGACAAGAAAAAAAAATATTGTTCGTATGGAAAAATGTCGTTTATAATGCAAAAAACAAAAAAACTACTTTTTTATTATTGATTTTTCAATAATCTTGAGAATTTCTTATTTTTTATTCCAAATAAGCGTTGAAATTGATCCTCATCCTCAAGAAAGAAGTTAGTTTCTCCATTTGCACACGATTGATCTATATTAATGATAATATCAACTAAAACTAGCCAGAGAAGTAAATGAATACAAAAATTATCAAAACTGTAAAGATAAGTTTTTATATATACAAATGCACTAAAAAGGAAAAACAAAATTTCTTTCATTGTTTGATCTAGGTTATTCTGTGAGTAACTAACAGATTCAAAAGCTTGCCGCGGATACAAAATAGGTAATCTTGCGCGGCAAGATTTTGTATCTGTTACTCCCTGCATAACCTAGATCAAACAATGGAAGAAATTATTTTTTCCTTTTCAGTGCATTTGTATATATGAAAGCTTGTCCTTAATTTTTTCATAATTTTTATATTCATTTACTTCTCTGGCTAGTTTTATTTGATAATATCATTAAGATGGATCAGTTGTGTGCGAATGGATGTACTGCTGAAGGAACTAACTTCTTTCTTAAGGATGAGGCCAGGCACAAACATTGCCAGGCATCTCCCATTGAATGTAAATGACATTATATTACATGACAATTGTTTTTTTCATCAATTTCAACGCTTATTTGCAATAAAAAATAAGAAATTATCAAAATTATTGAAAAATCCATTATGAAAAAGTTTTTTTTTTGTTTTTTGCATTTTTAACGATATTTTTCCATAGGAACAATATATTTCATTCTTGCCATCTTAAAGTCGAGGTTTCAACGAAAAAAATGAGCACTGATAAAGTTAGAAAATTGGAAATTTGTAAACTAACTTTTTCGATTGAAAATGAGTCTTTTTTTTAATTTAAGTTCGTAAACAATCGAAAAATAAATATTTTGCTTTGAAAAAATTACAACCCATTTAAAACACAAAAAACAACGTTTTCATGAAAGTTTTTTTTTTCTGCAGGAGATAAAAATTAAAAACAGAAAAAAAGTTTTAAGCGTTTTTCTCGTTAATTTTGAGGTTATGTTGAAAAATTATTGATATTTTCAATTATCTACAACTTTTACATTGAACTTTTCTCGATAGGATGCATATTTCAGCCAAAAGTTTTGTGGTTATGACTGAATTTTGATGAAATGCTATCAAAAAAAGATACCCTGTATCTTGTTGAATTTTTGGAATGATCTTTTTTTCCTGATTTCAAAAATATACCATATGTTACCCCTATCTTATACCGTTTTTGAGTTATTAAACGTCGAATAACTACTAGTTGGTACTCCTATACTATGAAAGTTAACATTTTTAAAGTAAGCTATGAAAATGACAACTATATTATGTTTGTTTAGTGACATTTTTTTAAGGGAATAAACAAAATGGTTGACAGGGAGGAAATATATACTTGTTATATACAAAACAAAAATAAACCTGCAGTAAAAAGTACATATAGGGTTGTATCCAAATCGTCCAACACCGTCAGAAAATACATTCAAAAATATTCACCAAAAGGTGAATCATACTTCAATTTCAGTAGAAAAAAGCTGAACTCTACCTGAAGAGTCATTCTTTTTATCACTTTCCACTCTAAATGTATCTGTTATGTTACCCGATTAGTCGACGTTATTGCTGTTTTCTTCATCGGCAATGATATTAATAGTATAAGTAGATTTCTCTTTGTCACTTCCCCTCTAAATATTTCATCTGCTATGTCTACTTCATTTGTAATATATCCCATGGCAACGGTTGAGGATTTCCATCCCCGATGCCTCTTCCAAGCAATTGAATCTGCCCCAGCATCAATTAAAATTGTCGCAGAGGACCGACCGAAACAATGTCCTGTGTATTCATGAGCATATGTCAAATTTAAAAAATTTGCGACAATTTGAGGCATTTTGCCAAACTGATGTATTCCCACTACTTGCCTGCAACCTTTCCCATTTGAATATTTGAAGGAAAAGCGGCAACTTTCAACATTTTCTGGACAACATGCAACATATTTTCTATACAATGGCAAATAAGTTTCGTTTATCACAAATGATCTTGGTTTGTTCGTTTAATTATCGGGTATTTTATTCAAAAGCTTAGATCCAAACCCTTCTATGTCATTCAAATTCAATTGATATAGTTCATCACGGCGACATGCACCGGCAACACCAAATATTGAGACAACCTGAAAAGTAAACACTACATAAATAATTTTAAAATTCTTACATTCTGAACGTACTTTATTCTTTCAGTATAAATAATCTGGTGCTTGAGTAATACGTTTCAATCTGTTCATCTGACAAAACTTTCGACTTATTTGAAAACGTCAAAGTGCCAACCTTTGACGTTTCAGGAAATCACGTAATTTCGAATATTTTGTAATATCAATATCTTTTTTTGTACTAATTGTAGCTCTCAGCATCGAGTAATTTGACCATAACGTAGATGCCTTCAACTTTGTAGATAAATCGGAAAAGTATGCAATCATGACATTTTCAGATCGGGAGGTCGTCTTTTTTTCTTGGCAATAATCCATGAAACGATTGTAAGCGTATCCATATTTTGCCTTGGATTTATTTGGAAAAAATTTAAGATGACATTTTCAACAGCATTTACTAACTCTGGTGGTGTCTCGCACAACTAGACATAATCATCACTGTCCATTTTAAATATTTTTGAATATTTTTTTGCGATAAGTAGGTATTGAACCGAAATAAGTAGTGAATACTTAATCTCTGAGTTTTGTCACAACAATAAACAAACAATGATTGTCAAGGGAACGATTTCATAGGCAATAAGATGGTAATCAAAAATGGTTATGCATTTAATTTACGCTGTACTTAAACTGCCGTTAAACGGTAGCCTACTGAAATGCCGTCATCAGATATGACGTCATTGAAGTGACACGTCGGACGACTTTTCGTTGGATTTGCTTCAACTGCCGTCAAACGGTAGCATACTAAAAATGCCGTTAATCAATTATTGTGTTATCAGACATGCACTCTGAATATAGGGAAAAACTTTTCTTAGGTATTTTTGCCTCCTGAACACGAATCCGGAAATGCGGCGTTCTCATACTGTTCCCGAGATGAATTAAAAAAAAAAAATAACCTCATTTTTAAGCACCGTTTTCTGGCACAAAAATCACTCAAAATGCCTCCTTCTTTTTACCAGCATATTCAATACTCCCTAAATCACTTACTTTCGGCACAACTTTGCACAAAATATTGTCATTTTTATCGAAAAAATCCTCCTTCTTACACAGTTCCGAATGAACAAATTTCACACTTTGACAGATGGAATTTAGTAACTTTGCCTTATTTTTCATGTTGGTGATAAATGAATCACTGCCCACAACAATTGCACACAGGGAATTCCTCAACACTGTCTATCCAAATCGATGGATCGGTAGGGGTGTAGAAGAACCTAAACAGGCGTGGGCACCAAGGTCCCTAGATCTGAACCAGCTAGATTTTTATTTTTGGGGACATTTGAAGTTACTAGTTCATAAAACTCCAGTAGCGAACGAGGAAGATCTAAGAAACCGAAAAGTAGACGCCTGTGAAACAATAAGAAACACACCAATAATTTTTGAGCGGGTACGAGATTCAATGACTAGAAGACTGAATGCCTGTATCTTCGCTGAAGGTGTACACTTTGAACAATTTATTTGAATTCAATTCAGTTTTTTTTATTTTATTTCATTCTACATATTAAAAATTTCTTGAAATAAAATGTTGATATTTCTTGCAAATTTTATTAAAACAAATACAGATTTTGCACTCTTGATACAAAAATAACTATTTCAAACAAGTAAAAATAAATGGAATAGGTGGTGCCCCCTACAAAAAATCAAAACCACTTACTTAAACGTCAAATTCATTTCCTAAGCATTCTTGTGAAAAATGCAAAATAATGGTAATAACTTCAACACGCATCGATTATCAAATAATCGACTTGAAATTTTCAAGTCCAAATATCTAGAAAACGGTTGATTATAGCGATTCGTAACAAGGGTAGCTTTTTTACGTAGATATGATAGTGGATGTGATTTTTTTTCTGAAAAATGTGCTAGAAGTATGCTCAAAAAAGTTATGAATCTTCAAAAAAGAAAAAGACGTATAGGTGGCGCCCCCTACGAGTAAGAGCAATAATAACATCAGGTTCGAATTCGACACCTCAAAAAACCTCTCAATACCAATTTTCGTTCAAAGGTTAGTATTTCGGAAGAGATTTAAAAAAAACGAAAATAAAAAAAAAAACTTTAACACTCTGTATCCTGGAAACGAAGCGTTTCCGGACATATATTCATTTGGACATATTAGAATATTGTGAGGAATCACTACACTACACGATACTGTGTAGTTGACCTACTGATGATGATAACTTACTTATCGAAATGCGCATATAGGTATGAAGTGAATAAGTGTGGTGAAGGGGTTACTTGAGCAATTTTGTGAATAATAACGGTGAGAAGGGGTGGGTAATTTATGATCAATATTAAGGTACATTGTTTGTGAATTCTTTTTTATATCTGACTTGAAAAACATTCTAATGCAAGTTGGGAATGCTTTGATATCTTGATATTCAAAATGGGAAATTCCTTCTGGATATTCAAAAACTAATATAGTTTTTACTTACAAGTGTGAAAGAAGTAACTTGATTGATGTATTTTGTATGTAAGATTTGCTGTGGAATTGCTGAAATATCGACCTCATTTTCTCATATCATTTTGTAATGATTCTGAGAAGTAAAATGATGGTGATACATTCCTAATAATTTTACTAAGGTCAATATCCAGAAGGTTTGTTGCGATTTGTATCAGTTTGGTTGAAAAAAACAATTGATCCCTTGCCAATGTTTTGAATTTTATTAAACTCATCTTCAGGGCTACGTAAAAATGAGATTTTTCAAGTTGAAGATGTTAAGAAATAGGTAAAAACAATCAGTAAAAATAAGCCACAAATTCTCACTCACCAAAAATTAGTTTTCCCAAGTTGTATGCAAATAAAACTCACTACATAAACGGACATTATTATTACACGACGACAAAAAATTGAACCGACGAAATACGGAACTGAAAAGTAAAAAATAAAATAAACCTTTTTAGTCTCGATAACTAAGCTCCTAAACTAATGTAAGTACCTAACTGATTTTGAGTCGGCGTCAAACAAACAAGCAAATGAATTAGGTAAGGCGTAAAATGATGGCATCGAGTTGCGCGGTGGCATTCTGATAATTTTTTTGAAGTAATTCAATGATCTTCGTCGATTGTTTGTTTGGTGCCGAATCAAAATTAGTTACTTACATTAGTTTATGAGCCTAGTTATTGAGACTAAAAAGGTTTATTTTATTTTTTACTTTTCAGTTCCGTATTTCGTCGGTTTAATTTTTTGTTAAAAAGTTTTTATTTTTCAATTTTTTGTGGCTAAAATCTACTAATTACTACCCACTTGTTTTTTTATTACTTCCAAAATACTAACTTACCCATCTTACTTCAACTATTACCAGTTAAATAATATGATTATCTACTTTTACTATTTGTTGTAATATAAATTATTTTTGTTGTTCTGGTTAGTTTATTTTATTACTTTTTATATCATTCCATCCATTCATAGAATATAATGATTGTGACCTATGTAGTAGAACAAAAATAATGACAATAGCGATCTGTCATTGTCAACTACATATGTGTGCCAATGTTCACAAGTGAAAAATTAATTATCCCCTATTTTTCTACCCGAAAGGGTGGATAATTCCATTCGGATTCCAAATATGATCAACTATGAGGTATACCCTATCTGATAAAAATCATCCAAATCGAAGAACCCAGTACAAAGTTATGCCTGATAGAATCGGTTAACGGACCAGAATTCAGAGGGAGAGTGATCAATATCCTTCATTTTGCTACCTCAAGGGGTGGATTTCATCTTTTAAATTCAAATGGGACCAACTTCGAAGTACACCCTACCACTGAAAAAAGAATGATCGGAATCGGACGTCTCAGTAAAAAGTTATGCGTGGTCATACATAAAAAAAAATATACGCGTCGACTAGAGAACCTCCTCCTTTTTGGTTTCGTCGGTTGAAAATAACTTTCACCGGACAACAGCACTCACATTGAGTACGAATGCTGAGATAAAATTCAAAAAATATCCGGGAAAAATTTAGATTTTCTTATCAAAGGAGAAAAACAATGATGGTCAAAACTTAATTATAACAAATAATTCCAGAATCAGACTCATCAAGTTGAAATGGGACGTGTTCAATCGTTCTATGTCTCTTCGCCAAAAAGTATTTTCGAGAGGAAAGCTTCCGTATCAAGTATGATGGGGTTTGTGGATTAAAAAGTATGGCTATTTCCTCTAGTATGTCCTACTAGAGCAGTAGGATTTTGGGCATTAATTTTGTAAAAGAATCTACTTTCAACACGTTGTTGAAACTTTTCAAAACATTTGTGTCAAGAAAAGTTATGAAATTGTTATTTTTTCCTCCGAAGTAAATTCCAATTTTGTGTGGAAACTCTGGAACACGTGCGGAATTTTGGATTTATTATTTTCAGGGATTGTTGTGAAAATGTCGTCAACATACCTTCCGAAAAAAGGGACAGGGAGACAGTTTGTATGAGCATTGTTGTTAAAGTTCTGACATAATGAGATCCTTGAGCCCACAGTATACTTGTTTAGTCCAATGGTCCCGAATGGACGACCTTTCAATCACCCTAGGGATATGTTGATCACCATCTTCCTGCTATACCCAAACCAAGTGTAACCCAGATGAACAACAGGGAAATTTTTATTGAATTTATTCGTGAATATATGTGACTGAAGTAGGATTGTCACGAAGGATTTTCTTCATCGACAAATATAGGATATGAGAACAGTGTTGAATTAGTAAGTTGATTAAGAACCGTTTTATTTTCCGGCAATCTAGCCAAAATGGACCACTGAAAATTATAATGCACTCCCAGGTGAATGAGAATACTCCCCTATATACAGAAAAATGTCATAAATTCAGCTTCTCAAGTATTGATTTTATATTAAAATAGGAACTCTAGCCGTCGAAGCATACCGTTTCTAATTATCCAATCGATTGTGTCAGTAGTATTTGGTTGATAAAGGGTGACATGGATATACCCTAAATGATTTATGAATGTGAATAAACCATGGATAAATATTAATCTTCTTCCCATTCCTCATTAATGATGGTTTATCTTGTTAAGAGAAAAATGATTCTCCTGAAAGATGAGAAACCCATTATGATGATGAATAAGAAGAAAATGGATATTCATATATGCTTTATTCATAATCTCATTCATATATCATTGTATTTTTTTATCAACCAAATACCACTGATGCGATTTACCATATATCATTCGCCCCTTCCTTCTGTGCTATACGATATGGTTGTCGTTCAATGGAAGAGTCAGGTAGAAGTTGAAAATAAAATCGTCATCCAATCTCCGTACGAAGTTTCTCACCATCTCAACAATCCTCTTTGGAAGAGCGTTCTGTTTCAATAAATCTGACCCATATAAAACGAGGCAGCGAAACATATCGTGCCAGATTCGTTCCTGAAAAGCTGGATTCGATACTTCAAGTTATCTCTATGCATTCTGTATGCATGAGACTGCAGAATATTTTCGGATAAGTGGCGTTTTCCAAGCGATGGGGTTTGTCGGAACTGTCTATCCAGGAAGTTTATGAGATTAGAATGAGGAAGCAGAGAATGCCTGCTACACCGTGAGGTCCTGAAATATCCAGAAAATGAAATGATTTTCGAGCTGATGAACTTTATGAGTTTTCGATTCGTATCAATACGTATTCACATCGAATATTCATAGTTAAATTCAACAATATGGAGAATAATTGAAGTACTTTGCAAATTGTCTCGAAATTGGCTATTAAGACATTCCAACCGTTATTATTACTCGTTGAATAGTCGATACTATATTGTAGTTTGGTGTTTTTTCTGTTATGACAAGAACCGTTATTGTTACAAATATATTTCATGGGTCCCACAAATATTCAAAGAATTCAAAAAAGTTCTTTTGACCAACGGATATAAATATGGGAAAAACAGTTGAAAATGGGTGTATGTTTAGCTCCATTGAAGGCAATTTCAGAATGAATAAATAAATTCTGAAATATACTTCTTTGACTTACAATGCTATCGACCCGAATTCGAAAGGTTTGGAACTCGTGCTTGTGATTTTCAATTCTGTTTAAAAACATATCAACTTTCACAAACCATTGAAAAAGTGAAATGGTTCAAAATATCCAACAGGAGTATACTTTATACTGTTTCACAGAATAATTATTACTCAAACACCTCCATACTGACATAACAAAAACAACAAAATGCATTAAAGAAGCGATGTGCATCACGTAAGTATGTTTCATGTTTTTTTCTTCTCTATTTCATGTGAACAGCAAGAACGAATATGATTTATAACAATCTTGTATTGAAAATTCTATACCAGTCATTTTCAAACAATCAGATGCTTTATTTCGACATTGTTACTATGGTAACCAGCAAATTTTCTGAAAATTTTTCATCCACATTAGCATGTAGACGTAAAATTAATAAGTGGAAATTTCCCGGCACATGACAGCTATCATATAATTAGACAAAAATAATATTGAAATAATATTGACAATATTTTTTATTTACTTACTTAATAAGTTGGAAATATAACAACAATTTATTCAGGTGTACATTCTATAATATCATTAATTGATTTTGAATTCTTCAAATATTCCACTTCTACATCCTCTTTCCTAAGTGGTGAATAAAACACAGAACCGGTGTTTTTTTTAACAATATGCCTGTGTTTCCTAGAATAAAAATAATACTGAGACACCCGTTTATTTCTTTGAGTATTAGATTTGTGTCCAAAAGAAGGCACAATATCACGAAGAATGTTGCCAATCTCTTTAAATAAGTTATCTTGCTCAGGATTTAATCCAGATTCTTCCACTAGGTATGTTAGATATTTTACATTTTTATGGTACATTTTAATGTGCTGTGATTCTTTGCAAAAGGAACACAATTCATACGATTGGAAGTTCATTTTATCATAACTTTTTTATAACTTATGATTGTATGCAATGTTATGAGGAACTTATAATGCCACAAATAAAATATTGATTTACAGGAGTAGTGAATGTCAAATCGATGGCTAACTTTACGAAATATTTTTTTAACCGGCAACATACGCCAACAACATTCTATTTAGAATAAAAAATGAAATATCTAGATTTCCTGAATTATTTGAAAAACACATTATTACCGCTAATATTAATTTTTCTTAGAATTAAACCTAAAAGAATAGGAAAAATATTTGAGTATATATGTATGGGTATAGTTATATATTTTTTGCTGTATATCACTTTTTTTTGTAGTCAATATTGACATTTCCCTGAAACCTAGTAAGAAAATCATATGAAATCAATTATTTTTATATAATAATGTATCTGATGTTATGAATTTTATTTTACTACGGCACGGGAAAAAAAATATCCCGTAATACGAAACCCAGTAAGAATATTGTATGAAAACAATCAATTTTTTATAAAAAATTATCTGATATATATTTTATTTTACTGGGGCACGGGGAAAATAAAAAAATATCTCCCGCAATACGAACATTTTTAGTCAATACAAACATTTGCCTGAAACCTAGTAAGAAAATTGTATGAAATCAATCAATTTTACATAATAGTTTATCTGATATTATATATTTTATTTTACTAGGGAACGGGGAAAATCAGAAAAAAATCTCCTCCGAAACTCCCATTACACACAGCCTTCTATTTATTTGTGAAATACGTCAAAATAAATATTTACTTAATGTTTTCTATTTTAAATATAATTCCGGTATAAATTTTTTTACCGAATCCCCCACGTGCTCGAATTAATTGCGGGAAATTTGTCTCGTACATGAATTTTCAAAGACTCGTGATCATTTTCAAAACATTCATGTACAAAAAAAAAACCGGCAATAATTCATGCTCTAGGGAGAAGTGAAATTTTTCAGTGTACCTAAAAAGTTGTTATATCAAATAATGTATGTATATTACCATATTATGATGACTAATTTCCAAAAATTATTTTCCCTAGTAGAGTATTCACAATGTTTGGAATTGAAGTTACTAAAGTATTGAGTTTAGAATATTTTCCTGGCAAAAAATTGTTAATTGCTGATCACCTTCTTATCTTGAATATCTGGGTAACGATTTCATTGGGAATGAAAGTGTTCATGGATTCTAAGTGAAAACGAAAACAGCAATTCAAAGAGTCGATTGAGATGAATATCTAAAGGTTGACATAGATTTCCATCTCAATGGTTTGCCAAGAAAATCTGAAAAGTTGGGAGGAAATATCAAATATTATTGGAAGTTGAAGAAAAAATTTAGGAATTATATTAAGAGTTTGTTACACGAACATCTTGGTATCCAGAAAACGAAGACAAGAGCAAGGAAGATATCATTTTGACGATATTGAAGATATTGAAGCCTATATCTCAAAATGTGAGATTTGTCAGAAATTTGCAAAATCAAATCCAAAGGAGCTTTTATGGAGCCATAGTATTCCCGACTACCCGTTCCTGAAAGTGGCAATTGACCTATTCAAATTTTTAGATAAGATATATTTGATATTGCTTGATTTATATTCAAAATGGATTGAGCTGAGGGCTCCGAATGGTGAATCAGCAGAAAAATTTATTTATGCTTCGAAAACAATATTCTCCGTTCATGGGGTTCCTGAATATGATTTCTAATAATGTACCATTCAATAGTTGCACGTTCAAACAGTCCCTTGAATCTTGAGGATTCGAAACCAGAATAGTTAGTCCAAATTATCCAAAATCCAATCGACAAGTGGAAACAAGCGCGAATGGCACGGACTCCAACTCAGATCTTCTGGAATATAGGAATTCGCTGATTTCTGGTACTACTTGGTCACCAGCTGAGCTCCTTATAAGCAGGCAACCGAGAAACACAGTTCCTATAGCAAGGAGCTGCCTGCTATATGGCTTTTCAAATGAGGTCGAAGAATTATTATAACCGCAATGCACAAGAAAAAACCGGAATTAAAAATTAACGAGGAAAGGTCTAGGCACACATATAAGGGGATTTCTAGGCATCGATGAAATTCGCTGAAATTTCAATATGTAAGACCTAAGGTATATTAGATTAATTCTACGCGACCACGATAGCAATTGCATTGGTAGCTTCACGGTGTAATCGAAACTTTCTATTGCTTGTCATATTATAAGCGATTTCAATACAATAACTTGTGATGCGATTATCAAGATCATAATGAAAAATTGACATCTATGAAAAATTCCTTTGTGCCAACATATTTGAAATTCCAATCCACCCTCATTTAGGGGTAGTTTGTACTTGTGATTTTTTCAATAACTCTGCTGACCAGGGATTTCCAGATATATTTCCAACATAACAAAATTCAAATCAATCCCCCCATAAGGATAGTTTGTACCTGCGATTTTTCGGGAAACTTATTATTCGTGCCCCTATAAGGAAAATTCACATCAGCTACCTTGTGAGGGTAGTAGTTTACACTTTCGAAAAACTATTAACTATTTTCTACCTCAGTTTCGGTCAGTTTTCTCCTTTTATCTAGTCTATCCTTTCTGTCAAATTCTGATTCGTTTTCTTACATTTTTGAGACACATGTCCCATATGTTGAGACTGTACCCAGTCAGGATGGTGTTTATCTTCGAGAGCAGCGGGTTTGCCTAGAAAAAGTTACTACATTGAGCACAAACGCCCTATTACCTTACTAGGAAAGTTACGAGTGGAATTATTCATTGAAACGCCTACCACTTATGAAGTGTTTACTGAAAACTTTTTGGTGTTTCAAAATAGATTGTCTCTCTATTGCTGTAGTCCAGGAAGCCCTGCAAAGTTAAGACAAAGAGTTTTTCTCCTTTAAGAAGATGTGTTTCGTCTCTGCAGGAACGGCATAAAACGAGACTTTATCAGGATTGGAACGGCTTCCACAACCAACTTCAATACATATCGCAAGCATTTAAAAAAAAAGACAAACAATACATTATTGAAAACCCGCTATTTACAGCAAAAAATCTGAAAAAGATCAATGAATCTAGGTTGAACAAACAGTGACTTTAGAGTTTTTTACCATTGCCGCCATATTGAATTCATTTCGACAGGTCGTTGGATTGGCCTATTGTGACATAGCAACAAACTGCCAGCAGACTGGGTTTGAGGTTAGGGGACTTATATAGTGTCAAGTGATATTAATGAGCAATGCCGTGCAAAAAAAATGCGGAGTTATTGTTACGAATTATTAGCAAAACAAAATTTGCTAGACAATGGCACCCAATCACGTTTCAACCAGAAAAAAACAAATACTTACAGAGTTGTTTGACACCGCCATAAATTTTATGGAAGACAGTATTGGTAACCTGTATGCCCACGCAGACTATTGTTCACGAACAACCCGCGCGGAATTTTAAATTGTTGTCACAAATACCTGCATGTCACAATCAGCCGAGTGCACCATAACGGGAAAAAAGAGGAAATTAAAAAATTTGAACAGGACAATGTCTGTTGGGTCAGCTAATCCTCAATATAATCTCCTACTCCTCATTTCAAGTCCAACATTCAGCATTGCGTATTCCATGAAAAAAAAAACGCTGGAATATATTTGGAATGCCACTGATTCACAGGTGTCCTCTTTCATTCAAAGAAACCATTTACTAGTTTCCTACAATCGTAATTTGTTTTCAAGATTTGACTTTATATTGCCAGAGACGGAGACCTGTCGCTATTATATTTGGTTTCACTTCGTTTTATTTGTTTTGATTTCCTTTATGTGCCTTCATTCCACAGTCGTTGTTTTTCTTCAGAACGTTTCCATGGAAAAAATGTTATTTCGCAAATGTCGCTGAAAAGCAGTGAAAAAAGGTATATCTTGCTGGTTGACGGAGACCCTATAATCAAGATATATGACATGCTGATTCGTAGGTTTGTTCTACCGGAACGGAATAAAGTGAAATATCCCTTTTCGAAAGATATCTTGAATACATTTATTTCATATTATATATTAATTTTCATAGGTTGATAATAATAATAGTTTATTAACGAGGACATATTTATAAAAATAGTACATACTAAGATCTAGTAAATAAACCTAAGAAAATACACTAAAGGCGGAGCCTGTGTGTGGAGATATTTATACGAGAAAAATAGTATGGCGATAAAATGAAGAGAAAAGAAAACCATATGATAATAGTAATCGGTAAACATTAATAAGTATCAATTATCATAGTAGGAATAGTGTCTACAGAAATATTACGATGATCGATATCCCTCCAATCAGGTGAGTGCTTTTTGAATGATTCGTACAGTCAAAGGATTTTCGCCCTTGTTAATCAAAATAAAAAATTTTTGAGACTGTGTTTGAAACTGTGTGGACTATAGATATTTTTGATTTCGACCGGAAGTAATTTGAACATTTTGGGTCCTAGAAAAGGAAAACATCTTTGGCCTCTCGATTTGCGCATGAAAAGAACGAGGTAGTTGGTTTGTTTATTTCTGGTACCTACTATACTGGTGGTCTGGGGTTTTTTGATCCGATTTGAACTGATGTTGTCTGATGTTGCCACGTAGAAAAAATAATTGTCGTGGATCCAGTAAACCAATTTCACTGATTAATTGATCTGAAGAGTGGGAGAAATCTCTGTTGAAAAAATTTTTAGTAAACGCTTTTGAACAACTCCCTAAGCCAGTATTCCATAAGTTAAGCGTGGCCCGACTAGTTCTTGGTATATGGTTTTCAGCGATGTAGAATTGAGTAGATGTTTGATGAGTTTCATTTCATAATTTAAAAACTGTTTCTTTTTCATAACGGAATCGATTTGCTTGTCCCATTTAAGGTTTTGTCAATCATTACGCCCAGATATCGAGGTTTCCTTGGTGATTCCATATGGATGGACAAGAAGAATTTCATCGTCAGCAATCTATAAATGAAGGAACCTTGAATGTGACGTATATCTTCTTCTGCAATTTCATTTAGAGACCCAGTTATCGTGGGAATAAAAAATCGCCCCATCAACCACGTGATGAATTTTCCTCAAGTGTGTATTTCAAAGAGATGATTCAAATATATGTTGGAAAGAAGTGGCCCACGAACGGTTTCTTGGGGTACGCCGTATTTTATTACTTGTGAGTCACTTCTTTCCGATTTTATTCGAACACAGTGTAGTCAGTCGGAGAGGTAGCTTTCAAATCGTTCAGAGGTATCCGTCTTATACCCATGTTTCCTGAGCACTCGGGTCAGTTTGACAGAATAATCCTCCCGCTTGGCGGTCGGATTATTTGAACTGTCAAACTGACATTCTTTGTAATTATGCAACAAGTTATCGATGTATAACCTGATTATTTTGAAGTACTCATAGTATTACTACTGATTATATTGATGGGGAAAATAGAATTGTTTTCATTAACTAGGAAAGCTACGTTTTATTTAGAAAACGCATCTATTGCCACGAATTGATAAATTAATCATTGATAGGCACCAAATAATCCATGTGAACTCATTTCCACTAATGACTCATATAATTTCTATAAATGTGTTAGGAGGAATATTTCTGAGGGTACTACAAGCGGTAAACCATTGTACAGTTTTTTCGATACCACGATTAATTCCTGTTCACCTGATATGAAAGCATGCCTCATCTTTTTGGTATGACAAGCCTATAGCCAAATACAGTGCGTATTTTTTATGTCGTACCACTATTGCCATATCGAAAACGGTAAATGATACGAAGTTGGTTAAACTAGACAAAAGTTGCGTATTTCAGTGAACAATGAAACGATGATCTCATATAAAAAATATCACGAATCGTTTTCAAAATATACGGGGAAAACCGAAATGGCTCGCTTTCATTTTTTTGTGCTGGCACCTCTAGTTTTGGGAATATGCATATATGTTGGGGAAACTTTCTTCTCTGTTTTGAATTTGCTTTGATGTGCTTTGCTTTGATTTTCAATACGACATTCCGTTCTTCGGGGGCCAACCTCAACTCAATTTATTCAAATACGGACCTGCATTTTTTTAAATGAATTTGAGTAGTACTTATCTGACCGAGTTCAGATATGTATCTCACCTGGTTTTTGTTTCTATATTTCTGCCCATAAATTCCATCATCAAGGTCCGAACAATGAAAATCCTCCCCTCCGGAATACGGTCCTGATTTTATGTTTGTTCGTATTTGAAAGAGTTTTTGACTCAAGTTGCGAGGTTGAAATCTGAAATAAATCTACCTTGAATGAATACTCAAACTTGAAATCAATTTGAGATCAAATCCAATGTGATGAAAAGGAAAAAGCAGAGGAATAACAAGGAACAACGATTGATACATTCACTTTATACATTTTTTTTATGATGAAACAGCCGAGAATCATTCTTCTTGTGTGTCCATTCTTGGGCAATAGGCAATTCTTCTGTCTGTCTTTGAGTCCTATACGTATTCCCAAATCAACCTATTTCAAATGAAAACGGAAAGTTTCAAACTTCATGAAGTATGTAGTGAGCCTATCGGAGATTCTAGGCGATTTTTTCGAAGATTTCCAAAGGAAATATAAATATTTCCATACGTAAAAAAATACAGGTCCGTATTCGAAAAAATGAGATGAGGGTTGCCCCCGAAGAATGAAACGTCGTATTGAGAATCAAAACACAGCATTCGGAGCGAATTTGAAACAGAGAAGAAAGTTTTTCGAACACATTTCCATATTCCTAAAAATACAGGCGCCGGCGCAAAGAAAGGAAAACGGGCATTTCGGGTTTCCCCGTGTATTTGAAAACGGTTCGTGATATTTTCGATTTGGAAACATCAGTTCATGGTTCACTGAAATAGGCAACTTTCATCTAATTCAACCAACTCCGTATCGTTTACTGTTTTCGAAATGCCAATAGTGGTACGACATAAAAAATACGGACTGTATAACCAAATTCACTATCCTAGAAAATGATAAGCTTTCAAATCAGTTTCAACTTTTCTGGCCAACCTTGTTCAATTCGCTCAATAACCTTCGAAATATCATCATTCGATGTTATTTTCTCTCGCCGGTTGGATGGAACACAAATCCGTTTTGAAATATTTCGATTTAAGCTTCACGTTCTCAATCATTACTATCTTATTCAGTCCCAGCTTTTTTATTTCTATTTCTTACTCCTAGTTGCTATTTACGTAAATGTTATATTCCACTTCTTCAAATGATCAACGTGTTTATTCTGAAGAATTGACTTGGTTACAGGATGATTTGATCAAAAGGAGACTCCTTTGACCATGATTCTCAACGGACTGAATGATTTGAACTCCCAAAACTCATCTCAAAAACTGTGATTCGAACCGCACTGCTTCGATGTACTGAGTTGGTTCATTTAAACAACAGGAGTTCCAAGAGGTTTTCGTGGCCAGTTATATTCGAATAAACTCAAAACTCAAGTTAAACAATGTCTGGATATTATTAAAGTGCCCATGTTTCCGATTTCAAACCATTTTTGGGAGATACGATGCGCTTTCACATCTGGCAACTTCTGAGGTCAAGTAAGTAGGTCTCCTCTCAGTTCTGACTCGCAGCTCAAACTAATTCCGTTTGAATCTTCATAATCCACAGATCCTTTCAATTCATCAATCACCATAAGAGACGCAAGAATTGCAAAGCGCTACATTCCAAAATGGTAACAGCATTCTGCAAATCAATAACTGCATTTTGTGAAACAATACCATCAATAAACCAAATTGCCGACTCCCAAAAAACTTTTTAACAGCCAGTAAACAAAATTCTCAATGTCTCGAGATATCCAGAATGAACCTTCTACTCTGCCAGAATAAAACAAAATCTTTTTACTCCATACAGATCAAGTAAAAATGATTTTGGGAATGCCCTTAAAGCCTTGAAGGACTGCAAAACAATACAATAATTGATAAAAAACCTTTTTAAAGACAAGCTTTTATTCAAATGCACTTATAAGTAAAAAATCATTGCTTTGGTTATTCCGTGAGTTATAGATTCAAAAGATTGTCGCGCAAAGTTTTCAGTTCGAATAAAAAAGCGATAAACTTTTGAATCTCTATCTCACGGATTAACCTACGTCACACATCCAAAGCAATTATTTTGATAAAAAATTCATAATATTCGACCCCGAAAACCCCCACATACCAATTTTAAAATAGAATCGGACCATAAACACTAATATCATCAGCCATCTTGGAGCCACCAATTTGATTTTATGAGTTTTTAAGGAAAATTTTGACAAAATTTCATAATCTCCGACTCCGAGAATCCCCATTTACAAATTTTGAATAGAATCGGACCATAATTACAGAACTCCTCTCCCCTTTCGGAGCCGTCATCTTGAATTTAAAGATTTTGACAAAAAAATCATAACCTCCGACCCCAAAAACCCCACATACCAATTTTGAATCGAATCGGACCATAATCACAAAACTTGTCCGCCATTTAAAATTTTCGAATTTTGACATAGAAATCACAATTTTCGTACCCGAAAACCTCCATATAACAATTTTGAATCGAATCGTGCCATAATCATAAAACTCGTCCTCCATCTTGGAGCAGCCATTTTGATTTTTCCTCTAACAGAAATTTCATAATGCATTGTCACCGGAATTATGAACACCTGCCAAATTTCAGTACAATCGGATTTCGGCAAGTGCTCCAAAAATGGATTACAAATTTTGAACCGGAAATAATGACGAACGAAGAAAGTTTAATAAAAGATTGTAAAAAAGGTTACACTTATGTGGGTGCTCGAACACAGAGGTATAGAAAGCAATGGGAAGGCAGACCAATTAGCAAGAAAATTATCTATTCACAGGCGCAAAACCAAGAATTAGAGAAACACGTTGTGGAAGCCTCAAAACGAGAGAATAAAAGGTGAACACCAAGTAAATTTGGACCAAATCGAAGATACACAGTTCTGGTTGGGCACCCAAGTTGAACGCTCACAGCTGATCTCATTAACCCTAACAGAACGCAAATCAACCTGTTCATTAACCCAAAACCGTAGTCTGGAAAAACACTTATACACTATGGGAATATACAAAGGAACCGTGAAAAGCAAACTTTATGAGAAGAAGGAGGACACAACCTCTCATATTATCTAGATCTCAATAGGCGCAGTAGGTTCAGTCAAATCATTCTGGAAATAAGCATAAATCCGAAACACCTAGCGAATAAAATGTTGTACCTCATAGAAAACACAGTTCCATATGTCTGGGAACCACAGAATATAAACTCTCGCAGTTATCAGTGTGTATGTTTATTCCAAGGGAAAGCCCGGTCTCTCCTTTGTCAGCTTCTAACCAACCAACCAATTTATTGTGTATGACCTCGTAGGTTCTATCGAAAGTATCATTTTGGATACAAACGGGCTGGACAGACGACAAAAATAAAGTCCCAGAAGAATTGAAACAGTTTTGGCAGAAGAGAAATGAATTGTCAATGTATAATGGTTGTTTATTGTGGGGGAATCGGGTGATTAATCCATCTATCGAAACCAATCAAGTACTGCAAATTCTACATGCAACGCATCCAGGAATAGTCCGCATGAAAGCCACATGTATGGTGGCCAGGACTAGACGCTGACATTGAACGTCTAGTTCGTGGTTGTTCTGTATGCCAAGAAAACCGGAATATGCCGCCTAAAGCAGTGCTACACCCATGGGAAGAAACAAGAGAACCTTGAACTAGACTGCATATAGATTTCGCTGGACCAACACAAGGATCTTTGTTTTTAATAGTAGTCGATTTTTTCAAAATGGTTGGAAGTGCGGGTAGTGCCTTCCACTTCTTCCCAGTCAGACATATCAGTGTTAACAGAATTATTTGCCACTCACGGAATTCCATTAGTGATAGTGTCTGACAATGCTACGGCTTTCACATCATCAGAGTTCCAAATATTCATGACAAATAATTTGATAAGGCATGCTAGAATAGCACCGTATCACCCAGAATCTAATGGACAGGCAGAAAGGATGGTACAGACAACGAAACATTTTTTTTAAATGTTGAAGGACGGAGATATAAAGACGAAGCTAGCCAGATTCCTAATGCAGCAGCATTCAACTCCAATTTCAACAACAGGGAATAGTCCAGCAGAGATTTTGATAAACAGGAAACTGAAAACGAGACTGAGCTCCCTGCACCCCAAAGTTTTGGAAACATCCAAGAAACAAACATTAGAGGAAGATGCACCAGAAGTATTGAGACAATTTCGAGCCAAGGATCCGGTGTTTGCTAGAAATTATGGGAATGGGCCGAAATGGAGTCCAGCCTTCATTCAAAAATCTCTGGGACCAGTATCTTATAGATGAGATACGCCTGAGGGAAAAGTACTACACAGACACGTGGACCAGATAAGAAGACGGCAAGAAGAAATAGACAGTTCACCTATACTTTCCGATATAAGTAATTCACCCCGAATCGGCAATGAAAAACAGTTATTAGATACTGTAGATGAGAATGAGGGGCAGAGAGATGCAAATGTACAAGTGGATGTATCGGAGCCCATTTCGGGTGGACAAGTTATTCAGAACAAACCCGTTCGTGCTACTAGACCACGAAACCCGCCTCGATATTTAAAGGATTATACAAGTTGATATTCTACGAAATAGAAGGGAGGAGTGTTATGTATGAGACTGTTGTATTACCCTGTACTAGTTTGGAGTAGTCGGCGTCTGTCCAGGATAATGTTATCGGTTTAACTAACGTATATTACTTCTCATGGCTGGCATAAGTGACATAATAACATATCATAACTCAACATAACATTATCCTGGACAGACGCCAACTACTCCAAACTAGTATAGGGTAATACAACAGTCTCATACATAACACTCCTCCCTTCTACTTCGTAGAATATCAACTTGTACATTTGCATCTCTCTGCCCCTCATTCTCATCGACAGTATCTAATAACTGTTTTGCATTGCCGATTCGGGGTGAATTACTTGTATCGGAAAGTATAGGTGAACTGTCTATTTCTTCTTGCCGTCTTCTTATCTGGTCCACGTGTCTGTGTAGTACAAAGACTGAAATCCTACCGACTGCGCCAATATCGTGTATGACCTCGTAGGTTCTTTCAGAAAGAATGTTATCGGTTTAACTAACGTATATTACTACTTATGGCTGGCATAAGTGACATAATAACATATCATAACTCAACATAACATTATCCTGGACAGACGCCGACTACTCCAAACTAGTACAGGATAATACAACAGTCTCATATATAAAACAATTGAAACTTGACTGAAATAACTTATGTTTTCTTGACACGTCGTGGATATTTACCACTGGTTCACCAAAATGTAATCAATCAAGTTACTGGGAAGATCACATTACTTTATGAAACCGGGACTAAGAAAATAATATTCGGTTAAACATCGATTCTACATATCCGAGCATAACAAGATGTGATAAGAGTCATCAATCATAGTCTGATGAAATCTAATATTTCATCGTAATATATGGACCATAATCGCACGGAGGATGGAAAACAAGGCGTGTTGATTTTAATTATAGTTTGAAGGTAGAAGACAATTTATCTTCCATCAGAGTTGGGTGCGATACACTTCACCGATCGCAGACTGTCGAACAATAGATTAATAGTGCGGATCTTGTTTGTTTTTCATCAGCATATTTATACATCAACTCTTGTTTTTGTTGAAAATGAGAGTTTGTTGATGAAAAATGATAAAGAAATAACTTTGAGCTTGAGCAACTTCGATGATTCACAAAAGTGGACATTTCCATTCTACAGGGTGTTTCCTAACTACGGTACGAAACTTCAGGGGGTGTTTTGTTAGGTCATTTGACAAAAAAAAGTTCCTATGAACATATGTCCGGAGTTGCTTCGTTTCTGAGATACAGGGCGTTGAAGTATAAAAAAAGGTATTTATAAGATATCCTGAATATCCTGAAACCGATGTGGTTGAAATGTGGTACAGCTATTTGAAGTAATAAGGCAATTATTTGGCCCTAAGTAGGTCCAGTGGCGTCTCAGTGGGCACCACAGCCAACAATACTGAGAAAAAAATTATTTTCTCCTTTTCAGTGCATTTGAATATAAGCGTGGGTTCTAAAAAGTTTTTTATAAGCGTGGTAAAAATACAACTTTTTGGCCTCCTGTGTTATTTTCATATTCAGCTTAGTTTTCGAGAACAAAAAAAATGAAGGCACTCTACAATCATGATTACCTGCTATGGAGACCAGCTGACAGTGATAGTATTGTCATATCAGTAAAAGTCAGAGTTGTCAATTAGCAGTGATTCCATCATGAATACTTTTACTAACGCTGAAATGGCTGACATGCACTTTATTTATGGATTAGCAAATGGAAAGAAGCACGGAGAATCTACCAGGATAGATATCCTAAACATTTAGAACACTACATGCAAGATCATGTGGAACTGGAAGTTTTAATAAAAATGTAAGTGGTGGAAGACCAGAAACTGTAACAACGCCTGAACAAGAAGAAGCTATACTTGATGCGATATAGGAAGATCCTTCAAATAGTACCAGGAAGATTGCACTGCAGCTTGAAGTAAGCCCAAAAACCGTTTGGAAAGTTCTAAAAAGAAACCTCCAGTACCCATATCACATACAGCGGGTCCAAGCTCTACTGCTTAGGGATTTTTACCCAAGAATAATGTTTTGCAGGTGGTTGATTCATACGATGGCACACAATAATAATTTTTTACCAAATATTTTATTTACGGACGAGGCAAATTTTTCACGAGAATCTATTATGAACTTTCACAATAACCATTTCTGGGCCGACAAAAATCCCCACATTATTAGAGGAAGTCATTTTCAGCAACGATTTTCGCTGAACGTTTGGGTAGGAATTATTGGTGACGACCCAATTGGACCTTTTTTTTTAACATCAAGATTATCAGGTCCACCCTACACGGCTTTTTTGCGAAATCATTTACCCATTTTGTTGGAAGAAGTACCCGTACTTATGAGAGGCAACATGTAACATGTGGTTTATGCATGACGGAGCTCCAGCTCATTTCAGTGTTCTTGCTCGTCAGCATCTCGACATCACCTACCCTAATCGCTGGATTGGACGTGCAGGACCTCAACATTGGCCCGCTCGCAGTCCTGATATGAATCCTCTAGATTCCTATTTATGGGGTCATCTGAAGGCTCTCGTTCATAAAACTCCTATACTAGATGTGAATGACTTGGGGAATCGAATAAGTGACAATTGCAATGTCATAAGGAATACTCCAGGTATTTTTGAACGTGTCAGACAATCAATGACACATCGATTGCAGTCGTGTATTTTATCAGACGGTGGACATTTTGCTCATTCACTTTAAGGTCGTAATTGTTTATTTTTTACTTTAGGTTTGTATTTTATGTTGTCCATGGATAATTTGAAGAATAAGTTAAAGTATTTTTTTCTCGAAAACGAAGCTTGATATGAATAAAACACAAGAGACCAAAGAGTTGTATTTTCAGTTTTTCAATCTGAAAAAAAATTAAAAGAAACAAAATTACTTTTTTTTTCTTAGTATTGTTGGCTGTGGTGCCCACTGAGATGCCCCTGGACCTACTTGGGGCCAAATAATTGCCTTATTACTTCAAATAGCTGTACCACATTTCAACCACATCGGTTTCATGATATTCAGGATATTTTATAAATACCTTTTTTTTAATACTTCAACGCCCTGTATCTCAGAAACGAAGCAACTCCGGACATATGTTCATAGGAACTTTTTTTTGTCAAATGACCTAACGAATCACCCCCTGAAGTTTTGTACCGTAGTTAGGAAACACCCTGTATATGTAATGGTTGGCCAATTTGTTTCTTCAGTTCTAGAACCTGAAAGAGTTTCTCCTCTCTCCAAAATTCAAGAAATGAGGATGGTCTAATATTAGTCGTGGGTATTTGGGATTCTGAAAAAAAATCAATAGATAGTTTCAAATCATCAAACAAAGTGAAGAAGACGGTTGATACCCGTTTTGCCTGACACAGACTCATGGTACACTCTTCTTTTCTCCTTTGTGTCTCTAGCTATATATTTCTAAAATTTGAATTATCGAATATGCTCACTAAACGGCACTTTTTGACATATCTCTCCGGTTTCGATTTTTCCGGAAATGACATCAACTTCAGATTTTCAAATAGGACACCCTGTATATTATTACATTTTTGAAATCTTCGTATTTATCGGAATCCAATGGAACCTTATAGTTGATATTTCATTTATCAGAACAAACATTTTATTTTTCGATCTAGAGAGCCATGAACTCTCAAATTATTCCAGATAATCAAAATGATGCTACACTATCGCATTTTCGATTGAAATAGTATTGTGCTTAAAAAGTGAAACAAAAGGTTTTTTTTACTCAATACTCCATTTTTTCAAATTGTACCATAATGATACTCTGACGTCATTCGAAAGTACCAACGATGGGGTATCCATCCATATTAACTTTTTTTGAGTATAACCGATACGAACACAATAATGTAGTTGAAAAAAGTTAGAATATCTTCTCGGTTCAATAACAATAATTTATCAAGGTGGCTATGGAACATACATTTTGACGTTTCGATAATCTGTTATTGTCAGATAGTCACTGAATACATTATGGATTTGATCGAATTGATGATAGAAATGGGTTGAGAATGCCACCACTCAATAACAGAAACCAAAAAGTAGATATACTGTTACTTTATGGGGAATGTTGGCATAATGCAGTTGTTGCTCAACAGCTGTACTCGGAAAGATACCCCGAACGACAATGTCCGGCTCGAAATTACTTCAAATTAATCCAGAAAAGAGCCTTATAATAATGTTGGTAATTAACATAATATTGATTTGTTGAAAATATAAACAGGATGTTCATAAAATCAGATGTGGAATCATCTGCGACTGAAAGATAAACCTTAGTCACTATCTTCCATCGTCAAGATAACCTCTGTTAGACATTCACAAAACATAACTTCATTTTAATCGTGGATTTTTCAATTCACAGAAAAATCTTTCTATCAATATTCAATTGAGAATGTTTCCCTTTTGAACATAATATTGTTTTTGAAGATATAGAGATAAACGTTCTCATGAGATTGGAAATCGATAAAACAGCATCTCTGAGGGAGATCGCTTCCGAATCAGAAGAATTTTGGAAACACAAAAGTATCGATCTCATAAATATCAAATACATCAACATTTGTACGGAAACGATAGTATAAGAAGGATGGAATATTGCAGGTGGGTACTACGCAATGATGTACAATCGAAACAATTGTATTCTCCGAGTAGGCACATGTCTCCATTCGAAGTTCTGATATATTTCTCGTATTCCAGCTACATGATGTGTTACAGAAGGTTTTAATAAATTAGGTGTTGTTTTTAACCACCCTAATACAATGGTCGAGTCTGATCAACAATGAACGTCATTAAATTCGATATCAGAGGACTGTATAATCTTATGAATAAGGCCCGATTTCACCACAAGTCATAAACTCCGTTCTCACTAAACTCAGATTTTAATGTTGATAAACCTGGATCAAGTTTCACCGAAACAAACAGACGAAAGCTAAACCAAGTTCAATGAAACTTAGTTTAGGGACAGTCAGAAGCAGGCAACATTGTAAAATATGTACGTTTCTGTCATTTTTGCAAAGATTTCGTTGTAGAGGAGCCAAAGCCAAGTGACAATATAACCTAAAAATTGAAACCGATAACTTGTGAAGTTGGAATGTGAAAATATATTTCATCAAATAAATTCCTTCTTTGGACTTCATTCGGCACCCAGCTTATTGAATAAATTGTTACAACATATTTCCTTTACCGGAGTGAAAATGTCTGGAACAAACTCTACCATATTTCGTTAACTTATCAGACCAGTCTTTTCGTTTGATGGCATGTATCTAGGATGCTTGCCTTCTCTGGGAGACTTCACAATGTTTTCTATTTCTTACAACAGTAGATGGAATTCTGATAACAGGGTCAAAAATACAAACATGTACAATTCACTTGAAAAATCGTATTCGACCGTCTTTTGATGCATTTTTATTGCATTTCACAACAACAATATGAAGGCATGATCATCTACGAATTGAACAATGACACATGTAATCCAACTACTGAGTTCTTTTTGAAATAGGTAAAAATGTTTAATTCTCCAACATAAACAAATCGGAAAAGTAAGGTTGTTTTACCTCCAATGTCAACCATCTGTCAAACGTGCACGAAACCAATGAACTAAACGTCGTTCAACTTCATAACTGGCCAAATTCAGCCCGTTTTAAGTGGAAACGCGGTTTATAGTTCCTGGTGGAATCCAATATGACATGTAGAAATCTTAATCTAAGTTTAATTTGAACAAAACTCGTTCAAAGAGGTTGGTGGAATCGGGCCTAAGTCGTGATAAAATTAAAGCAGCGCTTAACTCAAGTTTTGGCATAGTCAATGACTTTATCGGCGCGACTTTCGATTTGGCGCATAAAAGGTTTGACTCTAAATTACCTGCTTTATGTTTTGGAACAACGTAAACGCAAGCACCGTAACTTGTTTCAGACACATCCGCAAATCCGTGTAAAGATATGAATACAGGATCAATGCATATAACTTCACGAGTAATTTTCAGTTGGTTCAGATAATACAAATCTGACGAGAATTCTGTCCAAGAATTTGCAATATGTTCCGGTACAATATCGTCCCACGAGAGTTTTTCCGACCACAGTTTTTGTAATATTTTTTTTGCAATGATAATGCATGGACTGACAAGCCCCAATGGACAGAAAATAGTTGCTATTCTAGAGAGAATCGTTCTCTTGGTTATTCTAGATATCGATAATTTGCATTTTATTTTTTCTACATTGAGCTTATCGCATGATCTACTCAAAGTGAAACTCGATTGTGAACCGCAGTCCAACAAAACTCAGAAATTGTTTGAAAATGTTCAAATCGATTTTAACATGATTGAATTTGTGTTTTTCCCATTCCTGGGCCGATTGTTCATCTAATTTATTCGAGATGATATAAATTAGTAACGTATCCCATGAATCAATTGGTTTAAACAACTTAAGTGTTTGAATAAGTTTTCGCATAAAAATCGTATTTCACTAGCAGAAGTAGCAACAATACTTTCCATATTGAAAATCGCTCTAAGATGATTGTCAATCAAAAGGTGTGAATTATTGAATCTTTCGCATAAAGTTTCTCAAGCCGTTTTATAATTTTGCCCAGTAAATTCAATCTATTGAATAACCTGTGGCGCTGAATCAACCAGTACACCTCTCAAGTAGTGGAATTTCCTTATATCACCGAGTTCTTCATTGTTATGAACTAGCGACAGAAACAAATCTCTGAATTCTAGCCAAGTATCATTAAATTTGGGCACCCGTATTTCCGGCAAAATGGTATTGTAATAATCGATCGCATGACAAACATCAGACGTGTTCAAAGACGAATTGTTGGATGTCTGGCATTCCTTTTTGTAAATTTTTTCTAAGAAAGATTTTGCTGTGGCCATTGCAGAATAAAATCTATCTTCAAAAACTTCGCGTTTCGCGATTTGATCAACATCTGAATCTGGATTAACCTCGATATCCGTTTGAACAATGTCAAAATCATTAATGAGAGTTTCGGCTCTCGAAATTCTCTGAGATAATTCAATTGCTTGAGCCAAATCACCATCTCTGGGTTGAAACGAGCTTATGTGTTTTTCAAATAATCTAAATTTTGCTTTCAATGTGCTTCTTTTTTCAACTAAAGGATATAATGCGTCTTCGGACATTGTAAATAATCAAAACTAGACCAAAGCTTACAAACCACTTAGCAATATGAAACGATAATCTCTACGTTCCTTTTTCAATATTACAACTCCACCCACCAGTTTCGAATAAGTGCTCTATTGAGGAAAGATGGAAAAAGGATAAGGAAATTAAATGATCTCACGAATGAATGTAGTTTCTGGGATGCTGGCAATGTTTTCCGCTGTTCTCAAAATCTCGATCGCTTCTTATCCGCTCAGATGGACCATGAAATGTGTACGTGTATAGTTGAATACGGTGTCGCACCAATAATCTTGCATTCGTATATAAATGAACGATTCAATGTGTCTTTTGCATGAAATGTGACAATGCATTCAGTAAACAAAATTATTATGACAACAACAACTGTCTTTTCTTTCCCAAGTCAACAGATAAGGAACGGACTCTTGATAAGGGACGTACTCGGATATTTTACACACAACGCTATTGGCTCCGATAACATCTCCCTTCGAATGATCCGCCTTATTGAATCTTTCTTACTTAATCACATTACTTTTCTTGTCAATACTATTTTAAGTACAGGGCATTTTCCCAATTCCGGGAAAATTATACCTTTAGCGAAGTGTACTTCACCCTCAAATTACTCCGACCTCAGACCTATCACTATTCTACCTTGCCTTTCAAAAGTGGTTGAAATGATTTTGAAAGATCAGATAACTTGTTTCGTGAACGAACGTGATATCATCACCCCAGTGCAATCTGGATTCCGAAGTCAACACAGCACCACCACAGCCTTATTGTCTATGACTGACGATCTCTTTAGGGCTACAGATGACGGTTACATAACTTGCTTGATACTTCTGGACTTCAGTGAGGCTTTCGATACTCTTGACCACGATATATTGTGCGATAAACTGCTGTTTTTGGGCTTTTCCGATGAAGCAGTGCTCCTGATATGGAATTATTTATCAGATCGAATACAGAATGTCGTTATTGATAGAATAGAGTCGGAGGCCGTATCTCTGTCCAAAGATGTTCCACAAGGCTCAATACTCGGACCCTTACTTTTCAGCTTGTATATCTGCGACTTTTACCAATACGTTCAGGAATGCAAAATACATCACTACGCAGACGACAAGCCATTCAAAGTATAACGCCTCAACAATTGAACAAAGCTATTCGAAATACCGCGAAACGAGATCGAAAATGTTTGGATGTTGGTGGTGGACATTTCGAACAGCTATTATAATTCTCGAAAAAAGTTCGTGGGTTAGAGAACAGGTATAAGACAACAACGCAGTTTTAAGCTGACGTTTCGTCCATATAGACTTTTCAGTACAAGAAAGCGTACTAAGTAACGTTTACCCATTTTACATATTTTAAACGAAAAACAATAAGGACAAAGACTGTATTCAACCAATGAAATGAATTAAAGAATAAAATTTGGGTGAAATTCAAATCAAGAAAACCATTATATGGAAATATTGATACATACATATATATATTTCCATATAATATCTATTTCCATATAATGGTTTTCTTGTTTCAAATTTCACTCAAATTTTATTCTTTAATTTATTTCATTGGTTGAAAAAAGTCATTGTCCTTATTGTTGTTTGTTCAAAACATGTAAAATGTGTAAACGTTACTTAGTAAGCTTTTCTTTGTAGCCTTGAAGAAGTCTGAATATATGGACGAAACGTCGGCTTAAAATTGCGTTATTGTTTTATACCTGTCCTCTAACCCACGAACTTTTTTTGAGAATTCAATCCAAGTACAAGAAAACCCATCAACACCTATTATAAGATTTTTTTTTTTTTGTTTCGTTATCAATTAAATTGTAAGAGAATACCCAATTGTTATTTCTTTGATTACATTGCCATTCGAACCTGGGCTTTGAGCCTTCGAGCTTCTTCTTCTTCTTCTTCTTCGCACAAGGTGGGCTGGTTCCGAAGAACCCCGTACACGTAGGCCTCTCTATTTGGGCCCATTGTGCGCCCACTTGTTCTGAGAAAATCAGCTGGACATGCCGATTTCTTTGACAAAATTCAGCAACTTCCTCAGCTGAATCTCCTTGACGTCCTCTGGGTTCAGAATTATGCTCTCAAGGTTGATCTCCCTCTGGTGCACCAAGGCTGGGCACTCAGTGAAGATGTGCGACGATGTCTCGTCATCTTCCAGGCACCATCTACATAGGGGATCATCTGTAATCCCGATGAGCTCCATGTGCCTGTTCAGGTGATTATGTCCCGTTAGGAGCCCAGTCACAGTCTTGATGTCCCGTCTGTTAAGTGACAGGATCTCTTTAGACATTTTTTCCCTTGGCTCCTTCATGTGGAGCTTTGATTGCCTCATGCCTGGCGCCTCTTGCCATGTTTTGAGGAACTGCTTTTGTAGCAGTTCCTCCATGTTTGAGATTGCCAGGCTGCTGGGTATTCTCAGGATGGGTTCAGGTCCAACTGGGGTCTTTCCCGATCCTATCTTGGCTAATCTGTCTGCATCCTCGTTCCCAGGGACACCTGAGTGTCCCGGGACCCATATGAGGCTGACTTAGCTTGTTTTCGATAAACTTTCTATGGCGTTTCTACACTCGGACCCCATTTTGGATACAATCCTATTTCCGCCTAACGCCATAATAGCAGCTTTGCTGTCCGAGTAGATGGCAGTAGGCCATCGACTTCTATTGTCGAAATTTTCCTGGACACAGGTGAGTATAGCATATACTTCAGCCTGGAACACTGAGGCATATTTGCCTAAAGGAACTGAGATTTCTCTCTTTGTTCCTTCTTCGTAGACCCCTGCGCCTGACATTCCCCCAAATCTTGATCCATCTGTGTACCAGGTTTATCCTTGGTTTGGGGATCTGTCAGGCGCATTGTCTTTCCATTCCTTCCTTGTGGGGATGGTTATATTGGGTCCTTTTCTAAAATCCAGAACAGGCGGGGTGCTGTCTCTTTCCATTAATAGGACTGGACATCCTTCCTTTGCCCTGTTCCAGATAGCTAAGTGTCTATGGTCTGCCTCAGTACCGATCTATTGGCTTGCGCCTTTGAGTCTGTATGCAGCACGCATGGCTTCATGCTAAATGACAAGGTGCAGAGGTGGTAGTCCTAGTAGAACTCCTAGAGCTCTAGTAGGTGTGGTCCTCATGGCACCTGTTATTCCTAGACAAGCCAGTCGTTGTACTTCATCAAGTTCATTTCTGGACTTGCCCTCTGTAGTACCATTTGAACCTAGGCTTTGAGCCTTCGAACTCTAGGAGCTCTATCGGTTGGATGAAATATTGACCAGATCTCCGTAAAATAACTCATTTCTATTATCAATCCGTGAATTCAATAATGTATTCAGTGTACTCTTTGATTTCTTGGAATCTGGCCGTGGCATCGTGAAGCAGCATCTCTTTCTTCCAACAGTGGTAGTTGATCTCCGACCTGATTAGTGCGTGACTGGCCCGCTCCATGATGCGTTGTGCTCGTTCTCCGGGAAAAGGTGACTTCAACTGAAAACCGTCTGGGATAATGTTGTTGTCTCTGGCTCTTCGTAGAAACTGGATGTGAGTTTCTCCTTGATAAGTTTAATCATTGTACTTTCGTAGCCTCTGAACTTGTGGCTGATGCCGGGTCCGTACCGGGTTTCCAACGATTGTTTGAAGGTTGAAGACGATGTGGTAACTTGATTACTCTTGTTTTGGACGTCCATCGTCCTAATGGATGTAAAAGGTTTTCATGGCGTTCTAAATGCTTGTATCTGTAGTTACAGTTTAACGAAACGTCAAAATGTGATTTGTGTTCCATAGCCAACTTGATAAATAATTGAACAGAGAAGACATTTAGACTTTTTTCATCTATATTATTGTGTTCGTATTGGATATACATGAAAAGAGTATGATGGATGAATGCCCCATCGATGGAACTTTCGAATGACGTCAGAGAACCATTATGGTAACATTTGAAAAAATGCAGTTTCGAGCAAAAAACCTTTTGTTTTACTTTTTTGGCACGTATTTGGAACCACAATACTATTTTAATCGAGAATGCGATAGTGTAGCATTATTTTGATTATTTGGAATAATTTTAGGGAGTTCATAGCTCTCTAGATCAAAAATTAAAATAAGGAGTGTTCTGACAAATAAAATATAAACTATCACTGGATTCAGATAATTACGATGATTTCAAAAATTTTTATATTGAGTGTCCCATTTGGAAATCTAAAGTTGATGTCAGTTCCGGAAAAACCGGAAGTTTTATCTTTTCCAAATATGTCAAAAAGTGCCGTTAGTGAGTATATACGATGTTTCAAATTTCAGAAATATAGCTGGAGAAACAAAGAAGAAAACTTTCATAAATTAACCGACGAATCTGAAAGAATAAATAAACCTTTTAGATAATGATATTGAGTCTAACTAATGTGAGTAACTGATTTTGAGTCGGCGCCAAACAAACAATTATCGAAGATCATTATCTATGAAAGAAGTAATCAAAACGCAGCCGTGCATCTCGCTGCCATCATTTTACGCTTCACCTAATTCAATTGCTAGTTTGTTTGGCGCCGACTCAAAATCAGTTACTTACATTAGTTTAGGAGCTCAATTATCATTTAGACTAAGAAGGTTCATTTTATTTTTTGCTTTTCAGTTGATTTTTTCGTCGGTTTAATTTTTTGTTGAAAAGTTTAAATTTTTTACTTTCCAGTTCCGTATTTCGTCGGTTTAATTTTTTGTTAAAAAGTTTTTATTTTTCAATTTTTTGTGGCTAAAATTTACCAATTACTACCTACTCGTTTTTTGATTATTTCCAAAATACTTACTTACCCACCTTACTTCAACTATTACCAGTTAAATAATATGATTATCTACTTTTACTATTTGTTGTAATATAAATTATTTTCGTTGTTCTGGTTGGTTTATTCAATTCCTTTGTACATCATTCCATCCTCTCATGAAATATACTGATTTTGACGGAACAAGAATAATGTCAGTAGCGATCTGTCATTGTGAACTACGTATGTATGTGCTAATGTTCACTAGTGAAAAATCAATTATCCCCTATATTTCTACCCTTAAGGGTGGCTAATTCAAATCCAAATATGAGGTATACCCTATCTTTCAAAAAAAGAATGATCCAAATCGAAGAACCCAGTACAAAGTTATGCCTGATAGAATCGGTTAACGGACCAGAATTCGGAGGGTGAGTAATCAATATCCTTCATTTCGCTACCCTTAGGGGTGAATTTCATCTTTTAAATTCAGATGGGACCACAGTCAAAGTACATCCTATCCACCGAAAAAAGAATTATCGGAATCGGACGCCTCAGTAAAAAGTTATGCGTGATCATACATAAAGAAATATGATGGAAAAACATAAAATATACGGGTCGAATAGAGAACCTCCTCCTTTGGTTTCGTCGGTTAAAGAGGGGAGTGTACCGTGAGTCTGTGTCACACGGTATGTATAAAAATTATCTTTGGAAATAAATGAGACATGGAATCTCATCATAAACTTAATTCAAGAAAAAGCTATACAGGGTGTAACTGAATAAGTGTAAAACATTTAAGGAGGTGATTCCTCATCGAAAAAAAGATAGGATCTTTCATATAAAGAAACTTCATTGGAGCATCCCTTGTTAAGATACAGCCCCTTAAAGGGGGTACATAAAATTTGTATAACAATTTTTTTCACAAGCACTGAAAAAGTTACAATATTGAAATTAACCTGACGTTTTGTACTACCAAAAGACACTTAGCCAGTAATTTATTTGGTTTACCCCATGGTTGTAAGGTGAAAACGCAACCCCTAAAATTTATTTCCAATGTAACTTTTGTCTTATTATTTGTTTACCATTTAAAAATTTATTTCCGATAGCCTGTTTCATTCTAAACAAAAAATGTCTCTTGGGTTTTTTGCCCAAAATAAACCAGTAAGCAGCAAAACATTATTTTACGAACAACTACAGAGATACATCGTCATAAATGCGAACTGGATTTATTGTTATTTTGTAGTTAGTACCTGCATTAAACGATTAAAGGGTAATAAACAAAACTAAGTTATTAATAACAAAACACACAACATGTAGAAATCATAGTGAATGTTCAATATGTCTACCTTCAAACATTACGCATGCGTCTAGACGTCGGCGCATTGAGCCATGTATTCGCTCAAATATTCCTGAGTCTCTGATTACCCTGCACGCATCGATGATGCGGTTTCTTAAGTCCTCTACATCGCGAACAGGAGTACGATATACCAAATGCTGTGAATGGCCCCAAATAGAGAAATCGAGAGGATTGAGATCCGGGGATCGAGCGGGCCATTTATGTGGTCCTCCTCGACCTATCCACTGATTTGCATATGTTTCAGTTAAATGCTGACGTGCTACTTGACTAAAATGGGCGGGAGCCTCATCATGCATAAAAACATATCCCTTCTGACGCCCAAAGGAACTTCCTCCAGCAGTACTGGATGCACTTCTCTTAAAAATTGAACGTATGCCTCACCATTTAATCGAGGAGGTAGAAAATGAGGCCCAATTAAATCATCCCCAATAACTCGAGCCACACGTTAAGAGAAAACTGTTCTTGATGGCTAGTTTCGACAATAGCGCGAGGGTTTTCATCAGCCCATATGTGGTAATTATGAAAATTAATAATCTTGTCCGAGAAAACTACATTCGTCTGTGAATTCTATCGTCTTCAGAAAGTCACAATTTCTTCTAATCATTTCCAGCATCCAATTGCAAAATTCAAGACGGTTCGGAAAGTCTCGCGGTAACAGTGCCTGTACTCGTTGCAGATGGTAAGGGTATAAGAGTTGTTCCTTTAAAATTCGAAATACCGTCATATGATCAACATTTAGCTGGAAAGCAATCTTTCTAGTACTGGTAGTAGGTTGTTCTTCAATCAAATTAAGTACTGCTTCCTCAAGCTGTGGTGTTCGTATTTCTCGATGGCGACCACAATCCTGCGTTCTTTGTCGAATGAACCATATTCTCGTAATCGTTGATGAAGTCGAGCAAATATTCTATGTGAAGGATGCTGCCGTTGAGGATACATTTCAGCATATCTTCTAGAAGCTTCTAACCCATTCCCCTGCGACAGACCGTAAACGTAATGCATATCAGCCATTTCCTCATTTGTGTATGCCATTTTATTAACAAGTGAATTATTAAAGTAACAAATTAAGAACAGAACAACAACACACAATTAGTATTAATTCAATTTCGAAAATTCCCAAACTGACAGCGTCATACCAATTTAATTGTCACTATCGCTAATAGCGACCTACTAGATAGATTAGTTTCGTATTTTCGCATTTATGACGATGTATCTCTGTAGTTGTTCGTAAAATAATGTTTTGCTGCTTACTGGTTTATTTTGGGCAAAAAACCCAAGAGACATTTTTTGTTTAGAATGAAACAGGCTATCGGAAATAAATTTTTAAATGGTAAACAAATAATAAGACAAAAAGTTACATTGGAAATAAATTTTAGGAGTTGCGTTTTTCACCACTTACAACCATGGGATAAACCAAATAAATTACTGGCTAAGTGTCTTTTTGGTAGTACAAAACGTAAGGTTAATTTCAATATTGTAACTTTTTCAGTGCTTGTGAAAAAAATTGTTATACAAATTTTATGTACCCCCTTTAAGGGGCTGTATCTTAACAAGGGATGCTCCAATGAAGTTTCTTTATATGAAAGATCCTATCTTTTTTTCGATGAGGAATCACCTCCTTAAATGTTTTACACTTATTCAGTTACACCCTGTATATTATGATATCCATTTGCGTGAAACGCTCTCAACTTTATGTATTGGATGGTAGGCAGGGGAAGAAGAAATTATCCAATGCAGTTTTCTGTCCGATTCTTAACACACTCCAAGCACTGCACTGCTATATAGCACTTTCCGGGATTATCAAACACTAAGCCTCCCCTTACCAATCAATCAATAAATGTTTTCGAAATATGGAAACGCGGCTGGCGGCACCCCCAAGAACTACATACAGTAACATGCTAATATTTGAGGAGGCTATTCTTGGGTCCATTTTGAGAAAAAAAAAGTTGAGAGGTGTCGGATGGAATGAAGTTCCTTTCGATTGATTAGAGAAGAAATTGTAATAATTTTTTTTTTTAAGTTATAATATTTTTTTTATCATTAACAAATATAATGTAATATAAACTTAATCAGTGGGCTCAATTTTAGTACATACGCATTGATATTGTAATATTAAAATATAATTTGCTTTTAAATTTATAAAAGTTATGACGCGTACACTTGCTAAACACACAATAATGGAGATATTATAACGCGTATGACTTAGTTAGCACACTAGTAAAGAGAGGTTATAATGCGTACTTGCTGAAAATACATAAGCATTTATTATTGTCTGTATAAAATCTCTACTGACCCAACTCCATCAGCAATATCCGGAACTTGTGCAGAAACACTGTCAGGATTCATTATTGTTATTATTTTTTATTATTTATTATGTACAAAAAACCTGTATACACTCAACAAAAATAATCGTCGCGACACCACACTGTTCAATGCGAAATAGAAAGACGAAACGAAAATAACTGGCTTGCTTTCTATGAGAGAGAGAGAGAGAGAGAGAGAGAGAGAGAGACAGACAGAGAAACACGCGCACGCCGCACGGCTTACAACTACAGCAGAAAGTGTCGTTACAACTTTTGGTCTTAATTTATTCCGTCTAGCCCCCTTTCGCAACGCGCGATAAGGAACTTCGTTCCAAAACTTGATAATATGAACATGAGTCCTGAAGTTCTCAACTTTTGAACTACAGTGTGCGAAAGTTTCAAAGATTTTTTTATGATTACTTTGGTATGATCCTAGATATTTCTATGGAACATGGTACGCATTTTTTCTGCATCACAAGACATTGTTTGCTGTACAACAAAATATTCTATTCTTGCCAGTGGCATCCGTGCGGGATTTGCACCAAATCATTTTGAAGAGAAAGATATGTTACTGATTTTTCTTGATGTTAAAATTATTTTTTAAATCCTCATTCCTTTCAGGACAAATCTGGTTTCTTGATTTTTTTTTGTCGTGATGAAATTCATTCATTTGCACGTTGTTATGAAATTGGGTATTAACAAGGATTAAAAACGTATCCAATAGGTGAGAAGCAGGTTTTGTTCTGTGAACATTAACAGTTTCGATAGTTGACTACCCAATCTAGTTGTCACGTATTCAAGTCATCAAAATTAATGATATTATTGAAAAATCATGATCCATTTCACGAATTCTGTGTTTGCAGGTATGCATTACACTGGCTGATGGAAGCCAGGCGGTTGTATGAAGACCGCTTTCCAAATATAAATATTCCGAATGTACGAACATTTTCAATCATCCATGGGAGGTTGTGCGAAAAGGGAAGTTTTGGAACCGGATAATCGTCTAAAAGGAGTACAACGTACTGTAAGACCACCAGAAATTGAAGTAGCGGGTTTGAATTTAATTGAGGAAGATCCCGGATTAAGTACACGAAAAATTGGGATCAATTTGAATATCTCACATATTCTTGTTTGTAAAATTCTCCATGACTTTTTATTATATCCCTACCATATCCAAAGGGTTCAGGCGCTACTCCCTCGCCACTTTCCATTGCGGATGGAATTTTGCCCATGGTTTCTCCAAAAAGTGTGAAAATCCATTATTTGATACTGTTATTTCATTCACCGATGAAGCCAATTTTTCCAGAAATGCCATAAAAAACTTCCACGATGATCATTTTCGGGCTGAAGAAACCCACATACACTTTTGGAATCCCGTCACCAGGAGCAGTTTTCCGTTAACGTGTGGACTAGAATATGCGGTGATTATTTAATTGGACCCTATTTTCTTCATGCGAGATTGGAAGGGCATAATTACTGGGGCAGTTTCTTGAAGAAGAATTGTCTGTTTTGATGGAAGATCTCCCTATTTCAGTAATAAATCGATTGTGGTTTATGCCAGAGCACTGAAGTGCGCTGGCGCGCGAATATGTAAACCAAAATTACAATAATCGTTGGATGGGTCACGGAGAACTACCGGCATGGCCATATAGGTCCCCGGACCTCAATAGTTTAGATTATTCCCTGTAGGGTCATCTTGTTATATTGATTTACAGCACACCAATTCATACTGAAGAGCTGTTGAGAAAAGCATCATAGTTTCTTGAGAAACTATCAGAAAGAGTCCCGGCATCTTTTCAAAGTACGTGAGTCCATGAGAAAAAACTTTTTGACAAAAAATTGAACCCACGAGAAGATCAACTGAAAAGCAAAAAATATAATAAACCTTCTTAGTCTTGATGATAACTGAGCTCCAAAACTAATGTGAGTAACTGATTTTGAGTGCGGTATGCACGACGTTTCGATTACTCCTTCAAAGTAATATAATGATCTTTGTTTTGATTTTCAAACGGAATCCCAAAAAATAATAATATTTTTTGCCCACAAAACTTTTCCAAAAAATACTAGATTTTTAACGAGTTGGAACTTTCTCACACGGGTTCGAACTACAATTTCCTTCAATTTCCGTATCATTTTTATATTTCCCTTACTTCAGTCTCAATGTTAAATTTTAATTTGTTTCTTTGTTATTTTCCTTTGTTTCAGTAATACTCTCAATATCCTCTTCGACAGTTTCATTATCTTCTTCTTTCTTATAGCTGTAAGTGAATTTGTAGATCGCCATACGATAAATAAATAAATAATTATATATCTCCCAATTTTTTTTCCTCTATTGTATTTTCTTGGTTTCGTGTAATTCTATTGCTGACTCATTGCCGAACCATTCCTTCATTTCTGCTTTTTTAAATGATTCCCGTGTTCTCTTGGAAATGTTGAGATTATATAGGTCGAGGGTTTTAATAACTGGAATAAACTGTTTTGTAGCTCAACAGGATCTTTTTTATTGAAATTATTTTCACACACGTCCAACTGACTTTTCTTAAACCAGTGAACTTATTCTAATGTTTCATAAACATGTCACATAGAGTGTATCTCTAAATGATGTAATAATTATTTTCAACACCTTCTCCTAATTATTACATTTCTGAAATAAATTCAAATTTTATCGACCAAAAATTTCAGATTCCCAAGGGGCTCCATGAAAATATCTCCAATTTGATTCTCAGAACAGCAATACTCGATGTCAATCACACCTTCGCTGACTTTTCGTTGATGTGCTTACTCCTTTTGTTGAACTGTCCATTCCTAATGAGTCTTATCGAACTTTGATTGTCCACTCTTAGTTTTATTTCGATTGTCTGATTTATCAACTCCTCAATTAATGATTTGAGATGAATCAACTCTTCAGTACAGTCTGCTGCTGCAATGTATTCGGCTTCGGTCGTAGACAAAGCAACAATCGGCTGTTTCCAGGAATACCATACCATTGGTTCATCACAGAAAAATATGGCATAGCCCGTCGTGCTTCTCCTTGTTTCAGTGTCCCCAGCAAAATTCGAATCACAATACCCAATAAGTTCTGTCAATCTTGAATCCTCTGTATATCTTATTCCTTCATCTTTTTTATCTATCGAGTACCTGATAACTCTCTTCAGATTGGAAACGTCTAGAATTGTGGGATTTTCCATTTTTCGACTACAGAAGCTTACTGGAAATGATATATCAGGTCGAGTTTTATTCATGAGGTGGAGTAAGCTCCCAACTGCTCCTCTGAATGAAAAATTCTTTCCAATTCTTCCATTTTCTTGATTTCTATCGATAATAATTATAGGTGTGGGTGCCGGTTTTGCTTCTAGCATGTTGAAATTCCTCAGAATTGTTGTAACGTAATCTTTTTGTCGGAGTCCAATATAATTTTCCTCTCTTACGATTTCAATTCCCAAAAACGTACTGGGATTCTCAGATTTGACAACTTCAAATACTTTTCCCAAATCTTGTAGTGAACTATTCATATCCTCTTCACGTTCTGCCAATAATAATCCATCATCTACGTATATGACCAAAAATAGTGGCCCTTCTTCATTCTTGAAAATACAATGATTAGCCTTCGAAGAAATGAGTCCTCTTTTAATAAACATGTAAATCTCTGATTCCATTTGAGAGGGGCCTGAGAGAGTCCAAATAAATATTTTCGTAATAGGCAAACATTATTGGTTTCTTCATAACCTTCTGGAATGTGCATCAAGATATGTTCGTTCAGTTCTCCATATAAAAATGCAGTTTTTATATCAAATTTATTGATTAGTAGATTTCTGTTGGCAGCAAGGGCGAATAAAATTATAATAGAACAGATATTCACAACAGGACTGGAAGTTTCTGTGAAATCGATTCCATATTCTTGTTCGTATCCTCTTATAACCAGTCTTGCTCTGTACCGTCCATCATCTTTGATTTTGAAAACCCGTCGACTTGATAATACTTTTTGTCCTACTGCATTCGATGTATTTCACCTCTTGCTTTAACTTTTTAGCGCTAATCTTAGTTTTCTTTAATGGCAGATGCCTGGTCTGTATCTCACCTCTTTTTTTCAACTTTTCTGTGCTGATCTCAGTTTTTTTTAACGGCAGCTGCCTGGGCCATAACATGTTGAGATTCTATAGGTTGAGGGTTTTAATAACTGGAATAAACTGTTTTGTAGATCAACAAGATCTTTTTTAATGAAATTATTTTCACACACGTCTAACTGACTCTTCTTAAACAAGTGAACTTATCTAATGTTTTATAAACATGTCACCTAGGGTGTATCTCTAAATGATGTAATAATTATTTTCAACAGGAAATAGGTTAATCAAAATATAGAAACATTAATTGGCTTGATTCGTTCATTCCGTCTTGATATCCCAAAGTTCGCGAAGCGTCGTGCATACATCTTTCGAAATCTACTGCCTCGACTTTTTCTAATAAAAGTGGAAAACTGGTATTCAATCAATATCAATCAGAAACAACTTTTTTCCATTTATTTTTCAAATTATTAATCAAAGTAGCATGCGGTACCCCATACAGCCTCTTCGCTTGTCTGAGATTGCTAAAATCGCTCAAAGCCTGTTAAAATCGTACCTTAGTATATTCGAAAAATATCCTATTGGGTTAAAGTTATTTTTTCTTCAAAATCCAGTGGTTTTACTAAACCTATATTTAAAAATGAAAGAACCTGATATAAAGTAAAATGTATGTATCAGTTGTTGACCATGACAAAAAACCAAAAGTTGACCACTACAAAACTGTGGTCAATTACTAGATCCGCTTTAAAATAACGATATTTTTTTCACAAAAATAAATCTTTCACTTATACCCAAAGCCATGAAATAGACAAAGACGTACAACCAATATTTCCTTTGAATCAACAGTAGTTGACGAAAGTGGTCAATTACTGGAGCTTCAACAAATATTTTGTTCTAGTAGTTAACCACATGAATTAAAATAGTGGAAAGGCACATTCCAACAATGAATACAATGAAGATACACAACATTAATCATCTAGCAACTAGTACATCTGATATGTTTTGAATAAAACTATCAACATGAACGGATGATTTGAGATTACTGAAAGTTGTCTACTCACGATGCTTATTGCCACATCACCTGTTTTCTACCAGTGAAAGACGAAAAATGTTTAAACATGACAGTGACCTACTTATCGCGAAATTTATTTGGGTTAGTTGTGAACTGTCCCATTCAACTTTCAAAAACATAGGCAACCAACAAACCAATATAGTATCCCTATTCCAACGCATTAACGGAAAAATGGTCAATTACCGGTGCCACAACCCTACCAAAAAATGTTCAGATAACTTACCAATCTTTTTCGAATGAAAACGCTTGATTTTGTTTTTTAAAATTCTGCTTGACATTCTAGATCTATTTCATGTTCAATGTCCTATAACTATGTTTAGCCATTTCCTAAAAAAATAAGACACTCAATATGGTTCAACTAATATTTTTCAAGCCTCTCCATATTTTTTTCTCCAAAACGGAACATTTTTAGCAGAAATATAAAAGTCAAGTGAGTCGTCACAAAATATGTTTGTACACACTATGCCTTGAATACATAAAATGCTACCTCAAATACGTTAGGCCCTTTTCTTTATTTTGATTTGCGCATCAAGCATGAAAGGTTATCAGCGCGGTACGCTAGATATAAATATACAGAGAAAGAATAAATTTTAACTTGATAATATTTCATTGTAAAGATCAGTGTCCTTGAGTTCCATTGGAGGGTTGCATAGCTGTCTTACTCCGTTGAACTCTGTGCACTCGGCGAGTATTGTTCCACAGTCATGGCAGTTCCGCATTCATCGCAAGTAGGTGGATCATTTCGAGTAATTCTGGTATGACTTATCCTGAGCTTCGATAGTATTATCTGAGGTCTTCTATCTTTTGGGGAGTTTGTCCAAGGTTATACGGTTGATTTTACTTCTGCAAGTTTGATTCGCTCCACTAGTTATTCCGTATTCGGGTGACCTCTTTAGCTTCTATATCTGATACTGCCCGGGCTGCTGCGTGATCTGCAGCTTCATTACCAGCTATGCCGTTGTGGGATGGTACCCATATGAGAGTTGTATTTTCCCGTTTCCTCCAGTATGGATCATTGTCTTTTGATTACTCCTACTATGGGGTGACTGGATTGAATTCTACGAATTGCACAGATGGCACTGAGGGAATTCGATATGATCAGCGAATGCTGGATATTTTCTTGTCCTGCTTGAGAGAGGGCCTGATATAAAGCATATTACTCACCAGTGGAACTACTGGAGTATTTACTTACTCGGAACAGTTGCGTAATATTGTTGCATATGAAGACAGCCCCTGTGACGTCGTTTGTTTTCGACGTGTCTGTGATGATGTGCTGCATGGCTTTCGGAAACTTAGTCAAGATGTTCTTGAGATGAGCATTGATGATAATTGGGTTGGTGTCACCTTTTGTGAAGTGTGATAGAGTAGTATCACAATCTGTGGAGTTCATTGTTCATAGATGGGGGGTTGGGATGGTTCCTGGAAAGAGACGTGGGGATGTATTTTTTGTTCAGTTGTATATCTATTCATACTTCCATAGAAGGCTGGTGAGGACCGTTTTCGTCTTTGGTAAATAGTAGAATATCTTGTGGAGAACGTGTTAGGGCATGTTGGGTGTTCAGGGTTTGAATTAGGTTCTTCCATTCAATAAGGTTGAGTTGCTATAATTGTTTTTGAAACACCCTGGATAACCTTCAAAGAAAGTCAACCGAAATGAAAAAATCGACGTATAGAACGTTTTCACCACCACCATTTTGAAGTCACCAGTGTGCGAGTTGTATTCATTCCACCATACTAGTTCAAAGGCTACCCGACACACCCATGAATAATAAATCATACGGGGCAAATCATAACGTTTTACATAATCAGGCTGCTTCCGTTGCTCTTCTGGATTTAATTCGACGTGATTGATCCAAAAATACAAAAAACCTTTTTTTTATTGAACCAAATTGTTTCATTACAGCAATTCTATATCGAAAAGTGCCTAACAGTCTCACTCTTTCGAAAACTGCTTAGTGCTCGCTAAGTCTAGTCCAGTAATCGCGAGCATTTCATAAATGAAAGCACTTTCCGTCACAGCTCTGTTTGGGTGTCATAATTGATTTGACGGCGAAAGTAATGCTTTTTGTGACGACCATTACAAATTCACTAACCCTTCCCACCCCTCTAGGGACGTAATTCTCGAATAAGGTTAAACACGATTCATTTATTTGTAACAGGGAGCTAAAACACCAAAATGACTCTAACTTGAAACTCAACAGAATTCCCATAAAAATGTTCTGGACTCCATTTCCCGAAAACCCTGAGATTTGTTCATCGACAACAAGGACCTCCAATATCCTAATGACCCTTATTCGAAAACTAACTGTAACAAATCGCTCAGTATTAGTTCGGAACGAGAATATGTCTTCCCAAAACTTCGACAAAATTCACAGTTTACAGATAAACAGATGTTATTTCTTCAAATATTGTCGAAAGGGACCACAACCCAAATAATTTGTATGGGGCGTATTTCCGGTCACAGAGAACCGTGTTATAGTACAGTCAGAGTAGGATACAATATTTCACAAAAAGTTCACTGGCACATATGAGAAAAAGTTGAATTATCGTCATATATGCGAATGATGGTTTGCATAATATTTTTCTGGGATAATAGTAAGATCAGAACATATTGTTTATAAAAAGAGTAAGAGTAGCGTGGAAGTATTTTTGTTCCATGCAAATAGTTGTTTTCAACTTCCACGTTCATGAGTAATAAAATATTGTATTTTCAATGGATATATCTGTGGCTAGAAAAATAATTGTTGAAATTATATCGTAGATTGGAATATATCTAAAATCACTGAACTATTGATTCCTAACGTTTGTGAGCATTATGACTGGCAGATTCCATCCCCTTGAAATGGCATGACCATGCTTGTATCGGGAAACCCAATAATGTTTCACACATGTTTGGCAAATGGGTAAACAAGACAGTAAGAATATTCATGGATTGATCAGAGAAACCAGTAAGGTAATAATTTTTTTAGTAATATATTCCCTGACAGCCTGATTTTGCGTTACTTGAAATTTCATATCATTCAAATAGGTCCGATTCAGAATAAGTTTAATTGATTGAATTTAATTGATAATTCAAATGCTAAGATTTTTCGTATGGATATCCTTTCTGTTATTGTATTAGTTATATTAGGGACCAAGCCACAGATAATTCATTCAACTGAGCTAATAAAACTTGAAATCTGTTTCAATGCTCGATAAATTTTTTATGCAGAATTAACGAGAAAGAATGTTGAAAGAAAAGAAATCTGGAACTTATTCAGTATAAAAGTTACAGGTCTCAAAGATTTAATAACTCTATCGATGGTCCATGGTCTTCAAAGTTAGGATTTTCGGTAAGTAAATTATTTTGGTGATTCTTTAACAAATCTCATTTCGCATTTTTCGAATCCATCCCAGCACAACTCGTTCGAAAGGAATTTGGTTTGGCATTCGCTCGGCGATAAGAAATACAGTAAAATTTCAAGAACTGTTTCTACCAAGGATATTTTTCTGATTAATGAATAAAAAAACCAGTGGTACAGTGAAATATCTTTAGTCACATAACGGAACCCTCGTACAGACCTCCATCCCCCATTTCAATTAGGGTTGAATTTCTAAAAGCACTGAAGCACATATTTCTTCATTTGTAACGAAGACCTAAAAAACCAATTTCATAACCCCAACTTGTAAATTAACGGAATCTCCATGCAAACTTTTTCCCCCATTTCATCCCTTTAGGAGTTGAATTCCTAAAAACATCCAAACACGTATTTCTTGATTCAAAACCTCAAATGACACCAAATGACCCCAATTAAAAAAGGTGAATTTCCGAAAACACTGAAACACGTATTCCTTTATTTGTAAGAAAGATCTCAAATACTTATGTTTATGACTGTAACTAAAAAACTCCTATACAAACTTGCAACCCCCATTTGAACCCGTTTAGGGTTGAATTATCAAAAACCCTGAAATGCGTGTTCCTTCAATTGATAAAAAAAGCCCCAATACCAATTTCCAATTCCTTCAGATAGATAGAAATGAAAATATAATTGAATAAAGTTACATTTCATAAGGTATCCGTATAGGTAAAAATTTTGTTTCCATATCGCATCTCCCGTGCAACCAATCTCCAGATGAAATTGATCCTAATTCAAAAATTCAAATATTCTAAAAGTCAATGTTGAATAAATCTACTGTTTCTTGCTCATTTTTTTTTTATTGTGTTCTGTTATAAATGATTTGGTTATTACAGTATATATGTGTGTATTTTTTATATTTTTATATTTTATATTTATATTTTTACTTGCTACACTGTCTCGGAACAAGTATTTTACTTACCGAGTATATTTACTCATCATATCATTTACTTTAGTATTTGTTATCCATTCTCCATTTTATTTATGCCTGTCGTGTGATATTCAATAGGACGTTCTATTATTATCTTATACTACTTCTATTATAACGTATTGTATTGCTTATATTATTATGTGAGTGGATAAATTTATTATTATTATTATTATTATTATTAACACTTTCACCCCCGTTCTCACCCTTCTTTTCACCCCTTCAGGGATGGAATATCAAAAAATCCATTTTTCTATCTATGTCATCATAGAAATACGCTATTAAAATTTCAGCATCAGGTCAGCGGTTTGGTCTGGGCGTTGATCGTATGTTAGTAAGGACATGTGATTATACAGTGCGGTCCATAGGTATGGCATAGATTCATTTTTAGCGTTATTATGTATTCGTTTTGAAAAAACTGAAACAGGTTGATTTCTATTGTCAATTTTACAATTTACAGTATGAAAATATTACCCCCTCCTTGCATCCCCTCTGAATTATGAGCACCCCCTCGAAAAATTTAAATGAGAAGGGGGGTCGTGTGGACCCTTGTTCAAGAGGGATTTTTATTCTCCGTTCAGCAATATTAAGTTCTTCAAAGTTGGTGCAATCATAACTAAAAAAATGTATTTTGAAAATGTAAAATTTTGATACTTTACGTAGAATGAAGGAAATAATGTAACATGTTGTTTAAGAAGTATTTTTCAATTTATTTTACAATCAAATTGAATGTTCAAAATGACCACCATTCCCTTCTTGACAATGAGCAAGTCGATCTTGGAATTCTCGTACAACATTTTAGGACCTCAAGGGTTATGTTGTTAATTCCTTCCGTTATCCTGATTTTTGAATCTGCAATATTGTCTGATCTATTGAAATATACTATTGATTTTAAATAACCCCATAGCAATAGTCGGGTATTCCTTATCTGTTTTGCTAAATGTCAGGAAAAAGTCGTTCAAGACGCCAAAAAATTATTTCCAAAACCCACATAAATAATGTGATGTCAATCTGGTAGACTACTGAAAGATAAGTGCCATGTGAAGTGGAATGAATAGAAAAAATCGAATTAAACGGTTTTCTTCACATAAAGGATTCAATATACAATTGAACCAGAAAATGGTAGATCTCAGGTGAAAAACAACTACTGTCCTGGCAAATACCACGCAGAACGTTGAATGATATTCACCTGAAAATCCATGCATACTTCCATATAATATCAATGGACATTGAATGCAAATGTTTTTTTCTGATAAGCTCGATTATGTTTAATTTATGTCGTGTTCACCTAACAATCCGCATACCGGTTCCAGGCTTCTTGGCCCTCATTCTGGTTCAATTTTATATTGAATCCTTTATGTGAAGAAAACCGTTTGATTCGATTTTTTCCAGTAGACTTCTGTTATTTTGATATTTATAAGTTGTTGACACACGTCAGTGTATTGAAAAATATTTGTGTGTGTATTTGATTCAACTATGGCTCATTTATCCGAAATTCAAAGAATAGACATTTTAATTATGATTGGATGCGGTAATAAAACAAGAACTCAAAAGGAAGTTTGTGAAATGTTTAATAATAAATACCCTGGTCAACACTTCCCACAGTCTACAGTTAGCAAAATAGAAACAAAATTTCGTGAAACTGGACATGTAAAAACCATTCAAAAACCAGGTCGGAGTGTTGAATTGGATGAGGAAAAATGTAACATGTACTGTTAGCGATAGAGGAAAATCCGTATATGATGAGAAGATAACTTGCCGCAGACAATGATGTAGGTAAATAATCGATATTGAGAGTTTTACCTAAAGAAAAATACCAGTCTTATAAAGTTCAGTTGGTTCAGGAGTTGCATGAGGATGATTCTGATAGGAGGCAACAATTCTGTGAACTGATGATGGACAGAATGGAAGCAGATTTGCAGTTCATATACAAGATAGTTTTTTCTGATGAAGCTACTTTTCATTTAAATGGATCGGTTGATAGACAAAACTGTAGATATTGGAGTAGAGAAAATCCTCATTTGATGTGTGAGGCTCACACACAATATCCCAAAGAAGTTAACGTTTGGGCTGGTATCATTAACAACAAAACTATTTGCCGTTACTTTTTTGAAGGCACATTTAATGGTGAGTTTAACTATATTTCTTGATGAACTTTTCACAGACTACATCAAAAAGACTCTTTCCTGATGTTAATGATCCAAATGCAATAAATAAATCCATTTGGTACCAACAAGACGGAGCTCCACCGCATTACAAACGTATTCTCAGAGATTATTTTCCAATAGGTCGATTCGAAACGTGGAACGATTGAATGGCCGCCTAGATATTCCGATTTGACTACTCTCGATTACTTCTTATGGGGTTATTTGAAATCAAAAGTATATTTCAATAGACCAGACACTATTGCAGATTCAAAAGTTAGGATAACGGAAGAAATTAACAACATAACCCTTGAGGTCCTAAAATTTTTGTACGAGAATTCCAAGATCGACTTGCTTATTGTCAAGAAGTGAATGATGGTCATTATTTTGAACATTCAATTCAATTGTGAAATGACCCCATCCTCATCTAAAATTTCTGAGAGGGTGCTCATAATTCAGAAGAGGTATAAAGGGGTAATATTTTCATACTGTGAATTGTCAAATTGACAATAGAAATCGACTTGTTTCAGGTTTTTTAAACAAATACATAATAACGCTGAAAATGGAATCATTCCATTCCCATGGCCCGCACTGTATATGTATAGATAACTAATTATACGCAGAACTTTGGAGTAGTCTTTTCAGCTGATACTCTCACGACTGCTCTTTCCCACATTGCTGCAGATACGTGTCGAGTTGAACATTAATTAACAACGCGCGTGATTTATGGCACAATAAGGAGACAAACATTTTGATCTGATTGATATTCACATCGTCACAACTTTCAGCGTATGATTTCAAGCAAATGTAGTGGAATTACATATTATGTATTTCTACTGTTATACTATTCATTGAACAATATTGACCAACGAACGTTAGAACAAGATATTGATCCCGTTTAACATTCGACCAAACTCTAAATGATGCTTCAATAGGAATAATAAAAAAACAATAAAGCATCTTTGAAATATATTTCAATCAACCCATCGAGAGTGTCAACATATATTGAGAGAATTCGAAGATTTAAAATGTCTATGAATACTCTACTTGACGATTTTGAATTATGCACGCAATACTTGCAAATTCAAGCCCTGTCACCCACTTTCTATAAAGAAAAGGTGACGAACAATCATTCTCAACTCCCCGAGATATTTTCCTTTTCACAAACTAAGTGCATGCCTCAGAGTCATATACGAAACCATTTTTGCTGTATAAACTCCAGGGCGTCGGTTGAATATTTTTCCAGTGAATAGTGAACAGGAGGAAAACGTAAAAGAAAGTAAATTGAATTCTTCTCATGGGCGAGGGTTTTAATAGAAAATATTGAGTTGTTTTATTGTGTACAATATGCGCGTTCTCTAAAATTTATAAACAGGAATGTAGTTCAATGTATCTCATTATCACAACAAATTTCTTCAATTAACAAATAGAAGGGGAAATATAAAGGTTCGCATAATGGGGTTATACGGTATTATACGGACGAATTTATAGACATTTTCTTAATTGTTAAATTCCAGAAATGTCATTCCAGATTGTACAAAGCCAAATACTTGGTATCCACTCTGTCAGTACCATTTAAAAAAATTAAACGGTAATATTGAAAACAATACTGCCGCCATACACGATGCAGTTTACCGGAAGGCAGGCCTTTCGATTTGCAAACCCGAAGGCTAAACCTGTACTCTCGACTGAGGCATATACAATACGTTTTATTCGGAGGGTTTTCTTCGGTTTTGTGTGGTGCGAAGCGAAAAGTTGTAGACATGATCTCGGAAAATGATCTCATGTTAATAGGACTGGCAGTTGCCTTGTTACCTAAAAAACATAAAGAGATAAAGCGCAAACTTTCGAAATGGGTAAAAGGGTGGGTAATAAATCGGAGTGTATTCGCAGATGCACCTAATAAACGAATCACAACTAGAACCTGATGGTTTTAGTTTTTTACGGTATGAACTACGTATATTGTTAATTCTTTCAACCACTATATCTTTTGTAGCTGCTGGATCTACGGTCTTTAATTTGCCCACCAACATATTGTAGTCCTCCAATTCCGAAAGTTTATTTGAATAGTGCTTGCTTTTAATGTCATACAGACAAGGTATTAATACGGTTTTTTTTCTGGCAGTGCTAATTTTAAGAGTTGAAGCTAGTATAGTTATTTCTTAGGTGTTCTAATAATAAATTGTTTCAAACATTTATAGTGATCTACCTGTTAGCCAGTATTGAAAAGTAGGGTAGAACACTGGATAGCTCAGTGGAGAAAGGGAGGTTCTTATACAATGGTTACTTTGATAATAAACCCAGTTTGAATGGAGAATGAGAAAAGTTTATATTAACCAGAACGTTTCATATACAAAGCAGTCAGTTTTTGGGGCTAAAATTCCTAGCCTAGAACGTACTAGGGGTTGTGACAGTTCTATAACTAGAAAAACTAAGCGGTGGACACGTATTTTCCTATATGGTTTCAAAATCACTGATTGGAGGCAATAGGCAAATTAAAATAGAATGAGTTCTCATCCAAATCCCTGTAACCCCATGAACTGCAAGCACTGAGGACTGAGGACTACAGCGGGTCTTGTGAAGATTCCTCCTCGCGCGGAATTCCCGAGAGTGTACCCAATGCGGATTGAAAAACGCATCAGATGGCGTGTGGCCTCAGAGTCTGATCTCAGCTTATAATCCCTCTTGAAGTGAGGAGACAGATACCAAATAATTTTGATAATCACAGTAAACGAACACAGAGATTTGATCCCCACATTGGGTAATATTCAATAAAATTTACAGAAAGTAATTTTAAATGAAAGTGGTCACCACTGTGCTTCCGCTTGGAATCTTTTGATACTGATTCGGTTTTTTAAAATGTTGAATGGAACTCTCGTATAGGAATGCGTGAAATACTCCAAGTGGAATACCTCGATTGGCCATTCTTTTTCATCACATTGAATATTAGTTGTGATTAGCGACCTTTTGTCGGTTCTCACTGCTGTATTCGTTTACATATCGAACGACTGACTATTCAGGTATTTTCTACATTTACCTGAGGTCGAATGATAGAACATCCAAATTATTTGTAGAAACAAGGAAAAGGTTCACTGAACATATTAATACGCATAACTAGAAAACAGTCGCTCAGTTTGAAAAATATTGATCTGAATATAGACCGTAATACTATATAGCTAAATAAATTCTTCTACAAATCACTTTTTTTTTATGAATACTTCATAGGATTTGTTCGGAAATATGAACTGGGTGTTCAAAGATAAATGATATCTATCAGATGAAGTTCAATATCCAGCGTGGATTTAACCGAGAAAGTAGTTGTGTTCTGTTATTAATAAGAATATCTTCATTTTCATCGTGGATTTTTCAATTTACAGAAATATCTTTCTATTCAATTGGGAATGTTTCCTTTTTCAACATGACTACCCCACGAGAGGTTATCTTGAACGATGGTAGATGTGACTGAAGTTTATCTTTGAGTCGCAGATGAATCCCTTTCTGATTTTATGAACACACTGTTCATATTTTCAAACAAATCAATTTATTATACCACGTGACATGTTATAATGTCAAAAACTCACTGATTTCAAAGTGTCACTCCAAAAGAAATATTTCTAACATATTTTCATCTTTTCAAAGTGAGATGGCTTCTAGAAAATGTGTTTTTCAATTCTTCCGGTCTTCCTGATGATCGTGGAAGCGTGAAATAGATTTTCGACGACAAAAATGTATTGAGTACCTAATGAATGCGATGCCAGTCTTGCATCAATGTTACAAATGATTTCTGGTGAGTGCACCTTCTTGGAAAACATTTTTCTCATCTCATTCATCTATAGAGTTTTAAATTGAGACTGGAATAGAAATTCAAATATTTACTTTCAGATTTTTCTTTCGAGTAAAGGTCCTTTTACAATATCTATCAGATGTAGTTCAATGTTCAGAGTGTCCAGTAGTTGTTTTCTGTGAGATATTCACAAGAATATTTTCATTTTTATAATAATAATAATAATAAATCGTCTTTATTCACCAAAGGATACAAAACTAATGGTAAAAGTAAAATGAAAGGTACACGCCTTAATGGAAATCATGGTGAATAGGTGGAGTGTCAGCCTAGGCTGTTTTTAAACTCAACCTTTACAAATAGTAAAAATAATATGAATGTATAAATAAGAAGAGAAAAAAGGATAGTACGGATCGTGGTAAAGGATCGTGGATTTTTCAATTCACAGAAACTCTCAACCTGCACCCACGTTATCACACATACACGTTCCGACTAGCAGGCGGAAAGAATAGCCGGAAGGCAAATTTTCAAGTGCTGGCAGTTTTTTGGGAGGCCGAGAATTCAGGCCGGGCCTTTCGGCCAATATGACCACTAACGATACGGTTTGCCTTCGGGTTTGCAAATCGAAAGGCCTGCCTTCCGGTAAACTGCATCCTGTATGCCGGCCTATACACAACTTCAACTTTCAGCTCAATTACTATCAGACCAGACTTCAACATCACACGTAACAATGTTGGTGTTGATAGATGAAGATGAAGAAGTGAAGAAATGTATGTGAAGAAGATAGATAAGAGATTTGCCCGGTCCCAGAATCATAGCGCTGAAATAAAAGGATAGAAACTGATAGGCGATATACAGTAAAAGAATTAAATGAAGTGGAGAGAGATCAAGAGGAAGCATCAAGTGAGGAAGAAAATTCGAAACACAAAGAAGAAGAAAAGGAAAGTTAACCGACTTCGGAAATTGCAAAACGATCAGCGATAGAAACGTACCCAACTCAAGTCCTGTAACTGAGAAGCCAAAGAAAGCAATAACAGATACAGCTCAAGAAACACTGGAAATAAGAAGTGAGTGAGAAAAATGCATGAAATATTAATGATTGAATATCGTATATAAACTTGGTTTTTACTGTGACTACTATATCTGTTGAAATATGTACTAAAAACTAGGGAACTATGGACTTGGAGCATGAGGAGGAGTTTTAATGTGCAGCGCAGACAGTATCACTGCTGTGATAAAAAGGGTATCTACAAAGTGTGATAGTTTAAATTTTTCGGTTGCAAACGTCAAAAGGCATTTGTGTTGTGATTCGGCAGGTGAAACCTTCGTTTCAAAGAGAGACCCAGTCTCGAAAGTGCGCAAATAACCTCGCATCAAATGTTAATGACGTGAAGGAAGTAGAAAAAGTTTTCGGTTGAATACTGCTGTATTGTAGGGTGCACAAATACGCGTTTGAATGCACCACGAATACGAAATTTTATGGGTTTTCTACCGTGAACTGAAAACGTGACCAAAGGGAAGACGTGGGTGAAAAGTCCGTTACTATTGTACACTAATTAACAACTTGTCCTACTTTTTGTTGAACATTTTTGACAAATTGCAATAAATGCAGTATTGATATTCACTTTGTTCGGTATTTACTTGGAAATTTTCAAAGTCAATTCGAAATGTATTTGTGCATATTTGGGTTGGAAAACTCGGTGAAATTCATGTATTGGAATGTATTTTCACATTGATATAAACAATTGAATTTTTTCATACTAATGATTACAGTAATCTAAAAAACATGAATGAATGAAAACTTTTTAACAAAAAATTAAACCGACGAAAAAAGAAACTGAAAAGCAGAAAAAAAAACTTTCTTAGTCTTAATAATAACTGAGCTCCCAAACTAATGTGAGTAACTAATTTTGAGTCGGCGCCAAACAAACTTTCTACAGATATCCTCAAATTTCTTCAAACAAATAATCAAAACGCCGCCGTGCCTCTCGCTGCCATCATTTTACGCTTTACCTGATTCAATTGCTAGTTTGTTTGGCGCCGACTCAAAATTAGTTACTCACATTAGTTCAGGAGCTCAGTTATTATTAAAACTAAGAAAGTTTATTTTTTGCTTTTCAGTTTCTTTTTTCGTCGGTTTTATTTTTTGTTAAAAAGTTTTTACTTTTTGGTTTTTAGTTTCTTTTTTCGTCGGTTTCATTTTTTGTAGAAAAGTTTTTATTTTTTAATTTAATGTGGCTAAAATCTATCGATTGCTACCTACTCAATTTGTATTACTTTTAAAATACTAACATACCCACATTACTTTAACAATTACCTATTATGTACTGTAACTAGCTGGTACCAGCGACTTCGTTCGCGTTATATTTTGTATTTTTTGTGACGACTATTACAAATTCACTCACCCCTTTAGGGACAGAATTTCAAAAAATTTTGAAACATTAGTGAAGAAATATCTTTATTCATAACAAAGACCTCAAATACCAATTTTTATGACTCTCACTTAAAAACTAACGGAACCCCTATACAAAGGGGGGGTCTTTCAGCCCTTTAGTGGTTGAACTTCTAAAAACACTGAAATGCATATATCTTCTATTCGTAACAAAGTTAATTTCCCCAATTAAAATATACAAACTTCCAATCCCAATTTTACCCCCATTTCACCCCTTTAGGGGTTGAATTTCCAAGAACACCGGAGCAACTGTTTTGTATTTGTAACAAAGGCCTCCAAATACCAATTTTCGTGATCCTAACTTCAGAACCATTTAGGGTTAAACTTTAGAAAACCCTGAAATACATTTATCTTCATTTGTAAAAAAGAGCCGAAATACTGATTTCCATGACTCAAATTTCAAAACCCACTGTTCTTCCAATTCCACCTCCCTTCTCGCCTACCTTTTCACCCCTTCAGGGATGGAATATCAAAAAAATATGCTGTACAAAGTTTTGCTCTTAGGACCAGTGGTTTGTTCTGGACGTTGATCGTCTATCAGTCAATCAGTGAGTCAGTTAGTCAGGACATGTAATTATATATTAACATATTACCTCAAACACGAGGTAGCTGCTGTGAACCGTTGAGTAGATCCATCGACTGTCTTCCGTCTCCATCATCAAATTAACTCCGGGCCTGCATTATGTCGAAGTGTCATCAGAACTACATAAGTTTGCCAAATTTCAACAAAATCGGTTTACAGGTGGAAAATCAATAAATCATCCCTACTTTTCTACCCTTAAGAGTATAATTCATTCCTTAAATTCTAATGGAACCAACTTCAAAGTATACCCTATACAATAAAAGAGGAATCATCTTAATCGTAAAACCCAGAACCAAGTTTTGCGTGGTAGAATCGCTTGAGAAGTAAAAATTCAGTAGGTGAACCAACAATCATCCCCCATTTTCCTACCCTTCGGAGTCGATTTTTCCATCCAAATCCACATGGGACCAACCTCGAGGTATACTCTATCCATTAATAAAAAGAATAATCAAAATCGGACTACTCTGTAAAAAGTTATGCGAGGTCATACATAAAAAATATACCCGTCGACTAGTGAACCTCTAGTCGGTTGAAAACATATTTTTATTTATGTAATACACATTCAGAATTTTTTGTTTTTGTCAAATTCTGACATTGAATTGAACGATATTGAAAATATGTTAAAATGTTTGTATTTAAAAAAAAAACAATATTTCCATTATATTTATTTATATTTCTTTCATATCTATTCATATTTCTTCAATAGTTTTTTTATTCGTGTGATCTACAGCAACATAAGACAAGTATTTATCAAATTTTGTCAATTATTTGTAAAAATATTTTTTTCAGAAATCGCTCAAGAATGCCTACTTTCTCGGAGCAACTTCGGACCCCAAAATACGCGAATATAGTTTTTTAGTCTGTTGCAATGCAACGAACTTTCACGGACCGTTTTCGTCGGCCTAGGCCGTCAAAATCGGTACCTACCGGTATTTTATATACATACAACTCACATTAAGAACATTTATTGAATATATGATTACACATATTTATTATAACAATTTTTGTATATTCATAGTTATGTTGCAGTTTGTACGATTATTAAACATAGACTGAACTCTACCTGAAAATTAATTCTCTTTGGCACTTCCCCCTCTAAATATTCTATCTGCTATGTCTACTTCATTTGTGAAGATTCTTCTATATATCCTTCGCCAACGGTTGAGGATTTCCATCCTCCATGCCTCTTCAAAGAAATTAAATCTGCCCCAGCATCAACCAATTGTCGCAGAGGACCGACGGAAACGATGTTCTGTGTATTCATGTGCATATGGCAAATTAAAAAAAAAATGCCAAACTGATGTATTCCCACTACTTGCCTGCAACCCATTTGGATATTGGAAGAAATAGCGGCAACTTTCAAAATTTTGAATGACGACATGCAACATATTTTCTATACAATGGCATATAAGTTTCGTTGATCACAAATGATCTTGACTTGTTCGTTTGATTATCGGGTATTTTATTCAAAAGCTCAGATCCAAAATCTTCTATGTCATTCAAATTCAATTGATATAGTTCATCTCGGCGACATGCACCGGCAATTTGAAATTTTTTATATTCTGAACGTACCTTATTCATTAAGTATATATAATCTGGTGCTTGAATAATAAACGTTCCAATTTGTTCATCTGATGAAACTTTTGACTTCTTTGGTTTATAGTTGTCACTTTGACGTTTCAGGAAAGACGTAATTCCGAATATTTTGTAATATCAATATCTTCTTCTGTACTAAGTGTAGCTCTTAGCATGGAGTAATTTGACAATAACGTAGATGCCTCCAACTTCGTAGATAAATCGGAAAAGTATGCAATCATGGCATTTTCAGATCGGGGGGTCGTCTTTTTTTCTTGGGAATAATCCATGAAACGTTTGTGAGCGTATTCATACTTTGCCTTGGATTTATTTGGCAATAAATTTAGGTTGACATTTTCAGCAGCATTTACTAACTCTGGTGGTGTCCCGCACACCTGGACATCATCATCACTGTCCGTTTTGAATATTTTCGAATATTTTTCAGCGATAAGTTGGTATCAAACCAAAATAAGTAGTGAATCTCTGACTTTTGTCACAACAATAAACAAACAGTGATTGTCAAGGAAACGATTTCATAGGCAATAAGATGGTAATAAAAAATTGTTTTGCTTTTATAAAAATTCCTTGATTTATGATAATGTTGATTGCGATTTCAGAAAAAAAAGTATGTGTACCTCATAGTAAAAGCACATTTCCAGACTTCAATGCTCGTTGGCCTCGGCCAACAATTCACATTGTCGTCCGAGAATTGCTTTTACTACTAGATACACAATATACTATTTCACCTCTAATTCGACAGAGTACTGATTTGTTGTCACTGCTGCTTGGCTTATCACTTTCGCATGTATACTGAAATGATCATTTTTCAACTTCCTACACCTGACACCAATGCTGCAGATTTTTTTACTGTCTGACTGATTCTCGAATACAATGTGAATAGAAATAGAAATAGAAATAGTAATAGAAATATTTATCTATCCTTTGTGACATTACAAACATGTATAGGACAAGTCAGTCCTCCGCTGTAAAAGGTGTATTTTGAGGTTATCTTGAAATTATGAACACGAATAATATATAACAATATACAGTTGGTATGAATAAAATAAAATAAAATAGTATTAAAATTGCACATTTCGTATAAACTAACATATAACGTATTTATTGCACTATACAGGCATATTTATGAAAATACAGACGGAATAGACAAAGACAGTTTTCCAACAAGCTATCATGGAGGTATTCTTTTACACTATAGTAGCATTTTTCTAGCATTAAATTTTTCATGGCCCTTTTGAAATCACTAAAGGAGTCCATACTTGTAAAAGGTAATGGGAGTTTATTATAAATTTTCATTCCCATGTATCTAAAACTATTTTCAAGTTTTGTAGTTTTGTGTCTGGAGACATATATATGATCAGAATTCCTGGTATCATAATCATGATTCAGTTCAAATTTATCAATATTTTCTCTTACATACAAGATACAGTGGTAGATATAAATGCTTTAGAACGACATAATTTTATATTTAATGAATGTGGGCTTACAAGTTTGTCTGAAGTCTAGGCAGAACATTTTTCGTATGATCTTTTTCTGTGTTATGAATATTCTATTGGCATCTGTGGAATTTCCCCATAAGATTAGGTTATAACATAAATGACTGTACACTAAACTGTAGTAGACATTGATTACTGCACTGGTGGGCATGCAGTCTTCAATTCTTGAAATTGCATAAAAGGCCTTATTCATTTTTCTGTTGACTGCGTTAACTCGCTCTGTCCATCTGATAGTAGAATCAATATGTAAGCCTAAGAACTTTGTTGTTGTGGTTGATTCAATCATATTACTCTCGACTCGACATGTTAGAGAAGATGAGGTGGACGTAATATTATTGGAATGAAAATGTACACACACTCTCTTATCGATATTAACCATTAGAGCGTTACATTTACACCAGTTCACGAAATAATTTACAGTATCTGCAATGGATGATATGAGTTCCTCTGAGGTATGTGCCGAGACCGCGAGTGAGGTATCGTCCGCATATATCGTCAGTAGTTGCGATTCCAGTTGAAGTGGTAAGTCGTTTATAAAAAGTAGGAATATTAGCGGTCCGAGCACAGAGCCCTGAGGAACTCCTCTATTCATAATATGAGAGTTGGATATAGCATCCTTTACTTTAACTATCATTTTCCTATTAATAGTAATGGGTGAAAACCCGGTGGCTTGCTCCAACGAATAACAATTTTCAACTTGACAATAAATTACATGTTAACACTACGATGACGGGCGAATCACATATCACGTGTTCACCACTTTGATGTAGCCTTGCGCGCTTCGCGGACGACTCGTCTAAATATGCTTTTCATTCATTAATTACTAGCGTAATTTCTGAAACCGGGGCTCAGTTCAATTCAAAGGTTATACAGGCCGAATGACAACGCAACCGCAGTTTTCAAGTTTATAACAAAAACATTTGAATTGTTGAACTTTAAAAACGCTCAATGTATGGCAAATGCAGATAAATTGCTCTATGTGGACTAATTCACCAGATTCCGTCACTTATAAAGGTGCTCCAACTACATAGGCCCAACTCATTTATTTCCAATGTTTCAAAAATATCTTATGAAAGCCAGACTCAGACAAAAAAAAATCTTCTGTCGGAAAATCAATTTGGCTTTCGAGAGAGAAAATCAACGGTGTTATTCATAAATTCACACCATCGATTTATGAGTCACTAGATAAATCATTGCCAACAATTTGTATTTAAATTGACCTTTCGAAAGCCTTCGATACAGTCGACTAAAATATTATGGAATTAAAAAAAAACGTTCCCAATATATTAGAAGATTATTTGTCAGAACGAACTCAACAGGTGTGAATTGATGAGGTATGTATTAGTCCTAGAAACATAACGTATGGTGTACCGCAAGGGTAGGTTCTGGGACCAGTTCTCTCTATCTAGAAAAAATCAGCGTACACGAATGGATTTCGAAAATGATTTTCGAGAAAAACATCAGCTATTTCTCTGATAGTTTATATAAAAAAACTCAAATAATGGACGCTCAATAAATTTTCTGTTTAAAAATACACTGCTATTTCTGGAAAAAGGTGAAATAATACTCAAATATCTTAAGCATACCCACAATACGAGAAGATGTGATGAGATATTTTTCCCTCGAAGTGAAAAAACAATTGGCCAGAAAAGCTAAATTATGTAGCGCCCGACTATTTATTAAGTATTATAAACTCTCATTATTACAAACTCAAGTTATGGATGATGGGAAATGAGCGCATCTCCTTCCATAATATATTGAAAAGAAAAAAAAACAAATGACAATATACTTACCGAATATGACCCAAACTCACGATTGTGACAAATTATACATATACCAAAAGTGCAAATATACTTACCGAATATGACACCAAACACTCACTTCACTTTCGAATATTACGCACAAGCAGTTTACTGATTTCTCCAGTGATTTTGAACCATTTAATTCAATTTTCATTTTAAAATGTTTATTCCCTATTGTTAACAAACTTAATTGAGCCTAATATAAAGGAGGATAGTTATGTGCCAGAGCAATCATTATTAGTTGAGGGGTTGCTTTTTTCGTCTCCTGTATTCTTATACGAGCTATATGTATTAACTTATTTTTCATTTCTAGATCTTGCACCTGTTTATCCACGAAACACTCCCAATTGAATTGCATTCATTATCTATTTTTTATTTATATTACTGTTTATATTTATCTCATTGTATATTGGGGAAATCTATTTGAAAAAAAAAACGTGAATAAACCTTAATCATCGGGACCGAGACATTTTTTACCCTCTCTGAGTGTCACCGGGAGACGTGTGCTCCCCCTAGCTTCCCCTTAGATATAATTTTCACAGTGATATTACTCTGGGAATGACTAATATACTTGAATATCAATAAACATAGTGAATATGGACTTAAAAATCGAAACCATCGAAGGACTCCAGATGCATTATGTTTATACAGTGGGGTTTTTTATAGCCTCCCCCTGTTTACTTTTGAACGGTTCGACGTAGAATAATGGGACGGAAACTGTTTTGAATGGTATTACCGATACTACTTTTCGAAATGACATTGTGGTTGCTCGATAGATGGCCCATCAACTGAAAAATTTCAAATAGCATGGGGGTCAAGTAGCACATCGTTGAAAAGATCATTAAATTTTATCTTCAGCCATTTCATTTATTTCTGATTTTATTAATTCATTCTTCCACAATATGCATTTGAAATGTCAAGAATGAGTGCGGATCTGAATGGTACCCTCACTTCGATAACTTTTGAACGGTTTGATGTCAAACAATGAAACATAAAATATTTTGAATGGTATTACAGATCTTACTTTCTGAGGGAAGATATATTACAATTACTCGACAGAGGGCGCTGGGGGCACATCAACTTGAAAATTTCGATAGGCACAGAGGTCGACTTGCACATCGGTGAAAAGATAATTCAATTTTACTTTCCACCATAGTTGTTCTACGGAATCCCAATTGCAATGAGTAACACGAAATACGGTCAATAGAGAAAGATTCGTGACTTAAATAATTTTTCTTTACAGATTTTGAATCCATACAATAATAGAATTTTGGACTCAAATGATACCCCATTCATTTATTTTTAATGGCCATTATCATAATGGGTAACAATTATTGGATATAGAATTGACTAATATGGAGTTGGATAATTTTGTCGATGTTTAAGACCTTCTAATGTATACATGATTATAACACTACTTACCTGCTCTTCATATTAAATACGAATCATCGCATTTGTATCTAGTGAAGAGTTTCACTTAGAGTGAATTTAGTATTGAGACAACACAATGGTAGGTGGGAAGGGTGAAAACAGGAGTGGCACGATTGACAACAATTTTGCTTCATATTCTCAATAAATAAAAATCCCACACAAGAGTTTTGTTTTTTGTTATACTTGACATTAAATTATCTTATCAACGATGTGTTACTTGACCCCTTGCTATTTGAAATTTTCAAGTTGACGTGTTGCTCTGCGCTATCTATCGAGCAATCACAATGTCTTTCATTTCAAAAAGAAGTATCGGTGATATCATTCAAAACATTTTTTGTTCTATCATGCTAAGTAGAACCGTTCAAAAGTTCATAGGCGGGGGTTAAAAAAGCCGTACTGTATCATAATATGTGTTTGATTTAGAAGTCTTATTAACCATATTCATGACTTAATATGTTTAAATTTCAAATGATAAAATATTAATGATCGAAAGGGAAGTGTGACATGCTAATTTTTATTACATCAGAATATTATTGCTCATTGTGAATTTCATTTCCTCAATAAGAAATCGAATAAATGACAAAACAGCAGTCGCAGCTGTTGGAAAAAGGTTTATCACTTATGGAATGAATACATTATTGTCAAGAAATAGCATGATAGTGATTTTTTCAGTTGCAGATCTATATCTCACTCTCACTGCATCCGGGAAAATACTTGAAATGAGATAATATAATGACATAACGAGATTGTGTTTCTCCTCAACGAACAGTTTTCGTTTAATGAGCTCAACTTGGAATATGATCTTACAAAAATTAAAACTCCTTGTACTATGAATTGTCGATGAAAACTAATGAAATACTGATACTATATGCTTCCTGGAGAGTTCAAACACACGTAATAACCTTATATAACTCCAAGTTTTCGAAAAGTGATGAAAATATAATATTCGGAAGGGTTGTTGGATTTGAATCAGTTTGGTTGGAGAAAAACTATGGTTTTCTTGCCAAAGTTTCGAATTTTATTGAATTAATTTTCAGGACTCTGTAACAATGAGATGTTTAGAATTCGGACAAAGAACAATTCGAAAAAATGAATCACAAAAATTAAGGAGGACTCACCAAAAATCATTTTCTTTCAGTTTGATGGAATAAAACATAATACATAAAAACGTTTTGACAAAAAAATAAACCAACGAAAAGAGGGACGGAAAAGCTTGGAATTGAATTAACCTGTTTAGTCTTAACCCTTTGAGCCATAATTTGATTTTTCTTCTAATACTGATTCCACATTTATGTAGGTGACTATTAGGTGTACAACATTATTTTCAATATTTATTTCGAAAATTTTACAAAAATATGTGGGTCCATTTGGTAACCACTAGGAACATGCGGTGACATTTTATTTATTGATATTCAAGTTTTAAATTTGATGGAATTGCTCGAAACAATTGAACAGAGCAACTGGAATTCGTTGTTGGAGGGAATTTCACTAAGAAGGGTATAGGCTCCATCAGAGGTCAAATTTCTGAGATCAATCAATCAATCACGTCCTGCTACATGAAACAGAATTACGAAGACGAATTTTTGATATTGTTTCACTTCCTTGTGGTTTCAAGTGGAACCTCCTACTTTTCTCATACAAAATCAAATAAAAATTGCACAAAATTCAATCAAAGTATGTATCTTCATCATTTACATACACTAGTCGTGCGTATACAACGAGCAATTATCTGGCAGTATTCCCAAGAAAGAAATTACATCAAAAATACAGGTTATGAGTCGTCTGACAGCTGATGTAAATGGAATTACAGATACATACCGTGAGTTTATTTGGGATGATGATCACCGCCGCGGATGGATCCCACTGTTTGGCCATAGGGGGTATGCGTGAGCCGATTTTTAGATCTAACGAGGAGGTCACAAATGAAGACATAATATTTCATCCATCTTTGTTTTTGGCTAATGTCCAGTGTATTAATCAGACTAAAATAGACAGTATTTTAGTAGGCAAGATTTCAATATTAATATTAATATATTGTGTTAGACAGAGACGTGGTCGTCTGACTGTTCGTTACGATCTTATTGCACATATGGCTTCCATTTGACGAGTTACTTCAATAGAACACAGATGAAGGGTGGTGGTTTTGCAATATTATCAAGAAATGTTTTAGATGCTGTAGATTTTGATTTATCGAAATATTGTCTGGAGCAGCATTTCGAAATATGTGGCATATCATGAACACTGAATCATCGACCTACAATAATATTGTGTATTTACAGAACTCCTTCTCCTAAGGGGGATCCAGATGTTTTCCTCGAAAAATCATATGATTTTCTTGAAATTCTGTATAAACCAAATGCCAACTTTATTGTGGCAGGAGATATATGGATTCAACAGTGAATTCAAGATACTTTGAAAAACTGTCAAGTATGATGAACTTCTTCAACATGAAGTCACTTGTAAAGTAGCCAACCAGAATATCATCTGGAGGTAGGGCCTCAATAATTGACCATCGATCGATCTTATTTGACTCCGAATTTCCGGTAGATGAGCCAAAATCAATCAACACATTTAAACGAAATTTTTCCGAGAATGCAATAACCTCATTCGAACTCGATATCTGTAATGGAACTTGGGAGTGTCTTTACACCATAAAAATATGAATGGTGCCTTTCAATACTTTTCAAATATTTTCCTGTTCTATTCTGATGAACACTTTCCCAAAGTTAAACAATATAAACATCACCGAACTGAACAGCCTAATTGCAAATGGGTCACCGACGATATCAAGAAGTCCAGCAGCAGATTAACGGACCTGTTCGCGCTCAAAAGCCAACACCCATTAATGAATTATTTCTATAGAGCAGAAAAGAAAAAGCACAAAATCTTAGTACTTTATTCAAAAAACAATACTTCCAACAGAGAATAAATAATTTCGACAACCCTACCAAGGCAGCTCGAAGTGTAGTGAATGAATTAACTTATAAATCACGTAAACAATCAGTCTCCTACATAAAATAAGACAATGAAATATATGAGTCACCTGAAGAAATCTCAGAGATATTCAGCAGTTTTTACAAAAATAAACCCCTTAAATTAATCTCACAAATTGAATCTGTTGATGAAGATGTAGATAATCAATTTTTGAATAATATTGAAATACAGTCTCGGTCTTTTTTCTTACTTCCCTATGGTGAACGTGAACTATTTGTCATGCTCAACAAAAAATTGAAAAATAAATTTTTCTCGGGATCTAATGAGGTACCTCATGTGATAGTTGAACGTGTTCTTGAACACCTTATGGCACCACTTGTCCATCCCATAAATTTATCATTTGCTAATGGAATATTTCCGCAAGCTCTGAAAACTGGTAAAATTACACCTGTATATAAAAAGGCGATTCTTCCCTAATAAGTAACTATCAACCAATTACGGTACCTTCTATCTTTTCCAGAATATTTGTATTATCATTTCTGGAGAGATTGTTATCTTTCCTCAATTATTTTAATATCATAACATAAGACCAACACGGTTTTGTGCAAAATGAATCGACCACAACTGCAATTCACTCATATGTTCTCAAAGTTATTAAATGCATCGATGCAGGCGAGTGCCCTGTTGGGGTATTTTGTGACCTCAGCAGGGCGTTCGATTGCAATAGTCATGGTTTTTCATTGGGTGAACTGTCTCGATACGGAATCCGTGGTGTCACTCACGAATGAATTTAAAAAAATTGAGTAAACGTAGTAACCATGTGAATATTGGTAACCATCTGTCATCGTGTAGTGAATATTCTGAAGTAGGAGTTTCTCAGGGTTTGGTCCTGGGACCTACCTTATTTTTACTCTATATTAACGATTTTGTGAAGATTTGTAACGGCTCAATTATTGTTTACGCTGATGGCACATCAGTTATTGTATCAGATATGGATGAATCATGTATACGTCAGAAATGTAATAAAATTTCTTTTGATATGGACCAGTGGTTCAGAGCTGACTCATTTTATCTAGAACAAAATCTATTCGCTTTCATAATAGACGAAAAGAAGTTATTGACATTGATTTTGGTGACTCACAGTCAGTAGATGAAACCGCTCGATTTCTTGGTTTATATATAGACAAGCATATTTTCTGGGGAGAACACTGTCGAATTTTAATCAATAAATTGAATTCTGTTTCCTACCAATTACGTGATTTGAGAAGAGTTCTGTCTAATGTTCAGTTGATGATGCTCTACTACGCTCAAGTAGACTCCAGACTTTGATACGGCATCTGCCTTTGGGAAAGGCCTTCGGGAGCAAATTATGTAAATGTAAATATGTAAAAGAGAATACTCCTGGTAATGTTTAGCTAACCTCCTCGACAGAGTTGTAATGATGTATTGAAAACTTGTGAAATTTTGTCCCTACCATCACTCTGTATCTTTGAAGTTTGTGTTTATGTATTCAGTCACTATAACAGCTTTCCAACCAGATCTAGCATTCATAAACATGACACAAGAACAAAAAATCAGCTGAATATACCCTTTTCTAGGGTTCAAATATCTTAAAACTATCCTAATTCACTAGGTCCTTCATTATTTAATAAATTACCAGACCATGTAAGAAATACTCAAACCTTAACAAGTTTAAAAAAATGTCTTGAACAATTTTTAATTGAAAGATGTTATTATAAAGTCGATTAGGCACTATATTGAGTATTTGTAATTCTACTGTGATTTGTCTGTTATATATATGTTACACAATTAACTGAATGTTATCATATATTATTCACTGTTTATTTTTACTTTATATAAATGACTACTCAGGCACTATAATAAGTACTTGTAAATCTACTGTGTTTTGTCTGTTATATACATGTTTCAATGTTACAATTAACTCAATGTTATCATGTACTGTTCACTGTTTACTTTTACTTTAGATGAACGACTACTCCTATACAATACTTGTATTGTCCTTCCGGAGAATAAAATTATTATTATTATTATTATTATGTGGTCGCAGCCTTTGATTACTAGGAGATAGTCAGAAATTTATTGAAAGTGTGGTTCCACCGTGGAACCACAAAACTCAAAGGGTTAATCACTGAGCTCCTAAACTAATGTAAGTTATTAATTTTCTGCGCCAAACAAACAAGAAAATTAATTACGTAAAGCGTGAAATCATGGCAGCGGGATGCGCGTGGCGTTTTGATTATTTCTTCAAAGTAATTCAATGATCTCCGTTGTTTGTTCGGCGCCGACTCAAAATCAGTTACTTACATTAGTTTAGGATCCTAGTTACTGGGACTAAAAAGGTTCATTTAACTTTTTGCTTTTCAGATTTCTTTTGTCGGTTAATTTTTTTTTAGGTTTTTAATTTTTATATTTTTGTGGGAAAAACCTACTCATTACTACCTACGTGATTAACTCCATGTCTCCATTATGGTGTTGTGTCATCAGAACTACATATATGTGCCAAGCTTCAACACGATAGATTCACTGGAGAAAAATCAATAAACCCCTATTTTTCTAGCCTTAGGGGTGGTTTTCAGATTCAGACGGAAACAACTTAGGTATGGGTGTACCCTTTCGATAAAGAGAGAATTATCTGAATCGGAAAACTCGGTACAAAGATATGCGTGGTAGAATTGATTAACATGTAATACACATTCAGTTGGTGAATAATCAATTCCCCGTTTTCCTACCCTTAGGACAGGAATTTCTTCTTCGAATTCAAATGGGGCCAACGTCAAAGTATATCCTATCCAATGAGGAGAAAATCATCGAAATCCGACCACTCTGTAAGAAATTATGCGTGGTCATACATTAAAAAAAAATTACGCGTCTACTAGAGAACCTCCGCCAATTCATTATAGTTACATGAATATAACTTTTACGGGCCATCAGCTTTCACATTGAGTATGAGAAAAACGAATACTGAGATGAACTTAAAAAAATAACCGTGTATAGTTTTTTATATCAATGGATAAAAATAATTGTGGTAAAAAAATAATGACAAAACATTTCGGAATCTGACTCATCAAGTTGAGATATGACTTATTTAATCCTCCTTTGTTTCTTTTGGTATTGGCGCTGTCTTGGTGGAGAATTTCTATCAATTCGATACGAAGTCTTTTCGACAGGAAGGTTTTTTTTTTCACGGATGAATGTGTTTGTGAAATCAAAAGTATGACCATTTTCTCCAGTATGTTCTACTAAAGCAGTTAGATTTTGAGCATTTTGTGTCTCTATCGTGTTCATATTTGCGTTTTCTCAAATATCGGCCTCTTTGATCAACGTACAATTGTTACAGATTTCGTCAGTAGGGGTTTTCGTTTTTTGGCGTGATAATTTTTTTTACCAATGGTGTTATCGTTTGAGGATGCAATTTTGGCATTTTTTTCGTTTCAAGTTTCTGTAAATCTTCCAGAGGGATATGGTATATTGTTGTATTTTATTGTCAAATCATTAGTTTTGTTAGGTTTGATATTATAGAGAATATCTTTGCTACCTTGATTTAGACCCCGCAAAATTCTATGCGACATTTGACAAAGTTCATGCAACATTCATAAAAAAAACAGCTGTGGTGCACCCCAGAACTTGACCGGCACGGACCTCGAGAGAATGGGGTTATTTAAAATGAAACATTGATAACACATTTTTAGGTCTGTACAAAGTCAATTTGATCGGTCAATACAACAGTCAATTTACCGGTCGATTGACCAAGTGAGAAATTAGATTCCAGGTTATCCTAGTCAAAACCTGGGTGAGAGGCCGTCTCGGATGGTAAGGCCCAGGAGAAAAATCAAACATTCGCAGCGCCAGACTGCAAAACGGTGGAGAGCTCCAACTGCAGACCTAATTTGATTATTTTGTTGAATGGCTTTCAAACGATGTGCCACTCGACCCTCATACCCTTTTTCAATTTTAGGGGTTGTTCACGTCACTACTCGAAGGTTGAGGTGACTGTGCTGCAAGTAGGACAACAAAATGATCTCTTCGAAACTATATTCGAGCGTTTTTCCACATCTACGATATTATTATCAAATTTTCGATGGGCCAGCCTGTATATGAGTTCTCAATCAGCTGGATCGAACAATCAAACAAATGCAAACCTCCTTCAGTTTTCTCTTGAGTCAGAGTTCTTTCAAGATACGAAGATGTAGTTCAATGTCCAGTGTCTGCTTCAGCCAGGACAGTGGTTATTTTCAGATACAAAGAAATGCCTAATTTTCATTGTAGGTTACCCAATTTCCAGAAAAATATATTATTGGAACGATGTTCCTTTACGCAGCTTGTGGTAAGTGTTGACTGATAGAAATCGTCACCTAAGGACCTCCATGCGACTTTCTCTCCTTCCTTTCTCTCCTTCTCTCTGTGTGTATCTTTCTATTATATACGAATATGTGTGACGAGCGTCTAGTCCTTGCTCCGTTACTAAGAACGGCTAACCAAAATTTTGAAGTAACTTTGGTACGTACCTGCCTATTTGGGGTTTATTAATAATTATGGTCTGGCCACAACATAATGCCCGTTTAGAAAATAAGTGTAAATATACAAAGCCACTGGAACGATCACAAAACCGAAAAAAAGTGCTGATGCCTTTTTGCACCGTACAAAAAAAATAAAAGACTGTTTATACTATGAGAGTAGAAGAAGGTAGATTCATATTAGTTGAAACGTAATATGCTTTTTCATAAAGGGACAAAAATATAAGCTGCTTTCCGGTCCAGTTCTTATGTCAAACAGACAAAAAGAGGGTTTTTTTATACGCTTTTTGTTCGATATTCTTTTTGAATCCGGTGGATATAAAAGCCAAAATTCAGTTAGGGATGTTTTCTTTAACTTCCGTTCTCAGAAAGATCTCTTTTACTTCCATTCTGAGCGAGGGCTCTTTACTCCCCTGCCATTCTGAAAACAAGCCCTTCCGGTTTCCGTTCCGAGAACAAGTTTTTTTTAATTCTCCTGAACAAGTGATTGAAATTCTTGAGTCGCGACCGTCAGGGCAAATAGTTTTCCGTAAAACATAAGCATTCACGCAAACGCTTTGTTTAAGTAGTGAGGAACCGTAAGTGAAACATGGTGTGCAAACCTTCGATAGCCTGTTAATTTGATTGTGTCATTAAGACACCTTTATAACCATATTGCCCTGTTGTATATATTTTCCCCTTCTGTGTTTGATAGCCGTTCGGGTTTATCAGGTTGGCGAAACGCCTGATCGATTTGATTTCGTACACTGTGAATATCTCATACGATTCGTACAGGTGTAAAATATTCCAGTCCCGTGACATTCACGATAAATCTAATTATGCATTATTTGTTATTTCGGATTGATTCATGTTGTGTGGTGTTTTTGTTCAACAGAGAATATAGATTAATAATTCCTATCACTACGACAGCAGGCTGTTGTTATGCCACGTAAACACAGAGAAATTTTTCTACGATACAAAACAACGTAATATTCTTGATAAACAGTAAAGATCAATAGGGACCACCTGCTAGACTGAAACAGCTGATAATCATACGTTCGTAAAACCATACGTGGTTATCGGGAGACAAATAAAATGCTTTTAAAAATAATTACCAAGAAATATCCCTTGTAGACCGGACGCATAAATCATTCAACTAGAAGCGTAAACAACGATTATTGATTGCTACTGGGTACATTCCCAGCGAGATAAGAAACTCAGTTTTATTTACTACCGAAAAAAAAAACATATCCATATTTCAAACAACCGTCCAAATTCGATAAACATGGGGTCATTAATTCCGCGATAGAGCGACAGCTACCGTAAATATATTATCCAATTATAACATAATTAAGCGAGAACGGGTGACCCTTATCAGTTTTACGATGTCACGGCACATAAACACACTAAGCCCCGCCTAATAAGCTCCCGGTTGAAGATCATATAAAAGCGTGAGTTCATGTCAACAATAGGTAGTTCGATTTGGTATTCCACAGTGAACACGAGAATATGCCATTCGCAAAAGTTAGGTTAAAAAGTCAGTCTAATTACAGTATCGTGCAATAATAATGAGAGTTTCCAAACCGGTGTAGTTAACTTCAGCAAACATAGAAACTCAGCCGATTCAAATCAAGTATTGCAGCTCCTAGTAAAACACGAGTGAACAGTATAGTTTCCACAAATTGTAAAAGCTTCCAAAACAGAGATAATAACGGGATTTCGGCAATTTCAATGGTTCACGATCACTTAGAAAACCTTAACTGTATACGAATATACCGGACGAATTAATTAGAATAACCGATTGACGCGGGAGAAACGAATAATAAAGTCTAATCTAATTGCCCTTTTAAAACTACATCCAGTGAATAAGTGTTAAACAGGGTGAGTCTCATGTTTGTTTTTCTGTATTTATGTTTATGGCAAAACCCAACCCATTAAAATGTGTATGTGTCTATAAAGTTTGTCCATAGTTTTCAAGATCACCAAGTTTTCGAAAAGAGAATTATTGTTAGTCGTTTGCAGCACTTGATTGCAAGATTTCTTTTAGTAAAAGTATTTCTATTGAAAGCCCATTGCAGAATTATCTGCCAATACGCTACATTAGTTTGCATTGTATGAATATTATTGTCTATCCTTCGTCCATAGACGATTTGAGAGAATTGTGTGAAGTTTTATTAAATATATATATACATTTTTAACATTTTATGAGTGCAGTCCTTTATTTATTTTCTTTTATGAATAACCTTTCGAATCTTTCTGAACGGTAGTACTTCCTGAATAAACAGCCCATGTTCCGGTATTTAAGAGAAATGAAATCAGATCTGAGCCGCTCCAGACCTAGTTTCAGTATCGACCTTCTTCAGACAGGCGATTGCTCTTAATACCGTTTTTCCAACCTAACGAATAACGTCTGGTACTACAGGTGTGGTGGGTTAAATCACAACACCCCGTAGTCCAGTCGTCAACATTGGTAGTCAGGTGTGTGGTTTTCCCAACACCCTGTAGCCCAGTGATCAACATTGATGTCAGGTGTGCGAGTAATAATTGAGGAAGTACATTAACGCATATATGATATTTTCCAAGAAAAAAAAAAGTGTCAAACAAAAATTTAATTTGTTTTTTTTTTAATATAAATATTTTATTTTTATTTTTACAAATAAGTGTCAGTGGAAAAAAGACTAATTTGAACAGAAGTAAATGAGTAGAAAAATTGTGAAAATAGTTTAGTATAATATCGTTGTTATTTTGCAAAAACGATATTGGGAAAATAAATAGATATAGCGTTTATACCGATCAAAAACTCAGGAAGTATTCGAAAAGGCAATTGAAGTTTTATTTTCAATCAATGGAGATTTTTATCAAAATAATTAAATCATGGAAACTCAGACAACAGTGCCGAGGGTTAGATATGAACCGCAAATTACTATCACTTTGGATAATATACCTTTTTATAATGGTACAACAGAAATCAAAGATTTTATTCGTGAAATTGAGAATTTGGCAGCTGTAGCAAAATGGACAGACAGTCAAATAAGTTCTATAGTTAGATTAAAATTGAAAGGAATAGCTAGATTATTTATTGAAGCAGAAGATGAATTACAAAATACCGACAACTGGCAATTAATCAAAAAGGAATTATTGAAGCAGTTTAGCAAATTGAAATTACCTGGAGAAGCACAAAAAGAATTTTTGAATTGTTATCAAGAAAAGAATGAATCAGTTAGGCATTTTTTCATAAGATTAAAAATATGTGCATCAAAGATAAGGTACCTCACAGGAAATAATAGAATTGACAAGGTATTAGAGCAAAAATACGAGCAGGATATTTTGGTTCAATTTGCCATTGGATTGTTAGATCCTGTTAGAAAAAAAGTTTTATCTGAAAGTCCTGTCAGTTTAGAAGAAGCCATCAAATTAGCAGAAAAAGAAGAATTAATTGAGCAAATTACGAATACACCGAATAGAAATTTCAGAACTTTCAATCGAATATAATATTGTGCACACATTGTAACAGAAAAGGTCACACAGCAGGAGATTGTTATATGAAAAATTGCGTATGCCTCACATGTCAAGAAGTGAGGACATATGTCATATAGATGCCCAAATAGAAATAGTTTTCAAAATAAGAGATTAAAGGATTCAGGAAATAGCTATGGAAATGACAGAAAATGGGAAAAAGTATGGAAAAAAGGCAAAATATAACAGGAATTTAAATGGAATGGCAGCTTTCAACAAGCCTCAGATGAAAGCTGCGGGAAAAACTATTTAAATAGTGAGAGGCAAGAGGAAAATATACTAATCGACGATGAACAGAAAAATGTTATTAATTTAGAAATAGCAGGAATTTTGAGACATATATCCGTAGATATGAGATCTCAAGTATCAGTGGCTCATATTAATATTGTTAGAGGTATGAAATTAAATTATGATTTGCCGTATCACCTCAGAAAACGACAAGAAAATTTCACTCAGTATATTGGCTCGGCGATATTGCCAATCAAAGGTAAAGGAAGGAAAAATTATTGAAGACAGAGAAAATCAAATTTTTATCAGGGAAATTATCAGTGAAAAAGAAAATCCAACACATATGCCAAACGAATAGGATGACGAACAGAGGAAGTTGCAAAAGAGATTTGAAGAAGTAGAAAAACGATTAAGAGATGTCAATATCATGATGTACGATTGGATGAATTCTGTAGAAAAACTAGAATTGAAAAGGGAGGGCCCGCCCAAATCAATCCGCGAAGTATTCTTAAACAGAGTTTCATGCCAGGAAACGAGACGTACAACTTCGAATCAAATAGAGATATCAGGGACCGGTGATTTAATTGTGACACCAGGTTTAGAAAAAACAGTTTCAAAGATGTCAGCGACTGGTGATTTAAAGGAGACGCTAGTCTGCAAAGAAATAGTTGAAATTGAAGAATATGGAAAATCGTCTGGAACAAGAGAAAAGCGAAACATGCGTTTAAACGAGCAACAAAGAGAAGAGAGGAATTTAGAAAAGTGCCACCTATGGAAAATGGAAAAAACGACGCACTCTGTACATTAGGACCGATAGTCACAAGTGACAGTCGACAAGTGGAAATGCCTACGTATAGGTACGAGCATTTCCTACCTGAAGAACGGAGAGATGTAACGGAACATTGCCCATACAGCACTACAGCGAGGATGAAGAAAATTATAGTCAGAAAATGGAAAAAAGTTGGTATGAAAGCTTTTGAAAGTGAAAATATTCCAGGAAGTAGCCAGACATATTCAGGAGAACGGAAATTGCAACGGTTAATGCATCAAGGAATCGAAGGAAGGTGATAAATGTAGAAAATAGTAAATCATTGGAAGATAGTTTGAGATATAGTTACGAATCACCCAAGGGAGATGCTCTATCCACCAGGAAGTTGGAATCTGCCAAGCACCTAGGAATAACAGTCGCCAAAGATAAGACTTTTTCTACAGTCGTAAATCACAAGGATGAAAATTTCTTGCCTAAGGACAAAATCCTACCGCCCAGATTTTTGAATGTATGTAAAGTTCAAGCAAAAAGTATAGTGAACTCCGAAGATACGAAATTACTGAGTATTGCAGAAAATGGATTTTTAACGCCGAGAAAACGAAGCATAGGAGAAGATTTTAATATAGATACGAAAGTAAAGAAAGAAATAAATCCCGAAGTGAAAAAGATTAGAACTTTAGCCAGACAGAAAGGAAAATCTAATTTAAAAAAGACATCGCACGTTAATTTTGAACTCCAACCAGTGAAAGAAACAGAGAGTCAAATAATAAACGATGATCGATTCAACAAGTATATGAATGGAAGCGTTCGACAAGCGACACAAGAAAATGAGGTAAAATTAGATCAAGTTTTAGTTCAAACTCAAGAAAATATGCCAGATGAATTACCAATAGTTAATGCCGAAAATATAGGAAAATGTCAGCCAAGTGAAATGTCCAAAGAAAATGAAGAAAACATTTCTGAAAATAAATTCCCCTTGCACAACCCATGACACGCGGCACTGTTCAAATGACACCCATGAAAAATTTGGTTCAATCAGTTAAATATCAGTAAACAAGAAAATTTTAGTATGCACCAGAATGTAGGAACGTATATATAGTATGGTAATTATTATAGTTTTAGCAGACTGCAAAAGACGCAGAAAAATTGAAAAAAATCCCTGAAGGTTAATTTGCCAAAACATATTTATAGCTACGAGGAATTTGTAAAAATTGGAATGAATAAAAATACGAAATCTACCGATACCTTAATGAAAAACGGAATCAAATTAATTGTATCATAGTACGGGAACAAACTGAAAAAATATATAAGAGAATCAACTGACAACGTGAAACGCGAACAGGGACAATTTTATCAAGGGTTTTGATGTAAAATAACGACAGTAAATTCCCGGGAAATTCAAGCAAAGCTATTTTTGAGACGGACTATACAAACCACAAACGCGATATGTTATGAAAATTAATGCAAAAAAACGAAGAATGGACGAAAAGAACTGAAATGAAACACTGTACGGATTACAGACTATACAAACCACAAACGCGATATGTTATGAAAATTAATGCAAATAGAAACAGTTATAGAATATCGAATCGCCGAGTTACCTAATACAGATAAATAATATAATCACGATTTTCGGAAAATGTGTTTACGGATTTGTAGAATATTCACACTAGAACATCGCGACGTTTACAATTGTACAGTACCTAAGTAAAAATATTAATAAAATTTACTAACCGCGCATATAGGGAAGGTTTTGACAGGAATATCGTGGACTATTATTGTTGAAACCCAAGAAAATATCTCTGAACAAACAGCAGTGGACAATCCAGCATGGCGAAGCGAAATGATGAGACCAGCAGATTATAGAGCATTGCGAATTCACAGTGTGGTTTGAGTTCAAGCACTCCGCACAGAATTCAGTAAACACCATTCACCAAGCAAATCACCTGTGTTAATGGTACCGCACAAAATAGGCGTCCCAGGAACGAAGATTTTTAAACGAATGAATTACCACCGTTTGACCACCGGAAACCGAACACCATTTACAACATTACGCCAACGTCACTTGCCACTGAACCAGAAACACAGGCTGTGCTATCTGTCAGCTCCGATACCGACTACATATCACGGATCACTGACTCGAAAATTGTATGGAAGGCCTAAAATCCCCAAAAGCCAGATGGTTAGAAGATAAAGAAGGAACAAATAGTCCCGTACCGCTGATACGTACCCTTAGCCAACCAGCGGCGTAGCAGAAAAAATTCCCAGAGGATCCAACGGCTAGAGTTAAATTGATGCCCACCGGAATAGAAAGAAAATCATCTCGTTGAAGAAAGCGAGGACATACTCTTACAGTATGGAACTTACCCCATGGAAGAAAGAGACTTTATTGTGTGTTTGCATGATTATTTGCATGTTATTTTTTAAGAAAATTAGACTTAAGTAGCTGAGAAGTGAGGTTAATAAATGTGGGATAGACTATAATTATCCTCTAGAAGATGTAAAATAGTAGTCTATTGTAATTGTCACAGTAAGACTTATAAATTTGCCGATAGAATAGGATTACCCTTCAGCAAGTTAAAACATTTTGCTTATTGTTGGTGAACGTGATGTTATTTTGAAAAAAAAATTTGAGTTTGTCAAATCTTTTTTTTTAAAGGGTTAAGGACGAAATGTTATGCCACGTAAACACAGAGAAATTTTTTCTACGATACAAAACAACGTAATATTCTTGATAAACAGTAAAGATCAATAGGGACCACCTGCTAGACTGAAACAGCTGATAATCATACGTTCGTAAAACCATACGTGGTTATCGGGAGACAAATAAAATGCTTTTAAAATAATTACCAAGAAATATCCCTTGTAGACCGGACGCATAAATCATTCAACTAGAAGCGTAAACAACGATTATTGATTGCTCGGGTACATTCCCAGCGAGATAAGAAACTCAGTTTTATTTACTACCGAAAAAAAAACATATCCATATTTCAAACAACCGTCCAAATTCGATAAACATGGGGTCATTAATTCCGCGATAGAGCGACAGCTACCGTAAATATATTATCCAATTATAACATAATTAAGCGAGAACGGTGACCCTTATCAGTTTTACGATCTCACGACACATAAACACGCTAAGCCCCGCCTAATAAGCTCCCGGTTGAAGATCATATAAAAGCGTGAGTACATGTCATACAATAAGTAGTTCGATTTAGTATTCCACAGTGAACACGAGAATATACCATTCGCAAAAGTTAAGTTTTAAAAGTCAGTCCAATTACAGTATCGTGCAATAATAATGAGAGTTTCCAAACCGGTGTAGTTAACTTCAGCAAACATAGAAACTCAGCCGATTCAAATCAAGTATTGCAGCTCCTAGTAAAACACGAGTGAACAGTATAGTTTCCACAAATTGTAAAAGCTTCCAAAACAGAGATAATAACGGTTTCAGCAATTTCAATGGTTCACGATCACTTAGAAAAACCTTAACTGTATACGAATATACCGGACGAATTAATTAGAATAACCGATTGACGCGGGAGAAACGAATAATAAAGTCTAATCTAATTGCCCTTTTAAAACTACATCCAGTGAATAAAGTGTTAAACAGGGTGAGTCTCATGTTTGTTTTTCTGTATTTATGTTTATGGCAAAACCCAACCCATTAAAATGTGTATGTGTCTATAAAGTTTGTCCATAGTTTTCAAGATCACCAAGTTTTCGAAAAGAGAATTATTGTTAGTCGTTTGCAGCACTTGATTGCAAGATTTCTTTTAGTAAAAGTATTTCTATTGAGAAGCCCATTGCAGAATTATCTGCCAATACGCTACATTAGTTTGCATTGTATGAATATTATTGTCTATCCTTCGTCCATAGACGATTTGAGAGAATTGTGTGAAGTTTTATTAAATATATATATACATTTTTAACATTTTATGAGTGCAGTCCTTTATTTATTTTCTTTTATGAATAACCTTTCGAATCTTTCTGAACGGTAGTACTTCCTGAATAAACAGCCCATGTTCCGGTATTTAAGAGAAATGAAATCAGATCTGAGCCGCTCCAGACCTAGTTTCAGTATCGACCTTCTTCAGACAGGCGATTGCTCTTAATACCGTTTTTCCAACCTAACGAATAACGTCTGGTACTACAGGTGTGGTGGGTTAAATCACAACACCCCGTAGTCCAGTCGTCAACATTGGTAGTCAGGTGTGTGGTTTTCCCAACACCCTGTAGCCCAGTGTTCAACACTGTCTCACCAATTGACCTACGTAACTGCATTAATTTTATACTAATTGACAATTCCATCGTACTCGGGTGGATTGCCACCGGCATTCGTTTCATTGTTGACTCTGGCAGGTATTTAGCGTATAATATAATGCCAGGTAGTTGATTGAACAATATATTGAATTTGATATTTTGCATCGATTTCGCTGCTACGATATCACATCACCCCGAGTTACGTTTTCGGGTGCTGTCGAGGGTTACACTATGTAAGTTTTTCTAGCTACTCAGGTTATGATGCTTGGTCGAACGAGAGTAGTTGGCGCGCTAATAAACTAAATCACAAGATACCATTTTCGCTGTTTCCCTCCAGAAACTTGCAGAGTCCCGTTTTTCATCTTGAATTGACAATGGGACTAATATACAGATATTAGGGCTTTTTGATTCAGAATAAAGTCCCCGAAGGTGGTTTTATAGGATACTTGGATTTTCTATGTTAAAGTAATTATGACTCTAGTAACTAGTACACGTTAATGTCTCGTACGCAGCATCCTAGCCGTATAACTGCTTCCTGCTAAGTTGTTCCTCAGCTAGGGGTAAATCAGGAGTATGATAATACTGTAGTTTGGGCTTTGACAACGGGTGGTGCGAGATATTGGAGTGGTGTAGTTTTTTCTCTGTGAAGCTCTAAATAATTATTATGAGAAGCCCGTGAGGTTTTTTGTTCTGAGACGAAATTATGGAGTCATAAAGTTGAAGTGGGTGAATTTAGTTTCCACGAAGCCAACAGAAAAATTACTTTCTAAACTTAGATTGTAAAGCTAGGAGAATCGGTCTTTGGGGTGACAAAGAGTGAGATATCTCACAAGGATTTTGGTAATTATATTTTGTTAGAGGTTAGTTTATGTTCATTGTTGGAAATTATGAACTGATCACTTTCTGTTCGTCTGTTCAATTTTGTGAATAGAATATATTGTTGGAGTTGGCCTGTGTCATAATTCCAAATTGTGAAAATTGATTGAGTTGAAATTCAATTTAAAATATTATATTGTGGTTACATTTGGAAGCTTCTATGGAAAGTAACTTTCCCTATTCCAAGCATATATTTGAAAGCTTCTATGGAAGGTACCTTTCCCTTCTTAACCAACGAAACCAAAAAGGAGGAGGTTCTCTAGTCGACGCGTATATTCTTTTATTTTTTATGTATGATCACGCATAACTTTTTACTGAGACGTCCGATTCCAATAATTCTTTTTCCAGTGGATAGGGTGTACTTCGAAGTTAGTCCCATTTGGAGTTGAAAGATGGAATCCACCCCTAAGGGTAGCAAAATGAAGGATATTGATCACTCACCCTCTGAATTCTGGTCCGTTAACCGATTCTATCAGGCATAACTCTGTACTGGGTTCTTCGATTTGGATGACTCTTCCTTCATTAGATTGGATATACCTCATAGTTGATCATATTTGGATTTCGAATGGAAATATCCACCCTTACGGGTAGAAAAATGGGGAATATTTGAATTTTCACTTGTGAACATTGGCACACATATGTAGTTGACAATGACAGATCGCTAATGTCATTACTTTTGTTCTCCTACATCCGTCACAATCATTATATTCTATGAGAGGATGGAATGATATACAAAGTAATGAAATAAACTAACCAGAACAACAAAAATCATTAATATTACAACAAATAGTAGAAGTAGATAATCATATTATTTAACTGGTAATAGTAGAAGTAAGGTAGGTAAGTAAGTATTCTGGAAGTAATAAAAAAACAAGTAGGTAGTAATTAGTAGATTTCAGCCACAAAAATTGAAAAATAAAAACTTTTTAACGAAAAACTAAACTGACGAAATACGGAACTGAAAAGTAAAAAATAAAATAAACCTTCTCAGTCTCAATAACTAAGCTCCCAAACTAATGAAAGTAACTAATTTTGAGTCGGCGCCAAACGAAGAATCAACGAAGATCATTGAATTACTTCAAAAAAACTATCAGAATGTCACCGCGCAACTCGATGCCATCATGTTACGCCTTCTCTAATTCATTTGCTTGTCTGTTTGGCGCCGACTCAAAATTAGTTACTTTCATTAGTTTAGGAGCTTAGTTATTGAGACGAAGAAGGTTGTTTTTTTTCTGTTCCGTATTTCGTCGGTTGAATTTTTAGTAAAAAAGTTTTTTCAAGCACATTAACTATAGAATCCGAACAATGTTTAAGTTAGGATAAAGACAGGTCTGTCTAACTGTCTGTGCAGCTGGAGTCCAGTCCCAATGGCTGTGATTGAAGCCTACAGACCTTTGGAGTCAGAAGACCAGTCCCCTGGACATATCCGTATCTCCAACTGTTGCAACCACTGGTAAGTGGAGTTAACCACTATAAAATCTGGCGGCCGAGGAAAAAGTTGAGTTTAAAAATAGTTTGAATAAGTGTCTTGGCGTCATAAATGAAGTTACGATTCCAGGGATAATAGTTATTATTCCCGACCCTAGAAAACTACATAACAATTCGATTCCAAAGGTGTACGGAACCATCTGAACTGCTGTTCTGCTTACGGGAAATTCAAAATGATACATGAGCGGTAGGATATATATGCGAATATAAGTCGAATATTATCATTGAGTGGTAAAACGTGGAAGATATTTTTAGTTATTTTATATTTCTATATAACGTGTGTTAAGATAAGTATTTCCTTTTTTGGATATAATTTCCTATGTTTTTTGTATGCGGAAGTTGGATTAATGGTTTACATTGAATATGTGTGTTTTAATTGATTATTATTATTGTTGTTATTATTGAGTTATTATGGTAAATATAATTTCAAATTCTATTCAGCATATCAAATATATATATATATATATATATATATATATATATATATATATATATATATATATATATATATATATATATATATATATATATATATATATATATATATATATATATATATATATATATATATATATATATATATATATATATATATATATATATATATATATATATATATATATATATATATATATATATATATATATATATAAATTTTAATTTTATTTTAATTTTATTATTTATTAATTATTATTTTTTTTATATTATTTTATGTTTCTCTTATTTTTTATTTGATTACGTGATTGTGTTATTTACTATCGTGATGATTTATATATTTTGATTGTTTGTTCCATTGCTCTCCACTATTTTATCACTATTTTATCAATATTTTATAAATTTACTATATATAACAAATAACTATTTTATTTTATGAATTTACTGTATATAACAAATAAGTAATCACTTATTTTGAAATTCATTGCATGATAACCTTAGTGATCCACGCGCAGGTTGGCCTTTGTGGATCTTATCTGTGTTTATTTACTTGCATTCGTCATTAATGAATTAAAAGTGTATGTATCGATTCTTTGGTAAATAAATATTATTATATGTGGCACGTCAATATAACGAATAGTATTATCAGGAATGAAATACCTGTTACTGTGGCGGAGGACATTGGAAAAAGTATATATAGGTTGCATGGTATAATGATAATTAAATGTGATAAATATTGAGAAAGAAGAAATACAAAAAGGTGGATGCATAAGATTAATGGCAACATATTCTGCTGCCCCGATATCAATTGATGTATTGGATCGTTTGGAACCATGGAAAGAACATAACCCTTTTTCCTTACGTGATGATGGATCTCCAAATCGAATTACTTTCGGAGTTGAAGAAAAAGCGTAAGGAACTTTGTTCCTGACGGAGGTCCCCCAACCACACACGATTTTTTTTCCAAAATTCAAGTTTCCTTTCCCGAATGAATACCTACAAAGAGGTTGTCTTGAACGATGGAAGATAGTTTATCTTTCAGTCGTTGATGATTCCAGAAACACCCATTTTGAATTTGCAAACTTTGTAATGCTCATTCCAGCGACATGTCAATAACTTCCATCTCGTCTGGTAGAAGTGTTCAAATCCCTATACTTTCGCAATGGGTAGAATGAAGATAATTCAAAATGTATATCATTAAAAGAGTGCACTGGAGTATATGATATGAAGTGTGCCCTATATCTGGCATCATTTCCATTCACAATAAATATTCGAACAAATATGGATACGTTATTTCATGACAAAACGTACGTGCTTCATATCGAATAAATTGGATGGAATGAAACGAAATGAAAATCTGTCCCCAGACGGTTCTGAAACTCCATATTTTGCAAGTGGTTGAATGTTATTTAAACACGGTATTTTATGATGCGAACTAATCACATATATAAAATATATATATTCATGTAGTGATATTTGGAGTATTCAGAATGCAGCGTATCCAAATAAGGCTTATTTTGTTCATAATCATTATCGATCATTCATTTATTTATAAATAATTAATCATTCCAAAAACTGTTCTTCTCAATATATTTCCGTTCTGAATGAATACATAAATACTTTTCTCATTTCTGGAATGAAGTGTAGAACCTACTTGAACCAAATAACTGATTTATGCCTAGGTATCCATACCTCCTTAACTTAACGTCGTATAAATTATCATAAGAATCATAAGAATTATTTGCGAATCACTAATTCATTACAAAAAAACATTTCTAATAAAAGAAATGATATGATATACAGGGTGATTCAAAAGTACTTTGACAAACTTCAGGAGGTGATTCCTCACAATATTCTGATAGCAATTGTTCAAATAAATATATATCCGGAAACGCTTGGTATCCAGGATACAGGGTGTTGAAGTTTTATTTTTATTATCGTTTTTTTCAAATAACTTTCGAAATGCTGACCTCAATTGAACGAAAATTAGTAGTGGGAGGTTCTTTGAGGTGTTGAATTCGAATGTGTTATTATTGCTCTTACTCGTAGGGGGCGCCATCTACAGTTCTTTTTCTTTTCTGAAGATTCATAACTTGATTGAGCGTACTTCTAGCACATTTTCAATGAAAAAATCAATTCCTCTAACATATCTACGTAAAAAAGCTACCCCTGTTACAAGTCGCTATAAGCAACTGTTTTCTAGATATTTGGACTTGAAAAAGTTGATTATTTGATAACCGATGCGTGTTGAAGTTATTACCATCATTTTGCATTTTTCACAAGAATGCTTAGGAAATGAGTTTGTCGTTTAAGTAGATAGTTTTGGTAATTACAAATATATGACAGTTGAACATTTTGTTGTTTTGGTGGAGTTTCTGTAAGTTTAAAAACATTAATTTTGAAAAAATTGATAAATAAACAATAATGCTCATTGAGCCGATATGCATTTCGTTTATGGCCTTGCGGATGGCAATGCGCAATGACGTATTTAACAGGAGCGATTTCCTAGTCGAGTACTGCCTTCAGCTCCAACATTCACCAGTCTCCACCGTCGTTCGGCAGAAACAGGTAGCTTTAAGAGGGCAGCTGATATTATTGGAAGACCACGAGCAGTCCGAACCCCAGAATTGGAAGGAGCTATTTTGAACGCTCTCGAGGAGAATCCAGAAACAATTTCAAGAATAATTGCTGAAGCTCTCAATTCTACTCAGTCCACAGCTTGGAGAATTATTCACGATCAACAATTTTATCTATACCATATTCAAAGGGTACAAGCTTTTTTGCCACGAGACTTTCTCCAACGCATTACTATGTGTCAGTGGTCTTTGAGAAAATTGGCTGGAAATCCTCAATTTTCAAGATGTGTACTCTTCACGGAGGAGGCAAACTTCTCCCGAAATGCTATCACAAACTCTCATAACAACCATGTTTGGGCCTGGAAAATCCGCACGCAGTTGGGAAAAGACATTGTCAGTATCAATTTTCTGTAAATGTATGGGCGGCAATAATTGATAATTACTTGATAGGTCCTTTCTTTCTTCCGTCCGACTGAATGGCGCAACTTACAGAGACTTTTTAGAGAATGAATCGCCGGGTCTACTTCAGAATGTACCATTAGGAATTTGTATCCGCATGTGGTTCAAGCATGATGGGGCTCCGGCCCATTTCAGCGTTGTAGCTAGGGAATTCCTCAACACTGTCTATCCAAATCGATGGATCGGTAGGGGTGTAGAAGAACCTAACCAGGCGTGGGCACCAAGGTCCCCAGATCTAAGCCCACTAGATTTTTATTTTTGGAGACATTTGAAGTCAGTAGCGAACGAGGGAGATCTAAGAAACCGAATAATTTTTGAGCGGGTACGAGATTCAATGACTAGGAGACCGAATGCCTGTATCTTCGCTGAAGGTGGACAATTTATTTGAATACAATTTAGTTTCCTTCATTTCATGTCATTCTACATTTCCAAAATTTCTTGAAATAAAATGTTGATATTTTTCGCAAATTTTATTGAAACAAATACAGATTCTGCACCTTTGATACAAAAATAACTATTTCAAACGAGTAGAAATAAATAGAATAGGTGGCGCTCCCTACAAAAAACCAGAACTACTTACTTAAACGTTGAATTCATTTCCTAAGCATTCTTGTGAAATATGCAAAATAATGGTAATAACTGCAACACGCATCGATTATCAAATAATCGACTTATGTGCTAGAAGTACGCTAAAAAAAGTCATGGATCTTCAAAAAAGAGAAAGACGTGTAGGTAGCGCCCCCTACGAGTGAGAGCAATAATAATATCAAGTTCGAATTCGACACCTCGAAAAACCCACCTATGCCGATTTTCGTCCAATTGAGGTCAGTATTTCGAAAGTTATTTGAAAAAAACGAAAATAAAAATGAAACTTCAACACCCTGTATCTTGGAAACGAAGCGTTTCCGGACATATATTTATTCGAACAATTCATATTAGAATATTGTGGGAAAGCAACTCCTGAAGTTTGTCGAAGTAATTTTGAATCACCTTGTATATGATACCTGTATTTTTTTTGGGAGGTGGTGCAAATCCATTACGCACAAAGTGTGGGACTCTCTGACACAGGTTTAGCTACAAAAATCTCAACCCTGTACCCTCGTCAGGCTGTGACCGCCGACGACACTTGAGCCCTCTGGCCCATTGTATCTTACCTGGTTCCCGATTAGGTGCAGCATCGACTTTCCTCCTAGCGACTGCTGTACTGCCGTGGCTACTTTGCTGTGCTGGATGTCCATCTAGGCGGCCCCTATCGTTTGTTCAGCACCCTGACGAGACCTCTTCGAGTCGTCGGAGAAAGCTTGGAATCATAACCTCCTTAGTATCCTGAAAAAGACCGAGAAGGCCAAGAGTTGTCCTCATTCCCTTTCGGTGATTGTTTCCTTCTACAGCAACCATTCCAGTAATTCAATGTCCTGCACAATTTTGTACATATCCTTTACTGGATGTGTGCTGTACAGTCTCGGTTTGCCAATTGGTTGCCCGAAAACTGCCTTTTTTCTGCGGTCCAAGTCCCCGCAGTTGCACAATAGGTGTGACCCTGTTTCTGGTTCCTTGCGAGTTCGTTTGTTTTTTCATTCCCTGCAAATCCCTGATCTAATAGCACCCAAATCAGCTTGACGCGGTTTTGTTCTGCAAGAATTGTCAGTTCCTTTTTCCAGGTCCATACCAGTTGGGACGTCACTTCCTGGCTACTTGGAGCCTTCAGTGCCGCCTGACTGTCTGAGAGAATGTGGATCCGTTCCTCTACTATTACTCTCCTAATGTGTTCCCCCACACATTGAAGGGTTGCGTTGACCTCCGCTTGGAATACAGAGGTGTAAGTACCCAGTGAGTAGCTGAACTGGGTCCTTGGATTCCTGGAGTACACTCCTGCTCCCGCACCATTCTCCATATTTGATTCGTCTGTGTACCAGATCGTGCCCTGCAGAATGGTGTTGAGTTCTGTGCTGTTCCATACCGTTCTGTCTGGTATTGCTACCCTGTATTTGTTACCCGCTATGAGATAAGTCTATAACATCGTATTAGATAATAACTCCGACATATTTCCTATATTTAAAAAAATAGGTATTGAATAGTGCAGGATATGAATTCAGTTAGAGCTGATAGGAATGGTAATGGGAAAGGCATATATATCTCAGAACTGGAGTGTAGAGCAAAATAACGGATGTTACAAAAATACATCTAGGACCAACTTTGGTTGACAGTTACTTTGAAAGAAACCACACGAACAGTGGGACGGTTTCATCCAAAAATGTCTTTTGGTTTTCCGGTGAGAATTTTCCCTTCCAGCATAAAAACGCCACATATTTCCACCGTTTGTGAGTTTCTGATACAGAAAGCTGATTCGACATGTGGCGACACGAAACAAAACCAAAACTAAAAACTCTTGTTGACATTTTGTCTCTTGGCAGTGTGCACACAAGGAATGAAGCATTCCCAGAGCTCCGTTACTGAAACGGCTGAAAAAAATTAACAGAACTTTGGTACGTCATTGATTATTAATTTGGGGTTATTATGAATTCCGATCTGACAGAGTTATATTCCTAATTTAGAAAATAAATGTAAATATCCAAAGCTACTGGAAGTAAAATGAAAATCCGGCATAAAACAGATCTGAGTTTTCTCCATACAGTGCTTCTCAAAAGTCCCCTTCCCCCCTCTTATTTTTGGAACGATTATACATAAACAAGTGAAATTTGGAAACTGAATATTAAAGGTTGTAAACTTCCCTACTAGTGATGATAGATGCCGAAATCGTCAAAGATGACGTCACATGGCCATTGTGACCAATAATTTCAAATGGAACCCTAAGGTATCGAAAAAACCTATTCAATGATACTAATTTTGTTTGTGTTTATGGCAGTTTTAATGGCTCATTAGTAAACATTAAAATTTAAATTCCATTCGGTATGATATTAATTACAGATTCAAGAATCAGTATCTACTTGAAGAAATTGTTCGAAGTGACCTCCATTTACTTCCTGTCAGTGAAATATCCTATTTTTAAACACTTCTCGTACTTTTGCAAATGTGTCTGCGGAAATAGCCTCACATTCTGCAACAATACGTTGTTTTAGAACGTCAATATTGTCAGGTTCAGTGGCGTAAACCTTCGATTTGAGGTACCTCCACAGAAAAAAATCCAAAGGTGTGAGGTCCGGTGATCGAGCTGGCCATTCCGTTGAACCTCGTCGTCCAATCCATCTACCACGATACTCCTCATCCAAATACCGTCTCACTGCACCGTAATAGTGTGGAGAAGCATCATCCTGTTGGAATGTTATTTCCAAATTGCCGAATTGCAACAGCTCCAGATAAACCTCACCAGTTAAATAAGTATTTGAAAAAAGAGGGCCAACGATGTGGTTTCCCAGGATACCTGTCCAAACATTCAACTTCTGGGGAAATTGGGTATGTGTTTCACGAAACAGGTGAGGTTTTGCGTCATTCCAATACCTCACATTATGTGTATTTACATTACCATTTAGATAGAAAGTACTTTCGTCACTAAAACAAATTCTTTTGACATAGTCTGGCTGTTGGTTAATTTTAGTTTCTAGTCTTTGGTCTGGGTCGTCGTCGGAGAGTTGATGAACCATTCTCAATTTGTATGGATGAAATTTGTTTTTTTTTCAACACCCTCAAATAAGTCCCCGAAACGGGGCGATCGGGAAACCTCTCATTAAAAATGCGTTCTGCTGCATGAATATTTTGTCCAGTTTCACCAAGAATTAGGATCGCTGCTACTTCATCACCTAATGCACGTACCATTTCGCTTCTTGGAGCACTCAAACGTTTGGCTCACAACAGTTTAACAAACTATTAAAATGTACAGAAATATTAAGAGTACCAGAAGCTGCTAAAACAGTTAAACGTTCCATCAACAATACGCAAATTATTAAATGTTCAAAAACTTGGACAATTACAAAAACGTCGAATTAGGGAGACCAACAAAAACGTCAGCTTATTTGACAACTATCCAGAGGCGGAGCTTGAATTTGAAATTTTAGTATAAACTGATTTTATTCATCACAGCTTTGCGTTTTTCAAAAGCGAGTTGCCAAAACTGCCATAAACACAAACAAAATTAGTATCATTGAATAGGTTTCTTCGATACCTTTTGAAAGAGGTGTCGCTTGCCGTAGGGTTCCATTCGAAAGTATTGGTCACAATGGCCTTGTGACGTCATCTTTGACGATTTCTCCATCTATCATCACTAGTGGGGAAGTTTACAACCTTCAATATTCAGGTTCCAAATTTCACTTGTTTACGTATAATCGTTCCAAAAATAAGAGGGGTGGAGGGGACTTTTGAGACGCGCTGTATAATACAAGAAGAGAGAAAAGCTTCTCGGCTGGTTTTTGTTAAACAGGTAAAAGAAGATCAACTCGCGATGGGAAAAAAACCTTAGTATTCCAGTCCAGTTCTCAGATTAACGGACAAAAAGTTCGCCATTCTTAGCACAGAAGGGGCAAAAAGAGCGCCTTCCTCTGTGGGATTTATCCAAATTTGTCGTAAATTTGTAACATATAAAACGCAGGATGAAACTACCATCGCCCTCTTGTCCTTGCTTTGTGCTCGTAAGGCTTGTGCCTGTAGTGGTCCCGTGGGGCTCTTGTTTCTGATATGTACCCTGTTTCTGATATGGCAGGCACAAGCCCTGCCATAGACAGTGTTCTCCAGAAGCGTTGAAGTATTCGTAAGTGAAGATATATGTATCATTTTTGAGGCAGGTTTCCTCGTGTGCTGAGGCACCCGTAAACAATTATATTTACCGTATTTTGCCTCATCATAGTTTTTATATTTTCTGCTTCGGGCCCATGTACACTGTATTATTGAAGCTTTGCAGTCATTTGATTGTGTTCAAAGAAAATTCGCACGATATTTTTTTTTACATTGATAAATTTGGTAATATGTAGATATTTTGTTATTTATAATTTTATCTTTGCTGCCCTTAAGTTTTAGTTCATTGTACCTACTATTGAAACTCTCAGCAGTTTGGTAGTGCTCAAAATAAATTCTTTACGATATCTTTCGATCAATAAATTGAGTAAAGTGTACTTTTTAAAAAATTAATTTTTCCTCGACTGTTATTATTATTTCAGCTCTCGCAGGTGTTTTATAGTAATAACCATTCAGAATAATTTGATAATTGGTCGCACAAATAATTGTTGAATTATGGTATCAGCTGTTGAATTCGGGGAACACGCCAAACGGAAACAATTTCCAAAATAATAATTCATTTCAATTATTCCATAATTAAAAATTCATGGAATAACCGAATTCGAACAACGGCCAAGATATATAAACAGGTTATATTTGTCCCATATAAAACTTGCAGTGCATTGTTTTGTTTAAAGATAAAAAGTCCCGATACCAAGATTTTTCAGAATATTTTTCATCCTCCGATTCTTGAAGGAGATTTTGTAAATATACGTATTTTAATTTTTATGGAAATATTTTTTTTGCCTTGTAGTCTGCATCCAAGCCCAGAAGTTGGAACAAAGAAAAATAAAACAGTTGGTTGAGTTCAGGGAAACCGCCGAACGAAAACAACTGTCGAGTGATATAAAATCATTAGGAAAAATTAATCAAAACCAGATTGGCCTAGAACAGGGGGCGACGTGGAGTGTCATAGTTGAGGTTAGTTCGATCGTAAAGCTCAGAGAATAACCGAATGGAACGTGGAAAGTATATGTTCAAGAGTAAGAACCTGGAAAAATCACCTCCTGAATTCTCACCGTGACGTGATTACAGCAAATCTAGTTTTAAAGATTTGAAATATATCGTTAACCGTTAATCCAAAATTACAAGGGTATATATTGTTCCTGAAACTACAGTTATATATTAATTTTGGTAATCTCAGAATATTATTGTGGTTATATCGATTTACCAGTAGTGTGAGTATTAAACATAAGTAAGGCTGCCAGACCGATAACTTCATCCTGTACACAAAAATATATCTATAAAACATTGTAAGACATTGTCATAACCAAGTTTGAATATACCAGTTGACTTAATATTTTTTACACGCTATATTTACTGTGGAAAGCACCTTCTCGTTCCAGGCATCTGAATGATGGATTCAAAAGAGTCACGAAACAAAGTTTCAAAGGTAGTATAACGACAGCTCTGTCTGTCGGTATCCAGTATCGAATATTGTAATTGAAGCCTACAGTCTTTCGAAGAGTGCAAGAAGTGTTCAAAATACTAGACCCCTGGACAAACCGTATCTTCATATGTTGCTACCCTAGTGCGTGGAGTAAACCACTATGAAATCTGACGCCCCAGATTTGAAGTTGGGATAGGAACATATTTCCTGTATAGTACTTTGGCGTCATAAGTAGAATTTCCGACCATCGAAAAAAGCGTTACAATGTTGACCTGGTCTCACTAATAAAAAAAGTTTCTAATGTTTGGTTTCTTGGTTCCAGCTGATGTGTGCGGTAGTCCAATCACCCTGGGTTAATGGTCTCGTTCATCTGATATTGACATTTATTTGAATACTATCGTTTCGGACGTCCATCGTCTGAATGTATTTGAAAGGTTTTCACGACGTTTCGAATGCTTGTATCTGCAATCGTCTTCAGGTGAATACTGACAAGTTTAGGTGCTACTTACCAATTTATATGACTGTCGGCGCAATGATGCGTGCAATTCTGCCATGTGCAGCGGTGCGTGTAATTTCGCGCGATGTGGTGGTGCGTGAAGTTTCGTGCCTCTGCAGCCCGCCAGAGAGAGCAATCAGGGGTTTCCATACGTACTCGATCTCAACGCTTGGTTGACTGAAGGCGTTATTGGCTTCGATGCAGGCGACGAAGAGAGGGATCGTGACAACATTGGTAGAGAGAGCAACGCACATATGCAACGACGTGGAGTCACTAGATGCCGGATTGAACCACATCAGAGAGGACCTCCACCAGAATGGATATCCCGAAAAACTCCTTGAAGAAGTATTGAAACAACTCCGGAGAACTAAAACATCTGAAGAGCAACAACAAAGCACAGTGATCTGCCTTCCGTACATCAGAGAAGATCAAAAGGATCGGAAACAAGTTCAACATCAAGAGATGCTTCCAATCCGGCAGTACTTTACGGAGTTTCCTGACCAAGACCAAACCTGACAACAAACATGAAATCAGTAAGAATTGCATTGATGAAGTTTCATCTGAATGCGGAGATTCCTACATTGGAGAGACGAAGAGACCGTTATCGGTAAGATTGGATGAGCACAAGAAATGGACTCAACGTGGAGAAACATCGAAATCGGGAATCGCTGACCACGCCTGGACTGAGCACCATCGAGTTCTATGGGACGACGCAAGTGTTCTACATAGAGAGGAGCATTGGTTCAAACGAAAGTTCAAAGAGGCCGCCTACATCGAAGCCAATAACGCCTTCAGTCAACCAAGCGTTGAGATCAAGAACGTATGGAAACCCCTGATTGCTCTCTCTGGCGGGCTGCAGAGGCGCGAAACTTCACGCACTACCAAACCGCGCGGAATTACACGCACCGCTGCACATGGCGGAATTGCACGCATCATTGCGCCGACAGTCATATACATTGGTAAGTAGCACCTAAACTTGTCAGTATTCACCTGAAGACGATTGCAGATACAAGCATTCGGAACGTCGTGAAAACCTTTTAAATACATTGAGACCATGGACGTCCGAAACGGAAGTAATCAAGTTACCACATCGTCTACAACCTTCAAACAAACATTGACATTTATATTATGTAGTTGTCCTGGCCGATGTTTGATCTTGAAATGGTGCTTGTTCAGTTCCTCTATGCATCTAGCAATTTGTCTTTCAGAATTTTCGAGTCAAGTAGATCTGCGTGATCAGTCTTGATGAATATCTCGCTACTATAAAGTGTTTGTGGAAGTGATCTTCCACCTTGATGATCGTTGAAAGTTCCATTCTGGTGATTTTTAGTTGACCACCTTGTACTTCTGATAACACAGCTCCAAGTTCATTATTGCTCTCCTTCTGGTTGTGGATATTCCAAGCGCTGCCTCCTTTTTACAGAATATTGAATCTTTACTGATATAACTTGATACAGGAGGTTGTGTGAAATAGTGTTAATAAATTTTGGAGAAAAAACTTTGTCGATGTCTAGTTTTTGGGAAGTTCCAAAATATAATCCAACCTGACAGTTTTATTCCAGAGTTACTCGTACGATGACACATTTCTCCAATCGAAATATGTGCGGAAATATTCGATATCCATACATACAACACATAGTATTGAAATCAGCCCTGGGGCGCCATAAACTAGTTCATAACTGATCGGAAAACAAGAGCGTTTTTACAAAACCGTATACTTTCATCACACATTCCCCATTTATACTTGATATTAAATTGTACTTCTTGTTTCTTTTTTTTCATTTCATGATAGCGTTCCGCTTCCTCCTTGAATGCAGGATGCTAAATACTGAATGATGAACGAGCTTTTGAAGCCGTTCCAATAGTACAAGTTTTTTATGCACTCGCTTTATGAACATCGGTGTATGTTCGAGCAGTCCAGTTGAATATGATCCGGAATATATGTTGAGTATCACAAAACTCTGAGAATTGGGGAACTTTGCAATGGTCAGAGTACTCGAAATTAGGCCACTGGCGGTGTTATGCTATTGAATAGTCGTGAAGAGGCGATAGTGAATGTAACATGGAGACTGGGAAGTTGGTGAAATGCAGAACATTATTTCATTATTTATCACACAATATTATCCTTATTCATCAATCTCCAACCAAAGTCTTTTATAATTTCATGCAAACTGACCTTTCACTTGTTTGATTACGGGTCCTGGAAAGAGAGTGAACCAGTTTTATTGTTTGCTCTATCACTTCATTCAATTATGTGAACTTTATATCAGTTTTTGAAGAATTCCTCACAACATTCTGTGAGCAAATATTCAATATTTCTCTTGATGTAGTGATTTTTGTGTATTTTGAAATGCAATTTTAATTTAAAAAAAACGGAAATATTGATGAAGATGCTTTGCCAGAAGATGTAGAAACTGAAGTTGCAGATGCGGTGAACAGTTTATTGCCGCAGAAAAATAATATATGGCGTTTCAAAGATGGAAGACCGAAAAACCTGCAGCAAAGTGAAATGTCACCGATTTCCATGAAATTTTCACAGATGCTTCAAAATACGTTGAACTTCGTTGAGCAACCAAAATTTTTCCGCGGAAAGAGTCGAAAATATTTTTTTTGTTAAAAAATGCACAACTTCATGGCATGTAGGTATCAATGTACCTACTGTTGTAATTAAAAAGGATTATTTCACAATTATTCACGAAACAAGCACTCTACACAGTGCGAACGGGACTTTATGAATGCGATACAAGAAGATATGAAAGTTTGGATAAAAACGTAATTTTCCTATTTGAAACTTTTAAAGTCTTTTCATTTCAGTAAATAGGAAATATTTGATATGATTGTCAATAATGTCAATTGTCATTCATGAGTAATGTTGAAAAAACAATGTCCGATAGACATGAAGAGTTAACATTCATCCAATCAAATAATTTATTGTGATGATTAAAATTATGTGAATTAAAGGTTTCATTCAGTGTGTTGCTGAAAATATTAAGAAATTGAGCCGTCTCCAATAAGTGGAAGTTGAAAATTGACTTGCGCGGAAATATCCGGTAAAAGCACTCCTTCTCTCCGAAAATAGCTGAAAGACTTTTCTAACGTATTTTTGCCACCTGAACACGAATCCGAAAGAAGGCGGCGCTCTGTTCCCTTTCAGAGTTAGATAGCTTTTTTGATCCAAAACACGTATTTTTCAAGTTACATTTTTTCGCGTCAATATCACTGACAATGCCCCCTTTCTTAAGCAGCATCAACTACGAATGCAAAATCACTCATTTTAGGCCCAATTCCACATGAAATATAGCCGTATCTTGTCAATGTCTTATTAGAAAAAGGAAACACAATCTAACCTAACTTGGCTAACCTTGCTATCCAAGTTGATGGCCAGCCGATCAATTCAAAACACGCTTCGCTTCGCACGCGGGCACTTCGGTAGCGGTGAATTATCTCGTTTTGTACAAATTATTATTTGGGCACAATAGTGACAGTCAGTCACGAGATGCAGGTACACTGAATTTGGTTTCAATAGCAGCATATATTTCAACAAAGGCATTATAAGTTCAGCATGTCTCGGTCCGCTCTATAAATCCAATCTTACAGGCGCGTCTCGGTACACTCTTAAAATCCAGTCAATGTGTTACGTAAAAGAAGGGAACACAACCTAACCTAACTTCGCTAACCTTGCTATCCAAGTTGATAGCCAGCCAATCAACTTTCTTAAAACACGCTTCGCTTCGCTCGCGGACACTTCGGTAGCGGTGACTCACCTCATTTTTTACGAATTATTATTTGGGCACAATAGTGACCGTCGGTCGCTAAATGCAAGTACACTGAATTAGGTTTCAGTAGGAGCAGATATTTCAACAAATGCGTAATAAGTTCAGCGTGTCTCGGTCCGCTCTTCAAATCCAGTCAATGTCTTACCTAAGAGAAGAGAGCACAACCTTGTTATGAATTGCATTGAAGAAGGTATGGAATAGAAATCGAGAGTTCCATACAGTTTGTTGCTGAAAAAAAAAAAGAAATGAAGCCGTCCCAAGTAAGTTGAAATTATGATTGAAAATAGTCCTTTTCGAATCTTCCAAGGGCCACCATTCCAAAAATAGCCGTTTCCGCGGAAAGATTTCGATGGATCTACTTTTATTATCGTGTTCTGAAGCATTCCGTAGAAATCGGTGACATTTCACTGTGCTGCAGGTTTACCTGTAGGACCATACTTTTTTTTATTGGAGTGTCTGAAAAGGCCTACTTTTCTGAAAAATCAAAGGAATAAAAATATCCGTTCAAAATTCATGAAAATTCGAAGCGCTGAGCATGAATGACATAATTATTATAGTTATTATTCATATAAGGTATATAATCAGTTTTGAAATAAATGACCCACGAGTGGGTAAAATTCGAAGGAAGTGAACATTATCTGATTAGGAGGAACTAATAAGCTCTAGCCAATCAGAATCTTATAGCATTAACGGGTCACAGTGACGTACATGGACATGAGAACAGGTGGTCCACGTAACATACAGAGTGGACCAATATACATTCAAGAGCCTGCAACTCTCAGATACCAGAGTGCGGAGTGCGCTAGTCCGCCACTGTCTAGTGAAAATGGTGGCCATGGCATCTCCATATACGTCACTATGACTCACAAATGATCTCTCATCTCTTTTTATCAGTGTCACCATTGTCTTATGGGAATAGGCTCTCCTATACAGATGTTTACTCTCTTTGGGTGAAATTGACATATTGTAACGTTTTCTTTTCTCAAATCGTTCAATTCCAGTATTTTACACAGCAATATGAAGTTCTGACAGCAAATAGATCACTTTTGAATCTAGTCACATCTCACTGGTTTGGTTACAGCTTATGACAATGCCATGAATTCCCTTTATTTCCACAGTTCGACGGATGCTCTGATTTTCCACCTCAGCAAATTATTTGAATATATTTTGATATTTGGGCATATCTCGAATGATAGAACTGTCTGACGAAAATACTTCGTAACAAACCAACTTTGATGTCATTCACAATTTAGAAATGACAAATGTCCTCAGTGTACACGGAGTGAGTTGGTGTACTCTGGTGCGATGTCACCATGAATAAGGAAACAGAACATGTACTTTTTGTGTGATCTAACCACACTACAGAATAGTGAAATGTATTGTTTTATGATAAGGATGAGTTCTGTAGATCGGTTTCTAAAACACAGCTACATATTGACGGGAAGTTATGAAGAAATTTGAAAGGTGAAGCTTGATATTTTATTAGGAGTGGAAGGACGTTGGAATTCATCCATTTCTGTTCCTGGCTACACTGAAAGAACTCGTAGATGGTGATAGCAGATTAACTATACGATTCCTATACAAGGAAGGAGAACACCTTTGCTAAGAGTCGCATATTACTTCATAATATATGAAAGAATTCAAGAAACTTGTGTTTTGGTGAACTTTGGACCAGATATAATTGAATATGAAAGTTGGTGCGTCACACATGTTTAACAAATATATTTTTCTGTTGTTTGATGCTATAGTTCTGCCAGGTCGTTGATCAGATTCGTTAATTAGACATTTTGGGTCTAATCTTTTAATCAGAGTTTTGTAATCAGCTTTTTGAATCAAATATGAGATCAACCATTACACTGACATAATACATCACGAGTTGTAGTGAAAGCTATGTCAAGAAATTATTGATGGACAAAGTAGACTGGTGGAATTAAGTGTCCTATAGGAAGGAAGTGAATCGGAGGATCCCTAGAGCCAAGGAGGTCCTGGAAGCATGGATTCTACTATTGTATTGAACCAATCACTTGGTATTGGGATGCAGGGGACGATATGCTATGAGACTTGGTGAACGGACTCATTGCAACGAAAACACGTAAGGTTGAATGTTGAATCGAATGTTCGACATAAATGGCAATATATATAATTGAAATTTATATGATACCCGTTCCACTAGTCACTGAGGTTCAGAGATAGACCAATCAATGGAGATTTTTTCGTGACCAATATACTACCAGAAAACCGACTGTGCTATCATACGAAAGACGGTCCGTAGTTATATCCTGTTATGTGTCCTACTCCCAACTGTCATTGCTCACTTTGTTATAAACATTTAAAACCTTTTTTTTTTCATTTTCAATCGTTTTCGACTTGTAACTTGAGAACTGATACAGCAATTTCGATACTTTCAATGGGCGAATTGTGGAGAACCAAAATGCAAAGGAAATGAGCCCCAGCACAATCGATCGAGTTATTAGTAACGGAGTAAAACCGAAAGAACCTGAAAAAATGTGCGTTTTTTTTTATTATAACACCACCATTTTTCAAGTATTTGAGCAGGCTCTCCACGACATAGTAGTGATTGATATGTACTTATCGTGTGAAAAACTGAGGCACTGTTGGATTATTAGTTTTGGCATAATTGCAATTTGATATTTTCTATGCACTTTATTGCAGCAGACCTGGGTAGGTGGTCCGATTCAAATTATTCTGGAACATTCTGAGAGTTGATGTGTACTACTACAGAATGACTATTCCCATTTTGCATTAAAATACTGCAAATTAGGTGAGAAATACTTGCAAACATGACCAAAAACCGGCGAGTGCATGAAAGCGGCTCAGGAGTTTGGGTAAAGCAGCAGATTCATAATGGGCGCTGCGCGCTTGTATTACTCTACATACGCTTCCCCGCGACTGCTGCTCTACCCCCACTACTCAGCCGCTTTCACGCACTCGCCCATTTTCGGTATTTTTCACCTGTTTTGCAGCATTTCAACGCACCCATGACGCATCCAGGTCTGCTGCAATGAAGTGCATTGAAGAATTCAGATTGCAATTATGCCAAAACTAAGTTTTTCACGCATAAACTACATTTCAACCACTACTATGTCGTAGAAAGTTTGAACAACAACCTAAAAAGTGACGTACCAATGAATTTAAAAAAAAGGTAATTTTTTTTGGTTTTTCTGCCTTACTTATGATCCGATCGAGCTGTGCTAGGACTCATTTCCTTTGCATTTTGATTCCTCCAAGTTTTCGATTTACAAGTCAAAAACGATAAAAAATAAAAAACAATGCTTTTAAATGTTGATAACAAATTAAGCAATGGCAGTTGGGAGTCGAAAACATAACAAGATATAACTAGGGACCGCTTTTCGTATGATGGCTTAGTCGGTTTTCTGGTAGTATTTTTGTCACAGAATCAATAGAGCAGAAAATCTCTATTGATTGGCCTTAAGATAACATCATATTGAGTACTGATTTCAAAGGTGAAAAATGATAACTTCTCCAGCATACAATTGATGAAACATTTTTTTCTGAACTAGTTTTATTGTGTGTTTTCGAAAATATTTCTTAAACAGTTAGTTTATCTACAGAAATTGATAGAGAATAAGTTGGCTGGATTATTTCAACTGTAGATGGCATCCAAATTTGAAGTTGATGAAACCAACTTCATTCTTTTGGAAATATTAATTTTTGGAAATTCTATTCACGTTACTAATTGAACTACGGCCCTTGCACCTCTTCAGAAAGGATTATTTCATAACTTTGAAAAAAATATAATAATATGAGTGGGTCAAATTGATATCTGAGTGGGTAAAAATTGTTTGGTTCCACTATTTCAAATGAACAGTTTTTTGACAACGAGTTTTCAGTCGATAAAATTGTAGTTCACCATCCGATAGAATAAAGAAATATTCATCAATGACGCACGAGTAAGCTGATGTAATGTATGGACTATATTGCAAAAATCAAATAACAATAATTTTCCAACGAAGAATTTGAACTTGGGAAATTGGTGCACCACTCATCTCCTGAAGTAAACAATGAAAGGAACTGTTTGGAAAATTCTCATTTCTCTGATGCTTCCATAACTGGTTGAATTTCATATCAAGGCAAATTGAAATCGGAATGAAAGATCATTTTCCTGTCTCTCACAAAAAGGGATGTCAAGGATATCCGGTAACGGCATTGTTAATGGAAGCATAAAGAACATCTAATCACAAAAGTTCACGAGAATAAAATGTCAGGAGAATTGACGGATGGAGAAGGAGCTCTGGATATATTGTCATGTAATACGACATGATGGTGGAATAATTTATCTTTGCCTGTTTGTCATCGTTGAGACTTGATCTCAGATCAATAAGAAACCCAAGATAGGCCTCATGCTAGGTTTATATTGCTATGTTTTGGAGCAAACGGTCCCACCGGTTCTGTTCTGGGTGAATGACAGTTACACCAAAATAAAACATCTCTGACACATTGTCGTGCAATTTTTAGGGATTTAAGAGATTATTTTGGATGTGTTTAGCTTTCTATTTCTGATTTTTCATGAACTTGTAACTACTTATTATTTTCTCACCTACTTTCAAAACGAACATAGTTGATGATAAAACGCAATTTATGAACCTATACAAAAAAAACTTAAATAAACTTGAAAACCATCTTTCCATTTATCATAATAATATATGTAGCATTCACAAACATTTCGATGAATTCCAAGCTTTTATATCCGATTTTGAAGATATTTTCACTTGTATAATATTAGGGGAGACATGGGAAATGAAAGATACCGACTCAATAAATCTGCAAAATGATGAACGAATTCACAATAATGAACTTAGGAATAACCAAAATAACGGAGTCGTATTATTCCAATGATACGTCCATATTCTTACGATGTATTTATAGATGATCATGTGTGAACGTATATGTAAGAACAAATCCATTTGTGCATGTTCCACATGTTATTATAGTGCTTTACCAAAATGAGAATTCAAACATCGATTTTTCCTCAATCAACATCACTTGACATCTTTTCTTTTGTTTTTTGAATTTCTTTTGTTTTTTTTTCCATTTTTTACTGAGTTATAGAATAGGAAATTCTCATAGACAAGCTCCCTGGGAGCTTTTTTGGGAGCCACCACCTCTATTTACCCTTCACTTATGAATTACATAGGATACTTTTGTTTGTTTGTTTATATTTGTATTTATATTTGTATTTGTATTTTTGGTATGGTAAATAAAACATTATTATTATTATTATTACAGAAAAATTAATAACCTCAGAACCATTCAAGATAACTTAACCAACTTTTTTCCAGTCGATTTTTTAGGCCCTAATAGATTAAGACCCCATAGCAGGCAAACCTATGTCATGTAAGCAAAGCTGAAATTTTGAGTATGATTAGTGTGAGAACGTATGCGTACTTGCTAGTTCGGAAGAGGGGTATCAGGTAAAAAAGGTACATAAAGACCTCACCTACATTAAATTTTGGTAATATTTTGACTCTCAATATACCGAGATAGCCGAGCGGTATATACAAAAGATTTAAAAAGATTTAAGTTCTGGATCTCGAAAGAGTGCGTGGGTTCGAATCCCCCGCACCTGATTTTTTTTTTATTTTCCCCTTTTAGGAATTGAGAAATGGTGGGGTTCAAACCCTTGCTCACTTTGAAAAATCCAGAGCTTTAATCTCTTAAATCTGGCTCCTTTGACCGCTGGTCTATCTCGGTATATTAAGAGTCAAAATATTACCATACTGTAACATAGGCGAGTAGAGTTTTTTGTACCTTTTTCACTTGCTACCTGTAAAAGGGTCAAGCTTTCAAGCTAGCAAGTACTCAAAATTTCAGCTTTGCCAAAATGACGTAGATTTGCCGGCTCTGGGATCTTGGACTATACTAATAATAATAAATGTCTTTATTACCAATTGATAAAAGATAAAATTACATTTTATTTATATAGTTAGGGCGAGATTCAGTTTGTATGTAATAATAAATACATTACAATATGAAATATATATTAGCATTCAACATACATCTGCTCTTCCATCTAACCCCAAAAAAGACAGCAAATAAAATAATAAATGAATAAATTAAATTAATAGAGAATGAATATTAGTTTAGCGATTAATTAGCCAAGGGAAGATATTTTAATCCGAAAAACTTAATTATTGCTGAGAAAAATAATGGTCAAATAGGACTCGTATGAGTGTAGTGATGAGTAACTGAAATCGTTAGATAAGTTATTGAGTTGCTTAACATTGCAATCAGAAAACGATCGTTTGAAAAACTCAGTATGGTGGCGAAGTATAGTAAGATGATTTGTGTCTTAAATTTAGAGAATGTACATCAGTTCTGTATTTTATTTTATGATACCGATAAGGTGGAGAGTTTTCCTTCAGTAGCTTAATATAAAACATTGTAGAATGCAATTCTCGACGATTTTTCATGTGTAGCCATTTAGTAATTCTGAGAGTGTGACTGATTGGCTCAAATTTGCGAATACGAAAAAAAGTCTTTTGCATGAATTTTGCAATTTTTGTATTCTATTTATATCAAATGAATTTAAACGAGAATTATATAAAATGTCACAGAAATTTAGTTTTGATAATACTAAGGAACCGCATAGTAGGATTTCAAGGTAGTTGTCGTGCTACAAACAATGTCAAAAATTAGGCTGGATTGTAGCGCGACGCGATACATGTTCAATCGCTGAATTAGTGGGATCTTTCTCAAAGGAACTGTACACACATAAACGCAACTAGCAAATAAGCCATGACTGTACTGTTGAATACGTCGCAATCCTACGATCGCTCGCATTTGGTTGTTCAAGATACAGTGCAGTTTGCTCTAAAAACATTGGCGAGGTATCGTTATTGAATATAAAAAAAAAATAATTTGGAACGTAGTCATACATATGCTCAAAGATACGATTCTGATAAGGAAAGAAGAAGACTGTTGCTAACATCAAGAGAAAAGAAGTTGCGCAGAGTTGATTTGAACAAAAAAAGAGACATGTTGAGAAAATCGAAGGAAAAGTCAGAAGGTGTAACATATCAACCAAACGTTGGAATTAACGAATAAAGAGCCTCATCACTATTATTAAAAAATATCGAATCAATATCAATAAATTATTCCTTAGTTTATTTTGATTTAGAAACATCTGGATTGTGCATGATTGATGACATTTTACAAATCGCCGCCAAATGTGAAAATACAGAATTTTATAAGTATGTTAGCCCTACGAAGCATCAATCCTGTGGCAACAAATATTACGGGTTGTACTACAATTTCTGGTCAATTATATTTGAATGATGTACAAGTCTTTTCATGTTTAGTAGATTGTTTGGTAGCACTTGAAGAATTTTTTAATTTATCTACAACTCAAAATTTACTCGTTGGGCATAATGCGAGATTCGATGAGATTATTAAGAGCAATCATTATTAATAATTAAATGGAAGATTCTACCATGATAGCAGGATTTGTAGATAGCATAATTATTTTTAGAAAAACGTTCCCAGATTGAGAAGGGCCAGGAATGTTCGAGCTATCAAAATTAGCCAAACGAAACATCAGATAATTTCCACATATAATGTACACATTTTGATAAAAATTAGTTCGCTTCATTGGTAAAGAGTCAGGATTATCAACATACATGAAATCATATAAGGAATGTATTTCAGAGCGACCTGAGAACGGAAGAATATTTTGTAATTTACCTAATTTAAGTGCCTTGAAAAATGTTATATCACGGGAATTATTGAAAAAAATTGCGCAACAAAATATAACATACGATTTTCTGAAACAAATGTATCACGATGAAGGAGAAGAAGCTGTGATTTATCACCTAACTGAAAAATTGGAGAATAGAAAAGATAGAGTTACTAAAAATACGAAAGCATTTACTAAAATCATAAATGATTCAAAAATAAATGTTTAGTCAATCAAGTGATTATTTAATATAATTGTTAGAAGAATAACTGATATTACAATCATTGTTGTTTATATTTTTTGTAGATTTATACGTTATATTTTATTAGCCTGTTGGAAATCTGAATAATTTTTGTTCATGTTTAAAAATATTCGAATTATGTTATAAGTGTTGTGCGAATGTATGAATAAAGTTAAGTTTATGCACTGTTGTTTCCTTTTAAAATTTTTTTTATTGTAATATGTTCAAAATGCATCAGTACATATCAACGCAATTATTCACAATTATTATTCATAAATATGTGCATTCTTAAACACAGTTCAATTCAAGCCCACAAGACCCTCGCACTGTCGCTTATTTGAATCACGAGCGCTCGCTTGAGGCGTTGCCACGATTCTCATATGCAATAATTAAAAAAAAAATTATAGCAATAACTAAATAACTGTTTGGCTACGCATGTCTGATTTTTTCTATAAAATTTTTCACTTACCTTTTAATAATATCCTAGTTTTTCAAAAAAATCTGAATCGAGTGATTGTAGAACTGCTTTAAAATGTGGTGACCGCGCTAGCTCACTATAGGGATTACGTGTTCAACGTTGCAACGTTGAAGCCTTATAACTCGCTTTCGGTGTGGTAAATGATTCCAAAAATTTAATATGATACAGGTAATTATGTTAACTGAAAGTGGAATGAATATAAACGAAATTTGATTTTACGGAAATTACCTTAACCGTTCTATCCAACATGTAGCGAGATTGAAATATGAGTTTTAGTGCTGCATAAGCTTTTAGTAAACAGTTACTAATATGGTGCGAAAAATCTTGTGTTTACAACAAACCACACTCCTAAGTTTTTTTACTTTTTCGCTAAATTGTATAGTATGACCATTAATTAAAATATTTGATGAGTATTCTTGTTTGAACACCTGCGAATCAGTTTTGTTACCAAAAATAATTGCATTAGTCTTAGATGTATTCAGTTGTAAACAATGATCAATTGAAAATGTATGAAGATTATGTAAGTCATTATTGATAGCAGTTGCCGCTTGATTCGCTTCATCCAAGGTAAAAGACATATATAACTGAGTAGGAAAGGAAAGGAAAATATCTAGAAAATTCGATGTTTAAATAGAGAAGAGTATTGGGCCCAATATTGATCTTCGGGGCACACCGGTACTTACAGATAAAAAACTTGATACACTTCCTACAACGCATCTTTTGGGATGCAGGTGTTTTTTTTTTTTTTTTTTATGTTCTGGTTCCCACGAAAAGGGATATCTTGTAATGTTCAGAGAACATCGTGGGAACCAAGGGAAAGAAGGTAGGAGTTGGTGTTCTTCTTAAATTTCTGGAGGTTGTATGCCTCGGGGAACACCTCCCTAGGTAATGAGTTCCAAAGCCTCGCTGTTCGTTGGATGAACGAGTCTTTGGAAAGTGATGTTCTGCAGGTCTCCAAAGTGACCACGAAGGGGTGTGATGACTGAACTTGACGGGTTAGTCTCGAAGAGACTGCCAAAGCAGGAACGATTGTTGATATTTCAGAAGAGCATCGCCCATGTTCCATCGCCTACTACGATTTTTGTTTAAAGACAAATCACATTTACTCGACTTTTTAAAATGCAACACCCTATATTTTATTGCATCATTGCATGGCATTTTTCAAGAGTTCTCTGTCGAAATACGGTTTGTGGGATCTACTACGTAACATTTCCCTGTCAAAAATACCACATGAAATTTCATAAAAAAATATTGACGAATTATGATAATTTATAAGGATCTATAAGGAAAGTCTGTAACTTAAGTAAGTACGTTATCCCTGGCACATAAACTTTTTGAATGAATGAGGATTTATAAGTAGATGTAATTTATAAGCATAGCCGAACACATGGTATATGAGTTTGTATCAAGAAGTGGTTCGATGAGGTATTCCATTTTCAATCACAAGCTTGTGAGAAATGTGTGACATTCACAACTATAATCTTATTGGGTATCTTATGGAGATAGTGGGTTCAGGATTCGATGGTTAGGATCAAGAATTCCCCATCGCATATATCACTAAATCACTAAAAAATTCACAAGTGTTGATAAGAAAACAAGGATACAGAGAATCATAGTTTGTATAACGGCAGTAGTGGTTCGAAGAGACTATAGGATTCGATGGGTTAAATTTTTACAACGATATTTTATGCTCATTTATAAGCTTGAGAACCTATGAGAAATCCACTATAAGCTTTCACATGACTCGGAATTACTGAGAATTCACAAGTTTCGACAGGAAAACATGGATACAGAGTATGAGAGTTTCTATTAGGCAATGATGGTTCGAAGATACTATAATATTCGATGAGGTAATCCACTTCCGATTACAATAATATTCTATGCTCATTCACAAGTATGAGAAATGTGTGAAAATTCACAATTTATAATCTTATCGAGTATCGTATGGAGAAAGTGGGTTCAGGATTCGATAATCTGTATGAAGAACTCCGCATCTGATTTTATGCGAATTTTCACGTGGCTCAAAATAACTAAGAATTCAAAAATTTCAACGAGAAAGCTCGACACAGAGTATTAATGAGTCTGTATCAGGCAGTGTTAGTTTGAGGAGGCTATGCGGTTCAATACCGTTTTCCAATTTCAATCACAATTATATTCTATGCTCATTCACAAGTTCGAGAACCTATGAGAAATGTGTGGAAATTCACAAATATATAATCGTATTGAATATTTTGTGGAGAGAGTTGTTTCAGGATTCCATGGTGTGGATCAGGAATTCCTTATCCAATTTTATGCGACTTCTATAAGCCTCATATGACTCAGAAGCACTCAGAATTCTCATGATAAAAAAACGAGGATACTTTATGTCGTTGATACTTTCAATGAAAAAATAACTGAAACTCAATTCCCTTGAAGAATTGCAATATCAAATAATAACTCGAGATATATTTCAACATTTCGTTTGAACACTAACTCTCTTCACAAAATGATAGCCCTGGGTATGATTGGATGGTATCGTAAAATGTTCTTATTTTCAAAGTTCCCGCCATATGCCCGTAAGATGGCTTGGGCCAATTCCAAAGCAAAGATATTGTCCCCTATAGGGGTATAGATTATTGACAATCTTTGTTATGCTGTCAGAATTGAAACTATTTGTTGCACTTATTTTTGGTGCTGCTCTGAGCGAAGTGTAGTATCGTGCCTCATTAATGAGATTGTGGAAGTTTTTCTCTCATTCGTCTACAGTTCACTTTATTTTCTATATTATAGATAGAAAATAATATGTGTGAAGACTTCCCCAAAATATGGCTATCGTACACTTTTTCAAGCGTAAATACTCTATCAACTCGCATTCTCAGGCGTTTTCTGGCTTAATTCCGGCGTTGAATCGTAATCAATAGAATTGATGACTGATGACCACAATACTACATAAAAAACAAACCTAACCCAACATTTTTTGTTGGGGCCATTGCGGGCTGATGTCTCATTTTCTAATTGCAAAATCTGTACTTGCTGTTTTGCAGTGGATACATGAAAATTGCCAAATACCTACCTCTATAATAGACTGACATAGTCTGATTCATTACTCGAATAATATATGATTGTTGACTGAGTACAAAAAAATATATAAACTGATATCGTTGGTTTCGAAACAATAGTTTTATGAATTAGTTTACTATTTAAAATTTGAAATACTGAAATACATCAAAGGCCAGAAAATTCAAAAGTTTTTGCTCGGTATAATGATGGCTGATTCCATATACGTACATTTTGATGAAAGTCTAATATGCACATTTCTTGGTAGTTGCTGAAACTGCACTGTATGGAACATCTTCAAAGTAATAATCTGTGAAAATATTCAGATGCTGCCTGATTTAAATTTTGAAAATGTCTTTTTTTAATGCATATAGACCATATATCTACATAATATTCATTTAAGATGTTCAATTTATTATTTTTGCTATTTAGAAACATGTTTTTTGTGGGAATAGAGTGTTTTGAAGCAGCTGGTGGTGAAGTAGCTCCATGAAAAGTGGCTAGCCACCCGGAAAAAAGGAGTTTGGTGGCCACCTCTTAAACAACAAGACCATTTTTCAAAAACGCTATAGAAAAAGTGAATACCCTGCTGCCAATTGAAAGATATATAGGTAGTGTAGCTAGGACATTCTTTTAAGAAGATGGAACTGGTTTATTCGTGGGAAGAATAATGTTTCCATAACATACTTCAGTTTCCTATTGCTCACTAGATGAAACTAAAATTTTTTTTTAAGGCCCTTAAGGGTGGTTATTATTGTAAAGTTAGTAATATGAGAATGTAGCTTGTTTACATTTGAGTTATTACTTGAAAATATTTTTTTTGTTTTTCGTCCATGTTCAAAGTAAAGCGCGTTCTTTAGTTTTTTAAACTATAATTTTATGTCATATATTGTCACATCATGACTGGTACAATTTTGTTTGGAAAGCCCTGTATTTTATAATCGAAAAATTCATGAAAAATTTTTCAAGAAAAGTTTTTGAATGACAGAAATATGATTGAGAATTATGAGAATAAGGAGGTGACACCTTCGAGTGGAACATGGTATACAACCTAAATCATTTTAAGTATTTATTTATTGAATTTTCTCTTTTCAAATGATCCATTATGTGAAATAAATTTATAAATATTTGTTTTTCTTCAGACGACATTACTTTAAAGAAAATTAAGCTAGCTGAAAACTTTTTGGGTATCCAAAGTGAAAATGAAGAATTACCTTCTAGAAGGCCAATAAAAAAGGGCTCTCTGTTGACTGATGAAGATGACGATTATCGTGAGTAAGTAAATCTAACAAAAACAATAGGTACAATGTTTTATGTTTTATGTTGTAACGATATATCTGTTACATTTCTTATTGATTTGCTCTATGCTCGAGATTGAATTTACCTCCCTATTGAAAATCTTAGCGACATCTTACCGTGGGTGATGGAACAATCATCACGGCTAGGGAAGAAGAACTGTCTCAAAGAATCTGACAGTACGATGATATTCAAGACGATGCATGTGACATTCCCGCCCTTTTCTGATCTTTCGGCAATTAAGATACATTGTTTTCCTGAAGCCCGTCGGCCATTAAAGAGTAGAATAATTTATTGAATCAGAGCATTTTCCTTTCTCCGCGAATATGAATTCAAATCAGTGAATAGTGATATCAAGGAAGGTACGTACTGAGAACTGATGTTTGGACCGTTGATATATTGAATATGTCACATTCAAATAATTTTTAAGAGAACGTTAGATAATTCTTCACAAGGGAAGAATCTGAAGTTATCTACGCATTTTGGTTATGAAAACAGTAATTAGGTTTATTTAGGTCAATCTGACTAAAAATAGCAGTGTCGTTCACTATATATTTTTGAAGAATTCTGTCAGGATTACGAATCCCACATGTATATATTTTTTTAATGGTATGGTTCCATATTTGGTAACAATAATCACCGAGCTGTGGTTTTGATGTGGTAGAAGTGATCTAATATGTATATTTCATGTATAAATTTGGTACTTGGAATTTGGAATTGTCTTTGAATTTTCAGAAACCCTTTTGAAGAAGTATTTGACGGCCGGTCAAACATTCATTCTCATATACGTTTCTTGAATATCGCTGAAATTGAAGTCACTTTCGTGAATCAAATTCAACAAAATTGATTGTCTCAAATTCTGATTTTAATTGTTGATAACGAAATATCTTGGCTGCTCAAGATCAGAGAAAAAATCATCTCTTCCATATATAAAGCAAAGATCAATTTTTGTTAATTCATAAGAATTATTACAAATAGTTCTTCAATTTCAGTATTGGATATTATTCATTTGTATACTCAATTAATTTCAAGTAATAATCTCTTGATGATATTACACTCAACTGTAACAACAATGAGTTGAGGAGTGCATTGAAAAGATTCCAAGTTTCAAGAAATAGAATTTTTTGTATATCAAACTCTGACATAAACAATATTGTTTTCATGTTAAATCGCTGAGAACACACTTGATGGACCAGAAGCGGATGTTCGTGTTAACCTGATCGGTAGCCCAGCAGCTCTAAGTACCCCCTGATTGCGAGCCAATTCACTTCGTGGAGTTCTAGACAAGACAAGAAAAAATACCATCAAGGTACATCGTCATCCAAAAAACCGGCAGTTTAGCAAAACAAAACAATATTAGTTGTCTACATTGGAATAAGAAAATAAATTTTTGGATTCAAATGTTCTGAATTTGGAAGAGATGTAAATTTTTGTAGATAAATTGTTATAAGTTGATATTTGTTTTATTGTTGTAGTTATTCACAGAAGGAAAGTTAATTGATGTGCAATCATTATTGAATAAGATTTTGGATTTTTGTCCTAGTTTAAATAAAAATTCTGGCGTCCATTCAAATTTACAATTTCTAAAACTTTGCTTGAAACATAAAAAATTTGAAACTAGCAAAGCGGTCCAAAGAACTCCACACCGCCCTTCACTGAATAGTCTGGGCATTCTATTTCAACAAATAACTAGTAAATTCATAACTATTATTATGCTCACTAGTTACTTATTTTTGTTCTTGTCTCACCTCAACCTCTTCAATTGTTGCAGATGCTATACTTCAAAAATGCCCGTCAACATCAATCAAAGAAATTGAAAATAAAATTAAAAAAAAAATTTTTTTTTCTTATATCTATTGTATGTTAATTCTTCATATAATTATCCATTTTATTCAAACCTTAAAATACATTTAGTTTATGTGAAAATATTGGAAATTGTACCTCTCTATTTCCATACATATACAATAGCTGAGTTTTGGTGACATTAAAAAAATTCATTCATAAATGAGGTATGGTATAGAAGAAGTAAAGTTTTTCCAGCACATTTTTGTTTCACTTTTCCATATATGGTATTCCTCATATGAGTAGTCTGATATAATCACTATTAAAAAAAATACAGTCAGTACTTTGTGGACAACTTTTATTATTGTTTTATTCAATACACCTCGTAGACAATTTTACAGTAATAAAAGTTTTATTTTTCATGAACTTAATATTATTTTACGGCTGATGATGGAGACTTAGTGTCCGAAACATGTACCTGAGTGGTACATGACTTTCATTATGCCCTAGTTATGAAAGAGTGTATCTGTGAATCATAACGACTTCTCGTTAATATATCGCCGATGGTACCATATGGATTTATGTTTTCACTCCATCTTCAATTTCATACGTTTAATTAAACATTCAAACCATATAGCAATCATTCTTGGAATCGCCATCAGAAACAGATGGATGTTTTAAGTGGAAATCACATTTGGAAACAATAGATTCTTGTGAGTGACTGCCATTATCTACCTGTATAAATCCACCAACCAACAGTAGGAACATATGTAACCATTTAAAAAATATGGCATTCATCCTAGGAAATACGGTTAGAAACATATAGGAGCAGTATGTTGAATACACTCAATGAAAACTTTTTGACAAAAAATTAAACCGACGAAAAAATCAACTGAAAAGCAAAAAATAAAATAAACTTTCTTAGTCTAAATGATAATTGAGCTCCTGAACTAATGTGAGTAACTGATTTTGAGTCGGCGCCAAACAAACAATTATTGAAGATCATTATATTACTTTGAAAGAAGTAATCAAAACACAGCCGTGTATCTCGCTGCCATCATTTTATGCTTTACCCAATTCAATTGCTAGTTTGTTTGGCGCCGACTCAAAATCAGTTACTCACATTAGTTTTGGAGCTCAATTATCATTCATACCAAGTAGGTTTATTTTATTTTTTGCTTCTCAGTTGATTTTTTCGTCGGTTTAATTTTTTGTTAAAAAGTTTTTATTTTTAAATTTTTTGTTGCTGAAATCTACTAATCACTACCTACTTAATTTTTTATTACTTCCAAAATAGTTACTTATCTAGCTTACTTCAACTATTGACTATCAAATAATATGATTTTCTATTTTAACTATTTATTGTTATATAATATAAATCAATTTTCAAAGTTCTGGTCGGTTGATTTCATCACTTTGTATATAATTCCATCCTTTCAGAGAATATAATCATTTTGACGGATGTAGGAGGGTCTGTCAATGTCAACTACATATGTGTGCCAAAGTTCACAAGTGAAAAATCAATCATTTCCTATTTTGCCACCCAAAGGGGTGGAGCATTCCATCTCTCATCAGAATGTGATCAATATGAGGTATATTCTTTCTAATGAAAAAAAATCTTCCAAATCGGAATACCCACTACAAAGTGAACGATCAATATCCTTCATTTTGCTACCCTCAGGGATGGATTTTGATGTTCAAATTGGAATGGGACCACCTTCGAAGTACACCCTATCCAATGAAAAAAGAATCATCGGAATCCAACCGCTCTGTAAAAAGTTGTGAGTGATCATACATAAAAAAAATAATAAAAAAATAAACGCGTCGAATAGAAAACCTCCTCCTTTTTGGTTTTGTCGCTTGAAAACTGTAGATATTACTGAGAACTTTCCGTTAGATACCAATAAAATGTGTCTCTGTGAATCATAATGACTTCTGGTGAATATCACCGATGGTTCTATATGGATTTACAGTTTCACCATCCAACTCTCTTCCATTAACCGCCTGTTTAACGATATACAAACCATCACCATCAGAAACATATAGGTGTTATGTGTGAGAACCACAATTGAAAACCATAGATCCTTGCAAGTGACTGCTATGAGATCTCATACATTCTCATTTATTTTCAAACATATATCATTCATCCCAGGAATCGCTGATAGAAACGGATATGAGTTATGTGTAAAAACACATTAAAATTTCATAGATTCACGTTAGGAAATGCCTGTAGCATCAATAAAACTTGCAACTAATTTTTCTCATTGATCCGACTACCAACAATATTCTACCAGTGAGTTCGATCCGATCTCTCAACTTTTAAATGAAGACACCCGTTGAGTTCATATTTCTGGATATTTTTTATGGTAGATTATTCTTTCTAATAAAAAATGTAGGTCAGCTTCGCCAATACAGTCTACCATTGTTACGCCCTGTAATTACAGAAAATGCATTTAAAGATAATTACCAAGACGTAACCATTGTATACCGAATGCTTACATGACTCATCTAGGAGAGCAAAACAAAGTTTATTGATTGCTACCCGTTACAGTCACAGCGAGATAAGGAAGTCAGTTTAAATAATTACCAAAACACCCGTCCAAAGTCGATAACACAAACAGGGCCATTAAAAAATCCCGATAACCGACAGGCACACCAGCCCACATCATTAAGAGCCGTATCTTACTCATAAATCACCAGGGAATCGCCACCGAGAAATTCATAAACACACTTGTTGGTCATTATTTTCCAGATTAACCGACAGCTACCGTAAATACCTGTCATGCAGTAACATATTATCCAATTATAACATAAGATAAGCGAGAACGGGTTAGACAAACAAGACCCTTATCAGTTTTACGATGTCACCTCGTTAAAATACTCATAAAACACACTAAGTCCCGCCCCAGCTTCCGATCGAAGTTATTATAAAAGGCAACGAGAGCAGAAAGAGTTAAGTTAGTTCAGCACGGTAGTCCGTGGAATAATCACGTATATCATACGAGAAGAAATATAGTATGCATTCATATTAGTACCAGTGAAAAATGCCACGAGAAATAAAATCTTTCCACGTGTAAAAACCATCTCGAGTAAAGCAATACTATCATGTCATTCTCAAAAGTGCGGTACAAAAGTCAGTCGAATTACAGTATCTTACAATAATAATGAGAGTTTCCCAATCAGTGTAGTTAATTCAGCAAACATAGAAACTCAGCCGATTCAAATCAAGTATTGAAGCTCCTAGTAAAAACACGAGTGAACAGTATAGTTTCCACAAATTGTCAAAGCTTCCAAAACAGAGATAATAACGGGATTCCGCAATTTCAATGGTTCACGATCCCTTAGAAAAACCTTATATGTATACGAATATACCGGACGAATTAATTAGAATAACCGATTGACGCGGGAGAAAACGAAATAAAAATAACTTCAAATCTAATTGACGTTTAAAAACTACTCCAGTGAAAAAGTGTTAAACAGGGTGAGTCTCATGTTTGTTTTTCTGTATTTATGTTTATGGCAAAACCCAACCCATTAAAATGTGTATGTGTCTAAAAAGTATGTCCATAGTTTTCAAGATCACCAAGTTTTCAAAAAGAGAATTATTGTTAGTCGTTTGCAGCACTTGATTGCAAGATTTCTTTTAGTAAAATTATTTCTATTGTGAAGCCCATTGCAGAATTATCTGCCAATACGCTACATTAGTTTTCATTGTATGAATATTGTTGCCTATCATTCGTCCATAGACGATTGAGAGAATTGTGTGAAGTTTTATTAAATATATATATACATTCTTAACTTTTATGAGTGCATTATTATTTTATTAAATCATTGTTTGGTTCGAATCTTTCTGAACGGTAGTACTTCCTGAATAAACAGCCCATGTTCCGGTATTGAAAGAAAGGATATTGATATTTGTAGGCCGCTCCATATATCATATCCGGTTCAACTATATTCAGATAGTCGATGCTTTTAATACTGTTTTTCCAACCTAACGAAGAACGTCTGGTATTACAGGTGTGGTGGGTGAATTCACAACACCCTGTAGCCCAGTCGTCAACACCATGTTCACTAATTCTTTGCGAGTGAAATTCATCACTAACAATAAGACGTGTACAATTATTGAAAGTTAACAGATGAGTAAAATTTTATGACAGCGGCCCACTCGATTCTTTTTTTTTAGAAAAAAACATCAAAATTATATATTCTGCAAAAAATCTTGCAAACTTTACAAAGTAGACCTCACAAAACGGAATTTCGATAAAAAACTCTTGAGAAATGCCATGCAATGATGTGATAAAAATGGGGTGTTAAATTCTAAAAAGACAAACTATTGCTATTTGTGATTTGTCATTTAAAACAAATCGAGCTTGCAGGCACCCCTGAGTCACCCTGTAGTTATGCAAGGTGTTTTCAATGTAACCGATAAATGTTTTATTTCCGATTAGGTTTTGGTAATTTTTCGAACGTACCCTAAGTTAACATATATTAGTTAAAATTAACGTGTGTGTTGTGGTTGAGTTTACGTTATTATCTTCAAGACCATATTCTCACCCTCACATACATGAAAATGAGTAGTTGAATTTGATAATGAGACCACTGGCTTGCATTTCGTGGGTATTAAATAGGTATCAGTTCATCGACATAAACAATATCAAGTCAGACTTAAAGCCAATTCGTCATGGCGTTCCTCAGGGTTCTGTCCTCGGCCCGTTATTATTCATCATTTATATGAATGACTTTCACCAACAAAATGTGTTTTGTTTGCGACGACACAACCCTCATATGCTCAGACAAATCATAAACTAGTTTACCTCAAATGATGGACAGAAATAAAAATTTAGCAAACACTTTGTTCACAGCAAATGAACTGAAACTGAACTACGAAAAAACCCAGAATATTGTGATATCCTCAACTACCAGTGTTACTCTAGGAGACAGTGTTAAGTTTCTAGGTATTCTCATTGATGCAAGACTTAGTTGGTCCAGCTATATTGAAGCGACTACTCGTAAGCTGTCTAGTGTTTTATTTATTCTTAGACAGTTGAGGAATGCTGTAGGTTTTATGACACTGAAAATAGCATATCATTCACTTTTCCACTTAGTTATTTCATATGGAGTTTTCATTTGGGGGCATTCCACAAACTCAATCATAATTTTCAGATGTCAGAGAAAAGCCATGAGAATCATGGCAAACGTAGGATATAGGGAACATTGTCGTCCTCTTTTTATTCAATTTGAAATCATGCCACTTCCTACATTATATATTCATGGTGTGTTGTTGTTCCGAAACCCTCCCACAATCATGATTATTCAACAAGATCGGCATGTTTATTGAATAATACAAGACATAGGTTAGCAGTTAGTCAAAAAAACTCGCTAAATTTGAATTTATAAAAATGTCTCCATCCTTCAGTTGAATCTTATCAAGAGATATCTTCTCAACCACTGTTTCTACACAATCGAAGAATATGCTGCTGTAGCTGGTCAATTCATAGTTCTTGAATGATGATTCATGTTGTGAAAGCTGTGATGAAGCCCGTTCTCATGTTTGTTGACTTTTTTATATTCATATTTTATTTTATTTTATTCCCAATCATGTGACAATGTGATCATTCCAAGGGATTTTGTTATGCCAGTTTTATTTCTAAAATTGATTACTTTTATCTAGACATTGTTGCTCATTTTAAGAGTTTGACATAGTACCTATAGTATATTATATGACTTGCCATAAATGTATTTTGTATATAAAATTGTCAAATAAATTACTCTACTCTACTCTATGATATAAATTAAAATACATTCCACTCATGAATAGAACATTCTACAATTACTCTAGCCGAAATTATCGATATAGGGAGGAATACCAACCATTTCCATAATAGCATGGACGTCGTTTTGTTATTTTCGAATAACAGAGAATTGAATACTCACTTTAATTGAAATGATGTACCCATTCAATGAAACTGATTTCGAAGTAATTACCTCCTGAATACACAATTATTTCCGTAGTATAAACAATATCATACGATTCATATTATTTCCGTTCGGGGTTTTATTTGATTAAGTTTTCGTTTGTTCTGTTGAAACCTCCGAATAGTCATGGAAATATTTTTGTTTAGATTTGTTGATCAACCAATTGTATGGATTGGATAATTGCAAATTCTGTTTGATGTAAACTATTTACTCATATTCTCTTTATATCGATAATTATGCGCATTTTAGTTGTGATGTTTATAGGAGGTTTGCATAAATCAGTATATCTAACGTATGTGTGAACACGTTTCAACAAATTTTGCCATCCAACAATGAGTTCCAAACTGTAACGAAACTGATGTTTCAGAAAAAAAAATATTTTGGGATGATTTCTTTTCAGATTGGCCGAGGACAGTTTATAGAGAAATACATCTTTATCTGTTCAAATGGTCCCCAAAAAAAATTACCTCTTCGAAATATGTTTGTTGTTTAGTTACTAGCAGGACTGAAATGGTAGTTTCCAAAACAGTTGGCCGGTTAGTCCAGTGAAAGGGTGAAATATTCTACAATGTCATGACCCGAAAATATATACATATATGTATATATATATATACAGTGGTTTCGGATCCCACTATAAAAGGTAAGGTCCCCGTGATCTTAACTCGTACAAGTTTTCATTAACTTCTGAGGGTTGGTCAAACAACTAAGAAAGCGGTTAAAAACAATTTTACAATTTTTTTTTTTTTACATGAAAGGATCCAGTACTGCCTTGAACAAACATATCCTAACCGAGAATCACAACCCTAATTTCGATAACACAAAAATTCTGGCACACGAAAACAACAAAGAGAAGAGAGTAATAAAAGCAATGATTTACATTTAAAAAAATCATAACGCTATGAATAATAGAACAGACATACATAACCTCAGCCAATTATACCAATACTATAAGACACAAATACCTCACATATACTCACTTGCATAGATAGTCAGTAATATCAACAAACAAAAAGTATAAAAATAAATAAAATTAATACTCTTTCAACAAGTTCCCAACAACAATACGCATATCGCCCCCAAACTTCCCCACCCACTCAAGTAAGAATAGAAATCGACCCAACAGGTACACCAACAATTTTTACCGCAAAACAAAACCCCCCATAAACACATTGATCTCTAGCTGTCGAATACACTGCCAATGCCACGTCGCTCTCGACATTGGGTTAGAATAAAACCTTTAAAACCTTTAGAACTTACCACACTGAGGAATAGCAAATATAAATAATACAAAATGAGTCATCTTCACAATGATGATCGCCAAGGTATGTACAAACATCGTTTTTCTGCCACACCCTTTCCCCAGACTAAACATTTCTCCCTTGCACATGTCAACAACTATTATTTTCATTTTAACCATAACACAAAATGTTTTACTTTTCAGATGTCATTGTTAATTACCAGAACAAAAAATTAAAAATTGATTATTAAAAAAAAAAAACCCTACTGAAGATGCCTCCGGCCAGGGGCGAAACGTCTAGAATGATATGAGATAGTTTTATTTTTACACAAGAATCCCAAACCCAAGAACCTCCAACCAAATATATATATATATATATATATAATATATATATATATATATATATATTATATATATATATATATAAAACGAATTTATATGTGGAGAAAGGAGCACCTCAAATATGAAAAGTTATTTTACCGAATAATCCATTCTAAGAAATCGAAAATGCATAGAATAGAATATATGTTTATTGTTCACTTAAAGAGAAGTTATAGAGTCCAAAATGAATATATTCAATGAACATAGATTGACTCCAAATGTGAAATTTTCTAATTTATGATGCTATAAAAATGAAAAACATGTGGACGTCTTCCGCTAAGAATAAAAAAACGTGTGCGGTCGGGGTTGAAGAATAAAATAAATATAAAAATATAATAGATAAAATTGGAGAATAATAGACTTATAATTTTTTATCATTGTAGGTAAAATCATATCAATTCAAAATCTCATAGCCCAAGTACTCTTCTGCCGAATAGAAATTACAAAATTCGACAAAAATTTTCACCCTTCTTTTGAAAGTAATGGGGACGAGATGTTTCCATTCACATGGTAGTTTATTGTAGAGATGTAAGTTGAGGGAATTGCGTTGTGAGATTGCAAGTTTATACCTTGGAGGCCTCATGTGGTAGGCATCCCTGTTCCCTGGTTGAATAATTATGGAAATCGTTGTTTCTGTCGAATTCAGTTTTCTTTGCGTGCATTTCAAGTATACTTCGATAAATATAAACACAAGGAAGACATAGAATCCTGAGTTTTTTGAGAGTTCTTGGCATAAAGCAATATATTGCGCTTCAGCCATTATGCATATAGTTCGTTTTTGAAGTCGGAGTAAGTGGGGCGAGTTCCCCCATAGAATCATTCGTTAATTCTAATGTGAGTGGAAGAGTGCATGATATGAAGAGAGAAGGATGGGAGGGTCTAGTGAGTCTTCAAAACGTATCAGCAGAAAAAGCTGAGTGAATAGTTTTCTGCATAATATATCAATAAGGGTTCGCCAACTCAAGCTATCGTCGAGACTCAGACCAAGCAGTTTAACTGTCCCAGATCCACGTATTGAATCACCTTTTGAGCTATGCTCTTGTTGAGATTTAGGTTTTTTGTTCTGAACCATGCTTCCGCTTGATATTCAAGATGAATTTTTGCGTGATTGAATGGAAGTAGTGTCATTAGCGTAACACAAACAAATACCTGGAGATATATTGTGAAAAATATCATTCATAAATATAATAAAAAGGAGCGGACCCAACACGGAGCCCTGAAGTACACCGTTGTTCATATCCGGATACCTAGAAGAAATATCATCTTGTTTTTGAAGTAAGATATGAAGAAATCAGTTGCCACCCCCCTTATTCCATAGAAGCTTAGTTTTTCCAAGAGTAAGTCGTTCGAAACACAGTCGAAGGCCTTGCTTGGAGGGCATATTGTTTTTGAAGAATGTTTGTCCTCCTCAAAACCCTCGACAATGTCTTGCACGATCTTATCAATTGCTTTGACAGTAGATCAATTGCTTCTGAATGCAAATTGGTTTTTTATTGAGAGAAGTATGTTTTTCGAAGAAACTTATTAGCCTTCGTTTCACCATGATTTCCATTATTTTTCCGAATATGGGAATTATCGATATTGGACGGTAGTTGTCTGAATAATTCTCATCTCCTTTATTCTTGAGAATCGGTATTATTTTGGTGACCTCGTAGTGCCAATGTCATTGACCGGAGTGTTCGGTGGCTCAGTGTTGTTTATTCTTCAATATATGTTCGATTTTGGATGAATTAGAAATACGCCGTTCGTATTCGGTGCCATCGGTTGTTTTCCAATTTTCATTCTTTTCGCCTCGAAAAAAATATTTCTGGTGAATACCTTATTCTATTTATTTCAGCATATCCACCATGTCTGTTTATACATCGATTTTTGATTGCAATAACTGCTTTTCAGTGAGTTTTTTTGATATTTCAAATTAACTGTGAATGTTCCAATGCATGTGCCTGCCTTCAATTTCTTCTACCTCCATTTTCAAGACAGTTAATTGATTTTTTCACAGCTTTGAAGGCAAATACATCAGAAATATAATTGACGGAAATAAAGTATAACTATTTTTTTCAACATTATTGATCCAAGTCTCTACAAACCTTCTGATACCAAATATTGATATTGTCCTTCATTTCGGAAAAATATTTCCGCGAAATTTAATATTGAATACACAGACATGTTGACAATATGTTTCCTGTTGAGATAATGAACCCCGAAAATGGCGTTATAGTGGGACACCCTGTATATTGGAATGGTTAGCGAGACCGTGTAATTCACATTATACTTTTTTCAGAATGGTCATACTTCAGTTAATTATTTCGGAGTGAAAACCCATTGAGAATATCATGTTCCAATAAATTCTCACCAAAATTCTGCTCAGAATTTATCAATTTAATTGAATATTTCCAGAAAAAGTGAGTGTAGTTTGAAGTAATCAAGAAAAACTTCGAATTCATCCAACCGTTCCGAACTAATTCGCTTGGAATGAATAGAACACCATTTTATAGCGATGAAAATTAAATATTGGGATGTTTGGTAGGACCACAAGCATTCAGACTGAACGCTACTTTATATATTTCGTTTCTTTCATATCCAAATTCCGCAGTGCGACTTTTCTCCTCAGCAAGGGGTTTTTCTTTTCACTGCATCAATTCGTAACTACTTAGGAACGCCTTCCACCACGGAATTCCTTTTCGCAGAATGCTCAAAAGTTTCAATCCGCCCATTCTTTATCATCTGAGGAACTATTACAAATACAGAACGATTTCCAAATATGTTAGGGAATCGAATGGTTTTTTGTTGTATAAAAAATGTTTTGGACGTGTTCTCAGATACAGGGTGTTGAAAGGTGAATTGACAAAATCTGATGACACATCCAAGAGGAAGATCTCACCAACTGACGAATTGGATGACATATATCGCTTGCCCGTTTGGAACAGATTGACAATTTTTTTATAATATTCTATTCTACGGAGAGAGGAACTGATGAGCTCTGGGTTTCGAAGAAAAATGTTCTATTGTCAGATAGCATCTAATTAATACGAAGATATGAATGAACTAATTTCATTTGAAAAAACGTTCAGGGCGACCCAGGCGTGCGCGCAACCTCCATATTTTTTTCTCTATCCAAGCTATCGAATTGATTTTTTTTCAAACGATTAGGAATATTCTAAAAATATTTCTATTCAGAGGATGTCCCAAAATAAGATATACAACGGTCGATTCAACGCTTCCGGGTTTTTTAGACTTATCTGCAATTGTATTCGACTTATGTCCATTTAAGTGTCAAAATAGCGTCCTGCATAGACGCACAGAGAAATTTATAACTTCAGAACCAGTCAAGATCATTCAACCAACTTTTTTCTAGTCGAGTGAGCATATTCTGAGATGCAGGGGAACTGGGAGTCGATGTTCCATTGTCTACTACGGTTTTTGGAAAATGACAAACTACAAATGGCAATACCTTTTTCAAACAAAACACCCTATATTTTTTGCATAGTTGCATGGCATTCACCATGAGCTTCTTGTTGATATAGGGTTTGTGGGGTCTAATTTGCAGGATCTTTTTTTCGAAAAAAATTTAAAAATAATTCGACACATTCATACAAATCTGGAAAAAATATGTTTTAACGAAAACTTTTTACCAAAAAATTAAACCGACGGAATACGGAACTGAAAAGTAAAAAATGAAATAAACCTTCTTAGTCTCAATAACTAAGCTCCTAAACTAATGTGAGTAACTAATTTTAAGTCGGCGCCAAACAAACAAGCAAATGAATTAGAATTTTACGCCTTGTAAAATGATGGCATCGAGTTGGGCGGTGACATTCTGGGAATTTTTTTGAAGTAATTTAATGATCTACGTTGATTGTTTGTTTGGCGCCCACTCAAAATTAGTTACTAACATTAGTTCAGGAGCTTAGTTATTGAGACTAAGAAGGTTTATTTTATTTTTTACTTATCAGTTCCGTATTTCGTCGGTTTAATTTTTTGTTAAAATATTTTCATTTTTCAATTTTTTGTGGCTGAAATCTATTTATTACTAACTGCTTATTTTTTGATCACTTCCAAAATACTTACTTACCCACCTTACTTCAACTATTACCAGTTAAATAATATGATTATCTACTTTTACTATTTGTTGTAATATAAATTATTTTTGTTGTTCTGGTTGGTATATTTCATTACTTTGTATATCATTCCACCCTCTCATAGAATATATTTATTGTGATAATGACAATAGCGATCTGTCATTGTCAACTTCATATGTGTGCCAATGTTCACAAGTGAAAAATCAATTATCCCCTATTTTTCTACCCGAAAGGGTGGATAATTCCATTCGAAATTCAAATATGATCAACTATGAGGTATACTTCATCTGATAAAAGAAGAATCATCCAAATCTAAGATCCCAGTACAAAGTTATAGCTGATAGAATCGGTAAACGGACCAGAATTCAGAGGATGAGTGATCAATATCCTTCATTTTGCTACCCTTTCATCTTTTGAATTCAAATGAGACCAACTTCAAAGTACACTCTATCCACTGAAATTATCGGAATCGGACGTCTCAGTTAAAAGTTTTGCGTGATCATACATAAAAAAAAATATACGGGTCGACTAGAGAACCTCCTCCTTTTTGGGTTTGTCGGTTAAAAATTAAATTGTAGGAGTACATCACAAAGAAAACGAGTCTAGTAATCTTCACAAAAACAGTGAAGGATGATTTACAGAAAAAAATGTAAAAAATTTGAGGAAAAGCTGCTTATAAGTGCTCAAATAGATCACCATCATGAATTCGAAGTCGCCTATTACGATTTTTTTAAAATGACGAATTACACATGTCAATAACTCGACTTTTTCGAATATAACACCCAATATTTTATAGCATCATTGTAAGTAATTTTTCAAGAACATTTAATCGATTTAGGGTAAATGCATTTGATTAGCAGAATTCTTTTAGAGGTATATAATCAATAATATTCAGAAATTTAAATCCTTGCTTTGATGGGATTATTTAAATACCAACTCACCTCGATGATATGATATAGGGATCCCAGTATTGAGCATAGCAGCATTTAGAAGCAAAAACAATGCAAATATTGTTTTCTATGGTGATGATATCTGAATAAAGTAACGACTATTACTGAAGTATTCCAATTTATTGAGAAATGAATGTAATTGCGAAGACTCCGTAGGTATTCATTGAATCATGAAAATGATAATAAGGAGTGTAATCTTCGAAATATCCAAATATACTATTCCAGCATTTTTGTGCTTTTTTTTTCAGAATCTAAAATATATCCATTTGATTTGGTTGTTCTAATCCCAGAAACTGCCTGAAATGAGGATGCGCTTTTTAAACGATTTTTAATCAAACTGTTTATTTAGCTTGGCTTGCCTTGTTTGTGTCTTGTATGGGTCAGTACTCGTCAAGTTTAAAATGGTCTGAAATAGAGATACTGTTCCTAAAATTATGTGTGATAGCTCATTGGATTCGGAATAACGCCTAGAAAAATGTGCAAAAAGCGTGTATTAGCACATAAAAAATTTCAAAAGTGATGAACAATATCTATCAGATGTAGTTCAATGTCCAGCGTGGCTTGAGCCGGGGAAGTAGTTGTTTTCTGTTAGACATTCACAAAAAATAACTTCATTTCAATCTTTCTATCAATATTCAATTGAGAATGTTTCCCTTTTCAAAAGAAGATTCTGAAAGAAAAGGAAATTTTGAATAAAAAACTCCCGACTTCCGGAACTCTATCTTTATTATTTATAATTTTAATGTAACGCTGAAAATGGGTCTCCGAGCGACATTTTTAGGTTGCGCGCGCGGCGTCAAAAGCGAGTACGACACATCAATTAAATATTTTTTTCAAATTTGAAAAAATCATGGTGTATTCGAAACACTGAATATAATTTATTTCCGTTAGAAATTTTATTTAAAGTTAATTTTTCAACAAGTTAAACGATTGTTAACTAACAAAATTTTCTCGAACTTCTGTCTTCTTTGTAAATGAAAAAAAATGTTTAAATAATTGTCGTAAAAATTTTTTGCTTCGTAGAGTCTTTCTCATGTACACACTCAACAAGATCACGCTATAAAAGTTGAAAAAAATATTCATACTTTGTTTATAATAATTTTTGTACTTGAACAAAAACAAAAAAATCCAAGTCATGTTGTTGAAAAAAAAAATATTTTCCTTAATCATCATATTGTCGTTTTTTTATTGATACAAGATATAAATTGATTTGCAAAAAAAAAATCCGCCATTTGTTGATAAATTTTTTATAAACAAATTGATTATTTCAATATTTCTGTTTTTTTTTTCATTTATATAAAATATTTTTTTTAAAATTAATTTATAATATTTTTAATCTAAAATCATAATTGACAGTCCTCTATAAAGTAACGAAAAAAATTTTTTTTTATCAACAATTCCATTGTTTATTAACTTACCAATTTGTTATAAACAAATTTTTAACTTTGTTAGATTTTTTTTCTGAAACTTATAAAATTCACAAAAACAACCATATATAACAAAGTATAGAAATTTTCCCAATTCCAATTCCCAAATAAATAAAAACTGGAAAAATTTGTTTTCTATACTTTGTTATATATGGTTGCTTTTGTAAATTTTAGAAGTTTCAGAAAAAACTCATACAAAGTTAAAAAAAATTTTATAACAAATTGGTGAGTTAATAAACAATGGAATTGTTGATAAAAAAATATTTTTTTTTGTTTTTCCATAGAGAACTGTCAATTATGATGTTTAGAAAAAAATAATTCCTTAACTAATTATTTAAACAATATAAATATAAAAAAACGATTATAAACAATTAAAAATTGTTATTAAGGATTTTTTTTCAAAAATCATCATATTTGTAATATAATGAAGTTGTGGAAAAAAAATTTCAAAAATATTGAAATAATCAATTTGTTTATAAAAAAATTATCAACAAATAGCGGGATTTTTTTTTATCTGCACATCAATTTATATCTTGTATTAATGAAAAAACGAAAATATGATGATTAAGATTTTTTTTTTAACAACATTACTTGGATTTTTTTGTTTTTGTACAAAAATTATTATAAACAAAGTATGAATATTTTTTCAACTTTTATGGCGTGATCTTGTTGAGTATGTATATAAGGAAGGCTCTACGAAGCGAAACATTTTTACGGCAATTATTTAAACATTTTTTTTCGTTTACAATTAAGACAAGTTCGAGAAAATTTTGTTAGTTAACAATCGTTTAACTTGTTGAAAAATTAACTTTAAGTGAAATTTTCAGCGTCAGCAATACCAACAGCTGTTAGCGGCAGAAACGCCTCAACAATCTGAATTGTTTGAGGAAGGACAAGCTCACGTGGCACTGAGTCGAGTAACTAAATAAAAAACTAAAAACTTGGAAATAAAATGATTATTTTTTTCCAAGTTGAACGGTTTTATTGTAAATAAACATAATATTGATGCAGATAATGTACTGAAAGCTTAACAATAATTCGGTAGGTACCAGGTACCAGTCATCACACCACTCTCCTCATCAATGTAGGGCATGTTCAGACTAAAATAAATTCGTGTAACGCGCCGAATTTCTATTATCTACAGTCAACCGCTCTTATTATTATATGCTTTGGATGCATTTTCTCAATAGACAACTTATGAAAAATGTGTGTGAAAGTAAATCCGTCACTATCATCGTGCGACATCACAGAACGATCATTCACGTATTTACTCAGGTTACGCTTCGCCCCACGATTGTATTTTGGTCTGATTGATGCCCTATATTGATGTGATGAGTGGTACCTGATACATACTTAATTAGTTTTTAGGTTTCAGTACATTATCTGCATCATCATTATGTTCCTGTACAATAAAACCGTTTAACTTGAAAACAAAATTACATATTTCATTTAGGATTGAATACGAATAAATATTGTATTATATTATCGTTCTGGAGAAATGAACCATTATTGTCAGTTTATTTCTCCTGAATGATTATGTTGGAGAAAATAATAAACGTAAACAATATTTCACATATCTCTATTTTCATTAGGAACGGTTGGATTCCAAATTCCAAAATATATTCTCAATGAACTTTTTATTCCTTCGAAAATACGAATTTTGAAACCAACTTCCAGCCCGCCCATGTTGAAATTCTCGAACATCTACCGATCCTTTTCATTTCATCACGAACTCCTATGTGATATTGTAGCTCATTTTGAATAGTTGCATACGTCTTGTGAATTCATTTTCCCCATGACTTTATTAACAATTACTCCATGGCACTTTATCAAAGTGGAATTTTCGTAGCAATCCACTGCAGAATAATGAATAGAAGAAATAATAACTCCATTAGCGTGCGATAATAATTGCTCTTATATTGAGGAAACAAATTTTCATGTCCGATTCAGTTGATTCATTATCGTCCAGTGTATCAAATTGAACGGTTCTATGATTTGTGCGTGATAGCAAATAAAAATAAAATTATAATTTGAAGAACTCCAAAACACACTTTTGTAGCGATATGAACTGAACTAGGAAGTTAAAAATAATAGGAATTCATTGACAATGAATCATTGGCCAAAATATTCACTTCGGAGTAAAATAATCATTGGAAAATCTTCTTGAAGAAAAGCTTTTATTCCAATGCGCTTAAAAGGAGAAAATTATTGCTTTGGATGTGTGATGTAGGTTATTCCGTGAGTTATAGACACAAGAGCTTATCGCGCAAAGTTTCCAGTTCGAATACAAAAGCTTTGACATCAAGAAATAACCTACGTCACACATCCAAATCAATTATTTTTTAATTTTTAGGGTATTTGAATGAAAGTTTGTTTGTGGAAAGATGTTTCCTTTTATTTTCTGTTTTTCAGTAAGTACGCCTTGATCTATGCCTTCTTGTTAAAGCATCGTTATTATGAGGCCTTTCTTCCTGTAAGTTCTGAGCTATCTAGTTCTCCAATGAAAAAACCACCTAATGATTGACTCGTACGCCAACCTGGTGCTTCTATCTTCAATTCATAAATTTTGACAAAAAAACAATAATCTCCTACTGAATCCACAATCTTCGACACCAAAAACCCCGAAATACCAATTTTGAATATAAACGGTCCATAAAAAAAAACTTGTCCACCATATTGGAGCCGCCATCTTGAATTTATCAATTTTGGCAATAATTTTATAGCTCCGACATCAAAATCCCCCACATACCAATTCTGAATAGAATCGGACCATAATTACAAAACTCGCCCGCCATCCTGAATTTACGAAAAATTCATGATCTTAGACCCCCAAACCCTCCACATACCAATTTTGAATACAATTGGACCATAATCAAAGAGATCGTCCGCCATCTTGAAGCCGGTTTTTATTTTTTCTGAATTTTGATAAACAATTCATAATCTCCTATTGAATTCACAATCTTCGACACCAAAAACCTCGACATACCAATTTTGAATATAAACGGTCCATAATAAAAAAACTCGTCCACCATATCGGAGCCGCCATCTTGAGTTTATGAATTTTGACAATAATTTTATAGCTCCGACATCAAAATCCTCCACATACCAATTTTGAATAGAATCGGACCATAATTACAAAACTCGCCCACCATCCTGAATTTACGAATTTATTTACGGAGAAATTCCTAATCTTGGACCCCAAACACCTCCACACAGCAATTTTGAAGAAAATCGGACCATAATCAAAGGAATTGTCCGCCATCTTGGAGCCGCTAGTTTGATCTTCTACCATTAAAAATAAATTTTGAATCGAATCGGACCACAATTACAAAACTCGTCCGACATCTTAGAGCCGCCATCTTGAATTTGATACCTGGTACAGTCTGAAGGCACAATCGCAGTGGCGGGAGGTTGATCATCACCTCTGATGCTGCAGAGGGGCAGGTGAATATTGCTCCTGTGATTCCCAGACAGGCTAACCGCTGCACTTTCTGCAGTTCGATTTGTGCCGAGTACTGTTGGCTTCTTGGTCATCATAGTAATCAGGCATATGTGACCATGGGTTTGATAATCGTTTGATATAACTGATATATCGTTTTCGGCTTCAAACCCCATGTCTTGCCAAAAACTCAGCAGTCGAGGTTACCGCTGAGGCCTTGTTATTGATATGACTATTGTATGTTAGTCTTTGGTCGATTATAACGCCCAGGTATTGACTTCCTTGGCAGAAGTTAGTTGAGTTCCATTCAGAGTTGGGGATTTCAGTTCGTTTGCCTCTCTGTGAATGAAATCAGCACTGCTTTGCTAGGATTTACATTCAATCCCTCCTTTGCTCACCTGCTTCTCATTATATTTGGGAGTGTCTGCATGCGACTGGATATTTCCTGTCATGTTTGCCCCTAGTGACGACCAGATCGTCAGATTAACCTCAAGTCGTGATTCCAGAGTCATGTAGCTTCACTATCAGATTATCCACGGTTAATGACTACAGCAAAGGCGATAGGACCAGCGAAGGCGAAAGGACTTCACCTTGGGGGCAACCTTTTTCCGCTGTCATTCTAACAGTTACCTCTTCGAGCGCAGCTACAATGATTCTGCTTTTCAACATTGTATGTATGCATCTGATCGAGAGTATTTGGTGTTGCAGATTATGGAGCCTTTCGGTTACATTTCAGTTTCAACCGACCAAAAATAATTTTCATGGGTCTCGTCCTAAATCCTGCTGGTGAAAATGCAATACATTGCACTGCTGCAGGTGCTATATTCATAAGCATGAGATATGGCGATAGATATGATGACCTTCGGAGGGGACGTTAAGATGGCGGTCCCAAAGTCATGGATGTTGAGTTCGTTGAAGATACCATTGCTCTAGTGGAAAACACAAGAGGATACGGCGAAATATCCGGTTGGGGGAAGTCTAACTTCGCGAGTGTCTGCAGAATCATGACTCAAGGTCACGCTGATGATCTGGTCGTCACTAGGGGCAAACATGACGAGAATATATCCAGTCGCATGCAGGCAGCCCTAAATATAACCAGAAGCTGGTACGCAAAGGAAGGACTAAATATAAATCCTAGCAATACAGTGCTGGTTCCATTCAGAAAGAGGCATAAGTACGAACTGAAAGCCCCATCCCTGAATGGAACTCAACTTACTTTTTCCAAGGAAGTCAATACCTGGGCGTTATAATCGACCAAAGACTAACATACAAGAGTCATATCAATAACAAGGCTGAAGCTGAGTTTCTGGCAAGACATGGGGTTTGAAGCCGAAAATGATATACTGGTTATATCAAACGATATAAACCATAGGTGACCCATGGTGCAGTGCAGCGGGTAGCCTGTCTGGGAATATTCACGTGTCCCACTGCAGCATTAGAGGTGATGCTGAACCTTCCGCCACTGCGATTTTATGTAATGAAGGAAGCGGCAAATCGTGCCTTCAGGCTGCACCAGGCATCAAACTTGAAAGCTGGAAATCTAATTGGACATCAAAAGATTCTAGAGAATATTCTTCTAGAATCCAGGTACAAGATTTCAGATATTATGCCTGCTAGGCACGACTTCTTTCATAAACAACCACCATATATTCACAACGAATGGGCCTCAACTGGAAAGGAATATATCAGTTTGTTATACTGATGAGTCCAAGATGGACGACAGGGTTGGAGTACCGGGTTCTAATTTCAGGTTCTTAAAACACCTAGGTGAAGACCCAACAATTTTTCAAGCGAAAATCCATGCTATAGAAATTGGCGCCCGATAATGCCTTGGAAGAAGCTCCAGGAGGTCAAAGAGCTATATTCTATCAGACTGCCAAACAGCACTAAGAGCTCTAAAGTCACACCTTTTCGAGTCTGAACTAACTTGGCACTGCAAACTCTCCCTAAGACAACTGGCTACGAACAATCAGGTTATTCTGATGGGGGTTGCTAAGTCACGAGGGAATTGAAGGCAATGAGGAAGCAGACAGCCTTGCCAAGGAAGGGGCCAACACTCAATTTTCTGGCCCAGAACCCTTCTATGGTCCTTCCAAAGCCCACATCAAGAAAGAGTTTCGGAGCTGGAAAGCTGGCCAAATTGAAACCCACTGGAATGAGGTTCCAGGGCGAAGTCAATCAAAAAGGCTTTCAAACCCATCGCCAGAAAAAGCTCAACAGCTTCTCGATTTGGACAAAAAAGACTTGAAACTAGTAACGGGACTGCTCATCGGACATGTCCTCTGATGTATCACCTCAAAAAAAATGGATAGATCAGATAGTGAACTGTGTAATTACTGCAAGGAAACTGATACGCTCCGCAAGGTGTCTCAGATTCCCAGGTCTTGAATAGATGAAGGGTAATGTACAGAAGACCTTATAAGTCAAGGTACGGAAAGGCTGGAGAGCCATATCGACCTATCTACAATCTACTCTCGACTATGAATAATAGAATTTGACGGCGTCAGTTTAAATTTTTTAATCCTCAAAAAAAATGGAACTGATAATTTGCATTTTTTTTCCAGATAGTTGTTAAATTTTTTTATCTTCTGAATGAATGAATGAAACATATATCTGAATGTTTTTTTTGATAGTCGTACTCACCAGGTATGACATTTTCAGTTGGTTTGGACTACTACAAAAGACTAAAGTTCACCGCTTTATATATTAATCAATGGGACATGTGGAAGTTGATCATCGAAGTTGAACATCGAGTTGCAAGTATCATCACAGGCAAACTTGCGAGTGAAGCTGATAGAGAGTGTACATAAAAAATACATTTTAACGTTGTTGATGCAATCCAAAAAATATAATATTCTAAATGGAATATCCATTGTGCCGACGTACGAATCGGACGGTAACCGGAAATTTAGAAAGGCTTTCACTATCACACGCCGTCACGCCCAAGAAAAGGTATAAGAAGCGGAGAGTAGACAATCAAACTATCAGTATTTGATTTCGTCTAACACACAACATAATGAAATTAGTTATTGTAAGTGTACATTTTCGTTTTTGAAATAATATTTTTTCTTGCGTCGGTTTTAGCATTGGTTTCGTGAGATGTGTAGTAATGTAATGAAGTGAGATGTGGGAAGTGACGACAAATAGGATGGTCAAGATGTGTCTGTTTCAATGCGATATAATTTCCTTGAATTTCGTGGTTAAAAACCAATGGAAATTAAAAAAATGTTTTTTCCACATTACGTGCTGTAAACCGAAAAACATTATGTTGGGATAAAATGGAAATTGATTTTTAAAAAGGTCGAAAATAAAAAAAAATGTATTTAAAGTCAGGTCATTTGTCTACAGTCACACAGTTTTCACGCCCTCATTTAAATTCTGATGGAGATTTTTGGGTTTTATAATTTTCAGTTTCTACCAGAAAATTTATACGTTTGGAAAAATTTAAAAAAAAATTGTAGGTGGGAATCACAAACACTTTTTTTACGTGAGGATTCATGAATCATTATTTTTACAGTAATCAACTTTAATTTTCGAGCAAAATATTGTGAATTTCAGATCGATTTCCACTTTATGGCAGTATAATTGTTTCGTATGGAGGTGAGGGTGATAAGTAGACTACGACTTGTCTCCTTCTCTTGCTATGGGGTTCCGGATTCCTCGACATTTATAGCTCATCTTCTAGTTCTATTCTTCTCAGGAAGTTCAGGATGTGGGTTGCTTTTTTGTTGGGCAAATATCCCCTTTTATCCCCCATGCACCCAGATGAACTGAAATGCCACGCAATCTGGGAGGATGTAGATGAAGGTTTCGTTCTCCTCCTGGCAGAACCTGCACCCAACTTCCTCTACTAATCCCAGTTTCTTCGGGTGTCTCTTCAGTCGGCAGTGGCCAGTTAGTATGTAGAGTTTGTCTTCGTTTAGAGTGATACATTCCTTGGATCTCTTCTGATTGTGTGTTCCTTCCTTTGTTTGTAGATCTTTCCAATATTTGAACATTCCCAATAATTATATTCTAGCCACTTTCACCCATTCAATCCGTCCAGTTTTCCTAAGCAGTACTAGACCATTTTTCTTCTTCTCAACTATCAGACAAGATGATGATCTCCTCATATTGAACTGGACGAATTTTTCGACAGCGTATATTTTCGAGGGTAATATCATAAGTCAGGGGTGCTGACTTCGATTTGCGGTCTCATTGAACCACGGAAGCGAAGTGAGCGGTTTGATCTATGATAATGAATCAAAGTAAAATTTCCTAGAGGAAAAATGCTGGGGGAAAAAAACTAGAGAACATTGCGATAAAATCCTCTAGAATGATATTTGATGAGAATATTTTTCGAATCACATTTGAAACTGGATAAAATTACCAGAATTCATGTTATATTTGAATTTTCAACGGAGAAAATTACGACAATTCTTCTCGTTTCAAAATTGAAGAAATCGTGTCTGTTTCTGAATACTTCTTTTCACAGATTCATTCATTCACTGCTCTTGCAATCGCCCAAAAATCTAATATATATATATATATATATATATATATATATATATATATATATTTTTCTTTTCGCGTAATAAAGGCCTCAGTCAGTCTATATATTTTTTATTTCATTCGACGTTTCGACATTGTTTATGTAATCTTCAGGTAAAATATAATTCAACCATTATTCTTCCATTTCATTCAATGTTTCATGATTGAATGAACGTTGTTTCAATCATGAACCATGAAATGAAATAAAAAAATAATAGTTGAATTATATTTTACCTGATAATGACATAAACAATGTCGAAACGTCGAGTGAAATAAAAAATATATAAACTGACTAAGGATTTTATTCCGAGAAAATAAAGAATATAAACATATGTGGTCAAGAAATCAGGAAATATATATATATATATATATATATATATATATATATATATATATATATACATTTTCACTATCAAATCAAATAATATTTGTATCTGAAACCGATTAAAAAAAACTCCTTGAATTGGAATCGAACCTGAGCCTCCCGGGTTGTGGTTGTCATTAGCGTGTCAGTCTCCCGACTGACACGCTAATCACAACTTCACGAGATCTGTTGTTAGTGTTATGAAAATACCGGAATTCAACTATTCATTGCCTCACTTGAAAATATTAAATCAGTGTAATATTGAGTTAGGAATTGTGACAGGACCTTAATGTGGTTTTATCGCAGAACAATATCGAATAGACTGTGATTTCATCATTTGTAATATCACAAGAGAGTAAGAAGTGAAAATAATTCGACATATTTTCGAAAACTTGTTGCCAGACACGAGAGCCCGATGGGCTCGAGTGACAATTGCCTAAAGGCAACAAGTTTGAGAAAAAATCTGGTGAATCATTCTCTACTTTATCGAACTCTAGTGGGGTATTCTATAGATATTTTTTTTATGTTTCAATCATAAACACATTTCTTCGCGAAATGAAAGTTTCTATTCGTAACAAAATAATCAGTATAAAACAGCGAGAAGACGTTTTATCACTATACAACTGATCTTATTGCTACTCTGTTTGAAATTTCGGCCATTTGATTTGCTCTAAAATAATGAGGGAAATGGGTTTCAAATTCTCTTTGAATTTACGAGAAAGCATTTCGCCTGGAAATTTTTGTGAGTGCGATTTGCGGTAATATTGTCTGATTAATTCACGAAAACGAAGATTGAGTGGTTTAATCTTTGATAATAAGGGCGCAAATTGCACGAGTTTAATTTCCTAGAGGAAAATGCTTGACCGAGAATAAAAAAAATGCGATAAAATTTTCTGGCATGAATGATATTTGATGAGAACATTTCCCGAATCAAATTTCAAACTGAATAAAACTACCAGAACTCATTTTATATTCGAATTTTCATCATGGAAAGTTACAACAATTCTTCCAAAATCGAAGTTATCGTTCAACAGATTCATTCTTCATAATGATTATTCACTGCTCTTGAACTCACTCAAACACTCAAAATATATATAAAAAATGTTCACATTGAATAAAAAAAAGAAGTATCTGGAACTGATGTTGACAAAAACAGATATCCACTGCTAGGAATCGAACCCAAGCCTTTTGCATGGAAGTCTGGTTACCTAACCACTACTCAACCACAACCTGTCGCGATTTTCTGAATATACTGCAATTGAATCATTCGTCGTCTTACTTGACAACCCGAGGCTCGTTCAACTGCTTGAAAGAGGTTAATTTCAATTCCAATATCAAATCACTGTATGTAGTGAGCTCAAAATTCATTATTTAATCAATTTCGCATTTTTTTAAGGAACTTGAATGTGTTGCCATGATTTTGACAGGAACTACTTCCAACCGATTCATCACCTAAAACCAGCTATAAAAAATTACAAAATTGAGGGAAGGAATTTTCTTAAAATTTCATGCTCACTTATATATCTTATCTTCAATGAACTCATGGTAGGGACCGAGAAACATTTATCAAAATTGTACTATGAAAATTCTTTGTATCGAATCAATTAAACTTCAAAAAAAGTTTAACCCTCCCAAAATCGACGCGAGCAGAGATTTGAGCAAAATCTAATTCTGTCTGTGTCCCGTCTTGTTTTTCCTGGAAAATTCATTGATGCGTGATGTAATGATGATTACAATATTAATTTAAAAAAAACACGTACCTATGATGACAGCATTCAAAGACACCCAGTGAAAATTTTGTATACGTATAGGATAGTTCTCCAAGATGAAATATATTCAGGTATATTGAATTTCAATACTGATTTTATTAATTTTATCAATTGGAAGTATGCACTCTTCTGGAGTTCACAGTGTTATTACATAATATCCAATTGACCTTGACCATATTCATCATCCTGATGCTAATTAATACGCAAGATTAACCTGTTATGCCACTACACCTTTGAAACAGATCTGAAAGTTTCATTCGATCGTTAACATTCACTGTAAATGAGATAATCATCGTTATGGAGTGATCACCTTTCACTGTACGCCTTTTTAGATGAAAAAGTCGATTTATATTTTACTACATACAATGTTGATTAGGTGTTCGTGAAAGTGAAGAACAAATTTGCCATGGTTTTCCGACATGGAAGTGTTCACATTAATTTCTTTTAAATTAGATAGCTCACTTGTTATTACAAATAACATCATGCTTCAGGTGCAGTTTGTTGACTCCAAATTATACATTCCAACGACTCTGGCTCATGATACTATGGTATTTTTTTTAACCGTCGAAATCAAAAAGGAAGATTTTCTCTAGTTGACGCGTATATTTTTTTTATATATGACCACGCATGACTTTTTACGGAGTTGTTCGATTCCGATGATTGGATAGGGTGTACTTCAAGTTGGTCCCATCTGAATTTTAAAAAACAAATCCTTCCCTAAGGTTAGCAAAATGGAGGATTTTCATCGTTCACCCTCTGAATTTTGGTTCGTTAACCGATTCTATCAGGCATAACTTTGTACTAGGTTGTCCGATTTGGATGATTCTATTTTTATTAGATAGTGTATACCTCATAGTTGATCATTTTTGAATCCATGATGGAATAATCTACCCCTATGAGTATAAAAATGGGGGATGATTGATTTTTCACTTGTGAACATTGGCACACATATGTAGTTGACATTGACAGATTGCTATTGTCATTATTTTTGTTCTCCTACATCCGTCACAATAATTACATTCTATGGAAGGATGGAATTATATACAAAGTGATGAAATAAACTAACCAGAACTACCAAACATAATTTATATTATATAACAATAAATAATTGAAGTAGATAATCATATTATTTAACTGCTAATAGTTGAAGTAAGGTAGGTAAGTATTTTGGAAGTAATCAAAAATCAAATGAGTAGTAATTGGGAGATTTCAGCCAAAAAAAATTTCAAAAAAAACTTTTGAACAAAAAATTAAACCGACGATGAACGGAACTGAAAGGCAAAGAATAAAATAAACCTCCTTATTCTTAATAACTAAGCTCCTAAACTAATGTAAGTAACTAATTTTGAGTCGACGCTACACAAACAATCAACGAAGATCATTAAATCACTTCAAAAAAATTATCAGAATGTCACCGCGCATCCCGATGACATCATTTTACGCTTTACCTAACTCATTTGCTTGTTTGTTTGCGCCGACTCAAAATAAGTTACTTACATCAGTGTAGGAGGTAAGTTATCAAGACTAAGGAGGTTTATTTTATCTTTTGCTTTTCAGTTCCGTTCATCGTCTGTTCAATTTTTTGTTAAAAAGTTTTTTGTCGATTACGGGTTGTGAATTATATTGTGATAATTGTTTTGTGTGAGTAGATTAGATGAGATCAGATATGTATGAATTCATCCTCAAGCTATGCGTTGAAAAATATTCATGTATTGTTTCTCCATTTACTCGTAGATAGATACTGATTTCTATCGGAGTAGCCATTGATGGCCCCCTTTTCGTATAGGAGAATGCAATAGTGTTGGATCTTTGAGTTTTCTGTCTTATTTTCTTCGACACCTTTATTTCCTTCGACTCTTGTACCAGCTTGAACAGGTTCTATGCAGCTTTTTCTTTTTCCTGGGCTGAGCTTTGTCTCCTGTGACTTTGTAATGAACCGGTATGACATAAAAGTTTGTATATACCGCGGATATTAATGGATGTATATGCGACTTACAAAATCCTCGAGCCAGATGCCCTCCGCATTGTAAAATTGTCGTCCTCAAGGCATGAACATCCACTCAATACCCTTGGGACATAAATAACTAATACGAATAATTCGAAAAAAAATCTGCCTTGTTGGATATTACCCCAATTCCTCTTCATATGACACATTAACCTATTTTTGCAGGGGATAACTGTCCTTTTGGCCTTAGCTAACAACAGGGTACATGGAGGTGCGATCGGCGAATACGGTGATACAGGTGAAGGTCATGAAGATCAATTACAGAATAACTACGAGCACCAAGAGAACCAAGGGGTCGGATCTGATTTTGGTGGTCAGGAACATGGATTGAATGAAATAGACAATCAAGAGACACAAGGTGGTCACGCAGCTTTGGAAGGACATAGTGGTGGAGCAGAAGGTGAGCCATTATAGTTTTACGTGCAGTTCATCCCCGGAATATGTGTTCGTTATCACTTATGAAAATCATGCTTTAGCCCACTTGTTGATTTGTCACTTTTTTGCCATCAATTCAAGTTGACGGACTTGATATTTTATACTTCGGAAGAGTTTTAATTTTGGAAGTATTTCAGGAACACCAAGTACTACCACATTTTTATTCATCATAACTGTTTTGGAAAATCAATTATTTTATCAATACTAGATTCAATCTTTAATTTTTCGGCTCTTTATTTCCATCTATCAATGACCAACATGTTCTTTTCATTTTCTCTATAACTATATCAACTGAAAACTAAGGGTATAAAATGAGTCAGAAACATCCATCCTCCAGGCCACCCAAAAATATTAAACTGTTTTTGAAACTATTATTTTTGGAATAGGTCAACAGTAAACTGCAATAGCGTTTTTTCCCACCACTCTCACTCTGCTATCTCGACCAGAAAATGTTCTAATTATCTTTCCTTCTGCCTATATAGTCCTTGGATTACCACTATTAGCTGGAATAACTGATATACATACATATACATATTGCCGTTTACTCCTTTTAACTAGAGTTGGAACAAATTCCCATAGCCATATTTTCCAAAATAAATTCGCAAACTTTTGAACAATCCACCATTGTTCTCGTGGATGAAGATCTGATTCATTCGGAAGCCCTGGAAATGTACCTTCATTTGTTTTGTCCACAAGAAAGTAGTTAGGTGTTAGCGATTCTTCATCTCCAGGATCCAAAGAGACGAAAGTAAGTGAATAGCTGTTTACATTGTATTCTACTTCGACTAATACGTTTGTATAACCTCTTCTTTGGCTCTCTACTGGGTGAGAACTATTCTCAAAGCATCCTTGACCGATCTTATTATCCGTATCAACACTTCCCCATGTGGCTCGCTGCTGGTGGGTTTCCAAACCATTGGATTTGCCTGGCAGAACAGAATTGTCCACCCTGATTTGAATTCATTTCTTGAAAAGCTGATCACATCTTGGTATCATTGTCAGCATATGTAACACATCTTCTGCAGCTTTTCACGCATGATCTTGCATGTCTTATCCAGGACTGAAAGGGTTCGAAAGGGTTCATTACCTGCTCTCTGCCCTGATGATGAGTGGGTTCATGGTAATGACTCATGGGAAGACAAATCATTGGCTGTGTCATGCAAATATTCAAATGTTTGGTTTCATCCAATCGTCCATTCAATCTGAGAATGATATATTGATCATAGAAAGTCGGGTTTTATATGAAAATATGTCATGTTACCTTGGGTTGTTATTTATGCTTCAATTTGCTTACCTATTCAGGCAAATATCATTTCTGAGATTGTACAATGAGCTTCAATTCATGATTTTTGATATCTGTTAATTCTTCTGAATCATTCGACAGTTTTTGTTCGACCATAAATAATTTGAAAATCTTGTGGAATCAGAAACTTTGTCATCTCTTTTTTCCTTTATTACTAATAAAACATTATTTTTCTCCTCTACATCCGTATCTTTCTCAAGCAACCAGAATTATTATTTCTCCTTGTAGCTTCCTTCGTTCGAAATTCTCTTGATTACAAAGATTCCACTTTGGCAAAATACTTATTTCATCAAAATTCGAACTTTTACTTTTTGGCTCTTTACTTTCATCTGCCAATATGACAATGCATGATCATTTTTCATTATCTCTAATCAACAAAAACTAAGGGTAGAGAAAAAGTCAACAACAAAAACATTGAATCAAATTTGAACTCCACAAATATTCTATTCCATCAATTGAACGTCGACATCTAATGATAATAATAACAATTCAATATGGCATCAAGAATTGAAAACTCAGTGCAACTCTGAAATAAAGAGATATTTCATCGACTATTTCCCTCATGATTTTTGAGCCAATCAAATGGCCGAAATTTTTAACAGATCAGTTTTATATTGATAAATGTCTTCTCGCTGCTTTATACTGATGAAACCACAGTCTATTCGATATTGTTTCGAAATAAAATGCATACTGTCAAAGTAATATGCCTACACAATTATTTGTTTTGAAGTATTTCAAAGATGTAGGTCGTCTTGGGTTCACTTCATACTCAAATGAGATGATAATATAATTCAACGATACCTCTTTACCTCATTGGTTAAAAAAGTTATCAAACGTCACCAGCATTAACTTTCTGTTATGAAAATATATAGATTTTCATAACAAAAAGTTATGGTTACAGCTATTTTACGAATTCATGGAGGTTGAACACGTTATACTCAACGAAGAGAACATTTCACATATTCGTATCAACAACCAATATTCAGAATAATCATTTCTATACATCAGCTATCACTGAAAGCGTGGAGCGAAAAATTGTAACTCATTTGAATCACTTGAATTTATGAGATTTTGGAAGGAAGCGGCTCAGAAGTTACGTGAGTTGTAGAAAGATTGTTTCCTGAATGCTTCACAAATGAACAAACTGGGATGTTGCATTCATCAACGTTTGAAAGAAAAAGACTCATAAGTTACGTGAGATGGAAAAAGATGCATTGTTTTCTAAATGCCAGACAAACGAATGAATCTTGAGTTCATTATATACGATGGCCCATCAGATGGCCCAGCGATGGCACAGCGATGGTTGTACCGTATCTACAAGTTGGCCCATCAGATGGCCAGTTTGGATTCCTTGTCATATCTTTGGCTCGAATCAATTCGATGAACTTCATTGTTCCGTCATTGGTCCAAGTAATAGCCATTGTTGGCTACACTTCGATTTCGAAACAAAAAAGTCTACTCTCGACCACGTCCAAACTAAACGATATGCCATCACTGGCCCACTATTCTTTGATGTGCGGACGAAAATCGACAGCATTTCTAGACCATCCTATCGCGCCATAAGCCATCCGATGACCCTAGGCCCTCCACACGATGGTTCATCGTGATAGGCCAACGTGTTTTAAGACCTTTTTATAACTGACTGCAGGGACAGGTGGAACTAATTCCGTCTCGCTCTTATTCTCGTTACTCTACATTTAACATTTCTTTCTAATCATTAGGAATGAATGAATCTGTAAAATGATTCCTTCTGTTTTGGAACGAGAATTGTGAGCACCTGAACAAACATGAACATTCCGCGTTTGGCCATAACATGAAAGTGAATGAACGTAACTGGAAATTCATAAATTTTTTCATGATCTTACACCAAAGAACTACAACAGATTTCCGAATAGAACTCAATCCAAGCACATCTCAATTAATATTTTTATCTTATACTGAATATTTTATAATTTACTGAATATTTCCATGATGGATAATTATGCAGTTGATGTTGATATGCCGGATGTCAATCGCAAATATATCTGATGTTTTTTCAAGTTAGATGAGCTGTAAAGGTTGTAACGATGTTTCAATATTCAACTTCAATGTCAGGATAAAAACTATATGTACAATGTGGGTTTGACATCAATTATAACATTAGGGTATGTCTGCCATCACGCTTGATGCAAAAAATTGTTCGCTTGGAAATGTTGACAGTGTTTCTCGAAAACTGAGGATTCATATTTGATATGTATTCTCGAATTATTGTCTTCAGATAGTTGTTATTTCGAAATGGTTTGCGCTTGTAGACATTTTGCTTCAAATACCACTGAAAAAAAATCTAGTGGGCTAAGGTCTGGTGACCTGGGTGGCCAGGGTTGTTCAATATTACGCTCAATTACCTTACCTCGAAATTGTTCCAAAATACATTGTTAAACACCTGCCCAATCAATAATTTTCGATCCATCAAATTGACACCATGAGTTTTTTTTCATCCAGGGGCATTTTATCTAAAACTCATCTTATTTCATCATTGGGAAACTGCAAGTATCTTTGTGAATTTGAATTTTAATGGAAAAAAATTTTTGCATGATATTCGAAGCAAAAACTATTTATAAACTCTCTAAATTCGCGAAAACTGAATAATAATAAAATATCTCTGTAAAGAAAAGCTTTTATGCCAAATGCATTGAAAAGTAAAAAAAAATGCTTTGGATGTGTGAGTTATAGATTCAAAAGGTTGTCGCGCAAAGTTTTCAGTTTGAATACAAAAGCGGCAAGCTTTTGAATCTATAACTCACGGAATAACCTATGTCACACATCCAAAGCAAACCCCTCAAGCTTTGCTTCCGTAGTTGAAGCAAACCGCACTGGGTAGAATTTCCAGGAAAAATGCTTTCTCGAAAATTTGAAAAAAATTTGAGCGATAAAACCCCTGGCACTTATGATATTACCCCCGAAAATATATCCAATGAACATTAATTGTGCGTTTTCCTTAAAAAATTCATTTGGTTTCCAGGAGACAACTCTGACCAACAATGGCAAGGTGGTTTCCAAGCCAGTGAAGGTATCGGAGGAGGAGGAGCCGAACAGGATCATTCTGCTTTGACTGCACCATCAGGATACGGGGGAGAATCCAACGGAGGCCACAGTTTTGGAAACGCCGGTCAGTTTGAAGGTCACGGCGAACAACTCTCGAATATTGGAGGTGCCGAACATCAGGGTTATGATGCAGGAAATCTTGCTGCTCATGGAATCAACTTGGGTGGCCATCAATTCGAAGGACATCACGACGAACATGTCGATCTCAAGCCCAGAGTGGAGGTGCAACACCACCACATTCCGACCAGAACTATAGAACACACCAAACCGGTACATATTAATGTTGTGAAGAAGATTGGGGTACCAGTGCCTCACCCTGTGGGAGTGCCCACCCCTCAAATCATCAAGGTACCAGTCCCCCAGCCCTACGCCGTACATGTGCCAGTACCTCACCCCATTTCAGTTCCTATCTACAAATTGGTGCCACAAGAAATCGAAAAAAGAGTTCCCATTGAAGTTCAGAAGCTTATTCCAGTCTATGTGGACAAACCTTACGAAGTGGTGATTGAAAAACACCATGTAGAGTACGTAGACAAGCCTTACGCTGTACATGTACCAGTTTATAAGCACATTTACCATCATGTTCCCAAACATGGAAGTGGTGGACACAGTGATGGTCACTAAGGATGGTACAGTTCTTTAACTAGTCGTTGACTGACGGAATCGCTGAGTTTGTACATTTTAGTATAGGTTTTGTTACTCATTTTATTTATCATGCCATTTTCGTTTCATTATACCATTGTTGTTGAAGTTTCTGTTTTTATTTTGTTGAATAAAATGTTATTTTTACGAGTGGTTATGTTATTTTCCTACTAGAACACACTTTAGCAAAGTGCCCACAAAATCAAAATTTGTTCATATCACAATTTTGAAATACAAGAAGGAGATTTCAACTGAAATAATTGCAATACACGTGAGTTGAAAGAATGTTTATTAAGGCGGAGAGAGTTTAGACTTCGAGAGAGTGAGTGAATAAACATAACTTCAGTGGCGTATACAATATTATTTTATTTTGAATTTTCATATAACAGAAAAATTACTTCTTTGTTACAATTTTGTATTTATTTACTATTTTAATTTTATTTATTGGTACATCGAAACTTGTTGTCAGACGCCGTTTACAGTTGAATGAAGAATCAGACATCTCGCATTTGAAAGTTTCTAAGAGATGTTGAGACAGGTCCAAAAATTCTTTATTAGCTGTCTTGAATGCAGCATTTGTTCCACATGTGTTAACAGAAGCAAATGCGGCTTCATCCAGAGTAATACCTGAAACTGTATTAGTATATGCATTTTCTTGGAAGTCGCGACAAAAAGAAGGCGAAGGGAATAAACGATAATTATTAGCTTATACATCTGAAAGATCATTAACTGATAATTATGCCATTATGGTCCTATTACTCGAAACTCGGAGAATATGTTGTCTGTTGACCCTTATGAGGGGACTGATTTCAATTTTTCATGGTGATACAAAAAACATGTTTTTTGCATTCTATCAATCAATCAAAATCAATCAAAATATACTTTATTATCTGAAGATGATTCTTATTGAAAAGGTTATAGAAAATGTTTGGTACATAAATATATATATATATATATATATATATATATATATATATATATATATATATATGTATATATATATATATATATATATATATATAGATAAAACAAATGTTCAAAAAAGAAGGAAGAACAAAACATTAACATTGAATGAATGTGGTTTTTTGTGGAGGAACAACGTTTCTTGACATGTTTTTTGGGTAACCTTCCGTCAGTCAAAAAAGCGAAAGAAACTCTGCGAGAAAAAATCCAAATTATTGAAACAATCAAAGGAGACTTGGAAGATTTTGAGAACGGGGGCAGATATAGTCCCCGAAACGTCAAGCAAAAACTATATAGAGAAGTATCTTTTAAATTTTTTAAAAAAAATTTTTCATAAGCAAATTCAGAAAACAACAAGTTATTGACAAATTGAATCATTTTTCTATAGGAAATATAATTTGGTGAACGTAATAACTTATCGGGGTGAACTAATTAGTTTGCCCTTTCTACACTTGTATAGATTTTCCTGATTATATTTTCATTTTCAGACTGTGGAAGGTTACCCAAAAAACATGTCAAAAAATATGAACAGTAATTAAAAAGCTGAGTTCCTTATAATAGCTATTAAAATTGATGTCATTATAATATAGAAACTTGTGAAATGTCAAATATAGAAACATGTACAAAGTCAAATATTCAGCATCTATAAATGATGATGCTCACAATGATGATAAAATGCAAGAAGGTGAAATGAAACTTCAAGTAGGCACGTAAGGTAAAAGATAAAACATTTACTAAAGATTATAAAACTTTAGTTGAATGAATTCCTTCGTAGAGTAGAAGGCCTTCGCAACTAGAAGCTTTTTCACTTCTTTTCTGAATTTGAGGTCACTGTGTGTTTCTTTCATTGCAACGAGAAGGTGATTGTTCAATTGTCTGCTCTTATGAATGAGTGAGTTCTGAGTTGAAGTTGACGTAGGGGTAGGGAGTGAAACTTAGTGTGATAAACGTGTTTTGTGTATTGATGGGGTATTTATTTCATTTTTAAATTTCTCATGTATTAGGCACACTGTTTCTGAAATGAAAAAGCATGCAATTGTTGAAGAATTTGGCTATATAACCGGTCAACAGGAATCACCATGTTTGGCTTTGCATGCATATCTGATGGCCCTTTTCTTCAGAATGAAGACTATTTTAAATAGATTCTGCGAACACACGCCCCAGAAGCAGATGCCATAACGAAGATGAGACTCCACTAATGAGAAATGAACCTTTCTCGCATTAAGAGTATCAAGTTCATTACATGTCATGCGTACAGCGTAGCAGCCTGGGGCTAACCGCTTGCATAAGTTCCTGACATGACTTTCAAAACCTAGTTTTTTATTAATGTGTAACCCCAAAAACTTATTTTCTTTAATTTTGGTAATTGTTTGTTATTCGCTCCCCAAATGTAGTAAGGAACTTAAATGAGAAAATGTTTGTTTTTTTCCATTGAGTGATGGAAGATTAGCGAAACACCATTCATTCACGATTTTTAACCGACGAAAAAAAAAGCAGGAAGGAGGTTCTCTAGTCGACGCGTATATTTTTTATGTAGGACCACCCATAACTTTTCACAGAGTAGTCCGATTTCGATAATTCTTTTTTCATTGGATAGGGTGTACTTTGAAGTTAGTCCCATTCGGAATTGAAGGAAAAATGCCATTCCCAAGGGTAGCAAAATGGAGGATATTGATCGTTCATCGTCTGAATTTTGGCCCGTTACACGATTCTATCAGACATAACTTTGTGCTAGGTTATCCGATTTGGATGATTTATTTTTCATTGTATAGGGTATACTTCGAAGTTGGTCATATTTGGATTCGAAGAAGAGTTATCAAACCCGAAGGGTAGGAACATGGGGGATGATTGATTTTGCACGTGTGAACTGATTCTCTTGAAACTTGGCACACAGATGTTGTTCTGATAACACTAAAATATAATGGATACTTCGATTGTTAATTGTGTGAGTAGTAATTGATAGATTTTTGCCAAAACAAATTAGGAAATAAAAACTTTTTAACAAAAAATGAAACCGACGAAAACAGAAACTGAAAAGCAAAAAATAACCCTTCTTAGTTTCAATAACTAAGCTCCTGAACTGATGTAAGTAACTAATCAATCGAATAGTCAACGAGAATCCTTAAGTTTTTAAAAAAATATCAAAACGCCACCATCATTTGACGCTTCACCTAATTCAATTGCTAGTTTGTTTGGCGCCGACTCGAAATTAGTTACTCACATTAGTTTAGGAGCATAGTTTTCAAGACTAAGAAGCGTTAGTTTTTGCTTTTCAGTTTCTTTTTTCGTCGGTGTAATTTTTTGTTAAAAAGTTATTATAATATCAGCATTGATTTGGTCAGACAGATTAGTGGTTGATTTGTTGTGCCAGAGAATAGTGGTATCCTTCCCGAACATGGTTGATTTACCCTGTATGTCTGGATGGTTCAAATCATCAACATAAAGCAATAATAAGATCGGGCCAAGAACGGAGCCTTGTGGGACACCAGAGTTAATGACACCATTTTTGGATTCAGTCATATTGAGAAGCACATTTTGGCGACGTTCGGATAGGTACGATTTGAACCAAAATGGTGCAGTACCCCTGAATCCGTAGATTTCAAGCTTCCGCATCAGTATTCCATGGTTTACACAGTCAGAAGCCTTTGATAAGTCACAAAACACTGCCGCTGCTACCCCTCGATTATTTAGATTCAGGTAAAGGTTATCCAGAAAGGCAAAGATGGCATTATGTGTGCTTTTTGATGGTTGGAAGCCAAACTGATTGTCTCTCAATATGTTGTGTTTATTGAGAAAGGATGTTATTCTATTATTCACTAGTTTCTCAATTATTTTTTATGTGGTGGTTAGCGGAAAAATCGATCTGCAGGCAGATCATAATCCCCTCCTTTGTGTATTGGGACGACTGTGGCAATTTTCAAACATGAAGGAGAATGAGTTATTTATTGAATGAGTTATTTATTGTGTCTGCCAACGTTTCTAAAGCACTGTCAGGTAATTTTTCAATAATTTTGAGGGATATATCATCCCACCCGGAAGACAATTCATTTTCAATTGCGGTGAAGACTTGTTTTGTTTTATTCATGTCAGTGGGTTTGATTTCAGTGTTTCAATGGAATATCTTAGATGGAAATCCCCGGTCAGTAGACTTCGAAGATTCATAATTACAAACTACCCCCAAATGAGAGTAGATTGAATTTCTTTAAATGTTGGCAAGAAGGCATTCCTTCATAGATGTCAATTTTGTGTTATGATCTTAATAATCGCATTACACGTTATTATATTAGAATCGCTTATTACATGTCAAGGAATGGGAAGTTTCGATTACACCGTGTACTTACTACTGCAATCGCTACCATGGTAGTGTAGAATTAATGTTAATTAATGTGACATACTAAAATTTCAGAAAATTCTATCAATGCCTAAAAACCCCCCTATATCTGTGCAATTTGAGCACCGACTTATTCGGTGGACGAAGTGTCGTAAATTTCACCTATAATATTTGATGGTATCCATTTTTCGTAGTCATGTTGACGAAATATTAAATGGTACAGAATCCTTCGTTTCCATATGAGTGATGTATTCATTATCCTCTTCAACAGCCAGGCAGTAATTATAACACGTTTTTTGATAGCTTCACAATGTTCATAGATTTATACATAAGAAAAAGAAAAATATGGTGATAGGTGGAGACTTCAATATAAATCTTCTAGGAACTGAAAACAGTCTGAGCCTGCCCTCTGATGCAGTTGCTGCTTACGGATTAGGGATCACTATTCTCACGCCAACAAGGATTACCAAAACATCCAGCACATGCTTGGATAATTTTATCATCTCTGATCCTCTGGAGAATTATAAAATTCTCAACAATGATTACTCAATTTCTGAGCATCATTGTCATCAACATATTGTACGTTGAAAAACTTAAAAAACAAGATAACCGTTATGAAATTGGTAGAAATATGAATTCCGAAAACATAAAGAGGTTCAATAATTTCCTGTGTGAAGAAACCTGGTTAGAGGTCTCTAATAACGATATAAATATTGCTTTTGAACGTTTCAGCAGTATCATATCTCATTACTTCAATCTCTCTTTTCCCATAATTGAATATAGCAATAGGAGACAGATAAAAAAAACAGCGGATGAACGAAGATTTGTGTAAGTTGAGGAGTGAAATTTGCTTGTTTTCAGATTTGTCTAAGAAATACCCGGAATCCAAAAATCATTACAAGGAACTGAACAAATAATATTCCTTAGAACTATCTAAAGCAAAACGTAGTCACATTGATAATAAAATAAATTATTCAACAAACAAAACGAAAGCAACGTGGGACATCATTTCGGAAATACAAGGTAAAAAAAGGCTGCCAACTTGAAAATAATAGAAAATGATGAACAACTCGATGATGAGGTAGTCGCCAATAATTTTCTCTTGCAACAGACAAAGGCGGAAATGATGTAGAATTTCTAACGTCGAATATACAACTTAATGACAAATAATTTTTTTTATCTTGACGCCGGTTACTGAGCCTGAGTAAGTCGGTTTCATAAACAGACTGAAACCGTCTAATTCTAGTGGTCTTGACAATATATCGAACAGCATTTTGAAGCGGTGTAAATATGGTATCAGCAGTGTCCGTACTTTCTTGATAAATTTAAGTTTCACCCAAGGTACTTTCCCTAACAAACCGAAATCTTCCGTGATTAGGCACCTCTCAGAAAAGGTGACACCAATGAGTACTCCAATTATAGAGCGATTACCTTGCTGTCAAGCATATCAAAGCTTTTTGGAATAGCCTTAACGAAGAACCGTCAAACTTCTGTTTGAGAAATAATATAATTTCCAGTAACCAACACGGATTTGAGAAAAAAGGGGCGTAGATACAGATTCAACAGATTTGAATATTCAAGATTGTCGATGCCATTGGGTTGAAGTTGATTCCCCTTGGTTTATGTATTGATTTTTCTCGAGCTTTCGATTGTGTTGACCATCATCTCTTACTTGAGAAACTGAACCGATATGGCGTTCGAAGCATACCACTAGATTTCATTTAATCGTACCTAACAAATCGTGAGCAACAAAACAGTTTCAGTCAAACCATTAGCGTTAGTCGAGGGGTGCCTCAGGGGTCTATTTTATATTTAATTTATATATAATTTTTGCCAACGACCTCATAACGTTCCTCGAAGATATTCCAAATGTTAATATGGTTTGTTATGCCGATGACACTAATTTCTTAATTACGGAAACTATCATCGATCGGACAATGGCTACTGCTGGAGAGGTATACACTCGGTGTTTATTATGGTCAGAAAAAAATTTCATTAATTTGAATAAGGAAAAAACGGTTTCTATCATTTTTCATCGAGGGCACAATCAAACGCTATGTAACAATAACGCATATAATTTCAGTTTTCAAAACGATGTCAAGATCTTGGGAGTTATCTTTGATCGAAAGTTAAACTGGGAATCTCACATACATAATCTCCGTGGTGAATTGAGATCTGCTTGCTATGCCTTGAGGTCATTAAAGGAGCACTGCAGTCAGAGAATACTCCTCACTCTGTATTACGCGAATTTTCACTCTCAAATTCGATATGGCATAATGAATTGGGGGCTGGCACTTATTGTTCAAGAATATCTATCCTCTGTAATCTTCCCTGGGGACACTCATGCGTCTTATGAAAATAATAAAATTTCAACCGTAGTTGATACTAACATATACGAAATATGGTGCTATGTTCACAAGAATCTTTCATTGTTTAGCTGCAACAGATCGAAGCATAATTAGTCTACCAGATTCAAGAACAATTTACTTCCGGCAAAGCACTCAACCAAGTAATACCAAAGAAACTTGTACTACAATGGCTGCAGAATCTATAATAACTTACCTGAAGAAGTGCAAAGTGCGCCAAGTATTCTCTTTTTCAAAAATAGGCTCAAAGACTTCTTGACCCGAAAGAACTTTTACACACTCTTCTCTTAAGAGGTTGTTGGGACCACTGTATGTCTAGTTGTATACATTTATATATCTGCGGTTCGTCGGTATTCGTGTTTTATCATAATTTATGTTATATTTCTCGTCTTGTATGTTTACTGTGTATACTTTCATCTACTGAAGCTCTCGGCAATTCGGCATTGTGATGGTTTTGATGACTTATTGTTGATTAAAGTATATCACTATTATTATCAATTTTGGTACACTGGCAAATGCCTGCTGACGGTGATGCATAGAAATGTTTCTTCTCAGAACTACCATATTCGTATGCAAAATAGAATGAATACTATATTCATCTTCCATTAGAATGTGCACAAAGTGCAACCCAATTATTCCACAGATGTGGGAAACGCATAAGGGGATAATTTCATTCCATGCTCGACATGAACTTGCAGAGCTAGGAATTTGCCCGCAGGAAAAATAATCTACGTTTCAATTGCTTCGGTTAACTTTGGGTTCGAAGTACAAGTTCCATGAATGCAAACTACCTTCTCTGATAAGTGTTTGTGCAGAACGGGTGATTATCACTACTTGGTATCAGTGCAGCTTCATACATGAGGTACACGAGGCGAACGTCTCGGAGTTCGATCGTTGTGAGGGGATCGGTTGAAAATTAATTATGAACAGAATAGTTTTAAAAAAGTCGTTAAAATTGTAAAACAGGCGTAATGATGATTCATTGAAATTATATATTATATTATACTGATAAATCCATATAAAGAAAAGTTATGACCTAACCAAAAAGTGATACTATACAATAATAATAATGGGACAGACAGAAGTATAAGAGTGGTCCTTATTTTTGAATTTTTTCCAATTTGAAGTTTCCAGGGGCTCATAGGGCTCAAAATAAATGGAAGAAATATTCTCTAAGTTTCGAATCTCTATCTTAATATTGACCCGTGCCTATTCGCAATGTAATTTTCAATTCAATTTAGCATACTCCAACCTTATTCTGGTACAGATTCTCAGCTATTATAATTTTTAAGTGTCAACTTAAAATTTTTCTTTTTTAAATTTTGTTAAAAAATAAATAATAGAGTATTCTTCATTCGTATATTATTATCAAATCAGAAGAATTAAACGTCCAAAATAAAAAATAATCGCTGCTTATTGAAAAAAAACTATTTTATTGCACTAATAAATGAAATAAAATAAACCAATGACTGTACTTTTTCTTGCATCTGGAATATTAATATTGAACTGATAGTTCAATATAAGTAAGTAAACTAATTCAAAAATTTGTAATAACATACTTCAAATATACAACAATTTTTTTTTGAAAACCATTATATACGAATGAAAAATAATTTATTATTAATTTCCGAACAAAATTAGGAAGAATCATCTAGTTGAAACAAAATTATGATAGATAAAAATCTGTAAAAATTCTGAGAGACAGAATGAGACCATCATGAGCAAACCTGGAAAGAGGATCTGGTACACAGAACGATCAAAGGTCAAGGAAGGAACTAGTGCTGGAATATACAGTGAGGGAACAAACTCCCCAAATATTGGCCCATAACCCGCACTCGTGGTGACAAAATCGGTCATCCGAGGTGCATACGAGACTGAGTCAAACGAAAACAGAGAGAGCGCTGGAAGGAAGCCCCTCTCATGCACCACATCTCCTTCTGCAGGTGCCATCTCCATTTAATGAAGGTTGGCGACAATTTCGGCATACTCATAACGGTCCTGAGTGGTATGAATTGAAGATGATGTGTTCATACCGGTCCAGTCGCGTATGTTTTTCAACCGTGAATGTTGTCTGCGTGCAGGACCACGTTTTCCTTCGATTTTTCCTTCTATTATTAATATTTCTGTATATTATATTTGTTATTACGGTATATGTGGCCCAGATAGGCGGTATTTCTCCACTTCATTGCTGTGAGTAACTCTCTCTCCCTTCCCATACGTCTAAGCACTTCATCGTTAGGTATATGTCGAGTCCATGATACTTTTAGTAATCTGCGGAAGATCCACATTTCAAACGCCTCGATTCTGTTCATGGTGTCCACTTCAAATATCCATGCTTCTGCTCCATACAAGAGAACTGAGTGCACGTATGCCTTTTCAAAACGGTATCTCAAGTTTAAGTTCAGGGTTGCGTTACATAATAGGTTTTTCATCTTTAGGAATATGGCTCTAGCTTGTTCTATACGTGATCTTACTTCAACGTCAGGGTCTACATTTGTCGTTATGTTGCTGCCAAGATATTCGAATTTCTCTAATTTTTCTATTGCGGTGTCGTAGATGTTTATGTTCAGTTGTGGGTTTGGGAATTTTGTTTTGGCCATTATTTTTGTTTTTGTTACATTAATTTTCATGCCTCATGCACCACATGAAAACATTTATTATAGAACCGTCGAAGCGAAGAACTGAAGAACTACTCAAGATAAGTAGAAACCAAGTAAAAACAATAACAGGCCTTCTCACTGGTCACAGCCCACACCTGCACAAAATGGGGCTTTCCTGAAGACAATGTGGCAAAAGGACACAAACAACCAAACAAATTTTGTCAGCATGCGAGGCACTAGACCGCAAAATACAAGCAATATTCGGACAGCCAAGGTCAACCTCCGAAGAATACAGTCAACCGGTCGAAAACCTGTGCAGACTAGTACAGGGGAACAGGGTTATGGAGTGGGTACTGTGAAACTATACCGGAAGGCACAAAAAGACCAGTATCCGAGAAAAATAAATAATAGTTTAAAAAAACTAAAAAACACGCTTTTATAGAAAACCAAACTGAAAAAATGGAGAATAAGAGAAAAAATTTATTTTATTAAAAAAAAGCGTGGGGTGCATGGTATCGCCTTGGCCAACAATTCCTGTGATCTGAGACATTTCTTACTTTATGTGTGTAATGTACTATATAATTATTGATACAATGCAGCCCACGCTTTTTTTTGAATAAAATACCATTTATTTATAAATGCGTATTTTTTTAGTTTTTTATGGAAGTTATATAAATTAACAAATCTTATTTCGAAAATAAAAAAATGGAATAATTTTATTGAATTAGTGTATTGTCATCGGTCCCCGACAAATCTACAATGAATGAAATCTGACCGTTTAAAGTGGGTCAAAATCGCGCCCAAAGAGTCGGTTACAAACCAAATCTCCGACCCCAAAAACCCCCACATACCAATTTTGAATAGAATTGGACCATAATCACAAAATTTGTCCGCCATTTTGGAGCCGTCATCTGGAATTCTTCAATTTTTACAAAAAAATCATAATATTGGACCACGAAAACCCTCAGATACCAGTTTTGAAGCGAATCGGACCATAATCACAAAACTCGTCCGCCATATTGGAGCCGCCATTTTTTTTTTCTTGATGCATTGTCACTGGAATTATGTACACCTGTTGAATTTCAAATCATTCGTACGTATGGAAGTGGGTCAAAATCGCGCCCAAAGGAGTCGGTTACAAACAAACATACAAGTGAAGCTAATATAAAGCGTGTAAAAAAGAGACAGCTAAGTACCTACTACAATATGTTTGAAGTCTGCCAAGTTAGAAGAAAATTGAACAATCTTGGTCACTGGAATAGAAAATTAATTACTCGAGGGAAAAAACATGTTATTTTGATGGAAAATATCCATTGCGTATCAAGATAGAGACTTGAAACTAGGAGGATATATTTTTCCATTTATTTTGAGCTCTATTAGCCCCTGAAAGCACTAAAATTCAAAAAGATCCAAATAAGGAACACCCTTGAAACATAGGTAAAATCTGTTCTCGATGATCATCGACAACAACGTAGATTTAACATTTCATATTTTCATTTCCATGTTCCAACAGCTGACATTGAGTTCTGGGAAAACACGATATCCGAAATGCAGATGTTGAATCGAGGGTCTTCGAAAGCTCAGTTGGTGGAGCATAAGACTAGTAATCTTAAAGTCGTGGGTTCGAATCCTGGTTTTTTTCTGGAATTTAAAAACTTGTCCGCAATGTCACAAATTCCTTACTTTTTTCTATATAATAATAATAATAATAATAATAATAAAGTTTATTCACCAAGAAAATATTTACAAAAAAGGTATATATGATTAAAGTGCGTACAGTAAATAAACAGGGGATACCACAGAAGCTTTAGTTCCAATGTAACTATCGCTTGTACGTGGCTTCATGTTGTTGTATGTTCCATCAATTTCAGTAGGTGATCATTACATAACTAGTTGAAGATGATTCGTTATGAAATAATTTGAAAATATAAAATATATAGATATAATGTGAAGATATGAAGATATGAAAATTGAAAAATGTAAAATGTAAAATGTAAAATGTAAAAATGTAAAATGTAAAAATGTAATTATAAAAATGTAAAATGTAAAATTTATAAATGTAAAATGTAAAGTGCTAAAAGGGAAAAGTTTAAAAGTTTAAAAATCTAAAATGTACAAATATAAAATATAAAAGTATCAGAATATAAAAATTCGAGTAACTAATTGAGAGATATGCGCATACGTACATATATAGATGTACTCAGACTTATACAATTAACACGGGAGAACATGAGTATAAATTATATTACTAATAAAAAATAAAATATATTCACAGACATTTGAAATTATCACTCTTGTAATAAGATTTGGCAAAAATCATCTCGTTTTCAGTGGCCGGAGACCAGAGCCGCCTGAACATCGACTGAAGACGGCAAATTCGACGACGTCGGCGATACGTTCTTGATGACCATTGACAACACACGTAGATTTTACATTTCATATTTTGACTTTCCATGTTGCAACAAATTCTGGGAAATAACGGTATTACGAAATGCAGATGTTGAATCCAGGGTCTTCGATAGCTCAGTTGGTAATCGAATCCTTGTCGAAGATGGTTTTTTTCTGGAATTTAAGAATTTGTCTGCAATGCCACAAATTCCTTACTATTTTCTACGAATTCACAGACTTTAAAAATTATCACTATACGGTGCGTGGCAGAATTATGGAACAAATTCGATATGTCGCAAGCAATGTACTTTTGACAAAAATCCTGAAAAAAGTCGATTTTTGTTTTCAAATGCCGATTTTGTAATGTATATCCTAAAGAGGTTATGTCACTAGTTTTGACATGGTGACGTCATGGGTAATTTTTTGAATTGAAATATATGACTTGTGATACTTTATCTTGAAGGCATTTCAATACTGCATTCAATGATAATAAATAATTTGGTTTGTTTATACAGGGTGAACAAAAATCAATATTTTATTTAAATGTTGTATTTTGTTGGATATAAAGTTATTCTCTTATACTTCATCTGAAAGGTCTTTCAATACTGCATTCAATGATAATGAATAATTTGATTCGTTTATACAGGGTGAACAAAAATTTATATTTTATTTATATGTTGTATTTTGTTGGATATAAAGCTATTCTCTTACTGAAATAGAATATTAATTCCTGTTCACCCTGTACAAACAAATCAAATTATTATCATTGAATGCAGTATTGAAAGACTTTTCAGATGAAGTATCACAAGGCATCTATTTCAATTCAAAAAAATTACCGATTACGTAACTACGTCAAAACCAGTAACATAACCTCTTTAGAATATACATTGAAAAATTGGCATTTAAAAACAAAAATCGACCTCTTTCAGGATTTTTGTCAAAAGAACATTGCTTGCAAAATATCGAATTTGTTCCATAATTTAGCCGGGCACTGTATATATATATATATATATATATATATATATATGTATATATATATATATATATATATATATATATATATATATATATATATATATATATATATATATATATATATATATATATATATATATATATATATATATGTATATATATTGGGGTGTTTTTTACAATTTTTTTGTTTTTTGGTCCCAGCCAAAAATGTTGTAGGAAATATTAAAAAAAAAACATTATTGAGTAGATCAGTTCCAATTGTAATCATTTAACAAAACTAGCCCTTGCATAGGCATGATGACAGTAACTGAAAATCACTTAAATTATGTTTTTATCAAATAAAATTCGAGTCAGGTAATACAAAACACTCATTAAATTTTTTGTTAAGAGTGAGATTAATAATTATTTTGATAAAATAAAACTACAAAATACCGCAATCCGCCATGATATGTTGAACACCAATCAGAGCAAATGACGTCACTTTTGAGTAAACAAACGAACGAATACATACATCTTGTTACAGAGTAGTTTGAGTTTTGAGGTGTTATTAAAACGAAAGTGGAATAACGCGAGTCATGGAACAAATCAAGGCAAACAACGCTTATTTGCCAAGAATAAATTTCTTGATGTTGGGAGAAATTTTGGCAACAAATGAAGACTTTTAGTCAGCACAATTCAGAAATAATATTTAGAACACATAATAATTTAAGTAATAAAATAAGTCCAAATCTTCTAAAATATACTTTTTATATGTATTTCACGTCTGGTTAATATAACAGGTTATTTATGTTTATTATGTATGTTTATTCATCCCATCGAATGATATTCCATATAATTCTCCATATTATTTGGCAACTGAAATTTAAATAAAATTCCTATTATGATTATAGTGGTGTGGAATGAAATCTCACCTCAAAAAAATTTGTTCATTATTAATTTTAGACCTCAAACAAGATCATTATACCGTATACTATTTCAGATTGTACAAAACCAAAGAAAAACTTACGTCGAAGTGATCTTCACAAAAATAAAGGTGAGTACCAGGCAATATCGCTGTTGAACCCCGCCTCACAAGTTTAAGCCACTTGGCGTATTGTTTTCTTTTGCGGTACGAACATTAATAACTTAATTAGGAGTTTTTATTGATGTGTAATTACACTGAGGGACCGAACACCACCTATACACTTTCGAATTCATATTTGATAACACAAAATAATTAAATTATTCAATGAGCGTCCAGTGTTTACGTTTTGATTACTCAAACGTGACGTCACAAGTGACACCATGACACTGACAAGAGTCTTGTTGCGAATTTCAAACTTACAAACTAGAATGTAATTGTTTTCCTACTAAACCTTCAATTTCTGCAGAAATATGTTATTCATTGTGGAGAATATATTTTTCCGAGCATTTTAAAATCTGGCATCATGCCTATTTCACATGTCCACCTTCGCGCTCCATAATAACCTTGTCCTAGACGACATTTCCTAATTTTTAAGTCAAATTACCCTTGAGATGTTTGGTTTACTCTCAAATGATAGATTTGGGAATGTCAAAATTAAAAATGTTTCTTGATTTGTGTCAAGAAGTAAATACTGAAAAGTTTGCGCTAATTCTATTTCCTAGAAAAAGAAGAGTAAGACAATATTAAATTTTTTGAAAATGACAGCTACACTTACGAAACAAGATGAAAATGAATTAATTTTCATATGCGGGAACGAAAGTAGTAGAAAAGCTGCCGAAATATACAATCAGAAGCATTCAGACAAGAACGTTCATTATTCTACTATTTCAAGAGTTTCAAGGAAATTTCAAGAAACTGGTTTTGTCGATAATTTATATAAATTTCCTCATCAAGAGACCATTGCCACTGAAAAAAATGCTTCAAATGTATCATTTTAACAGTAACTGATTATCCGCAAATCCCAACAACAAACAAGCGTTGCTAGAAAAGCTGTTGGGCAAATTTTGAAAAACGAAAATTTCTACCCTTATAGACGTAGATTTTTGAAAGGCAGCTATTTTCGATTTTATAGAACATGCTATGAACAACTAGATGGATCAGCCATGGCGAACCCAACTAGTCCAGTGTTAGCTAATCTGATAATGAATGAATTGATTGTGAACGTTATGGAAGATCTTCCCTTTGACTTCCCTTTCATTGAGCTGTATGTCGATTATACTTTTACTGGCATGCCCATCTTCTCACATAGCAGAGCTTCTAACACATTCCAATGGTAACCATAAAAAAATACAGTTCACTATGGAAATGGAAAGAGATGGAACATTTCCGTTCTTAAACACATTGGTGATACGTAATACTGATGTTACGATTTCGACGCGTCCTTAAATTTATGTCAACCCATTCCTACTCTCATAAGATTGCCACTTTTGAAAGTATGAGTTATAAAACCTATAAAATGAGTAGCACAAAGTTCCACCATGAGATTGATAATAATATACTACAGATTTTGACTATGAACAAATATCCAATGTCATTAGTAAATAGGAAAATAAATGAATATAAACATAACCATAGCCGCGATATTGATAAAAATAAAAGAGATGTGAGATATTCTGAATTTCCGTATTTCCTAGGCCTTCAACAATTCAACAACAATGCAAATTTTCGTATTTCCGTATTTCCTAGGCCTTCAACAATTAAACAGATTATAAGTAAGAGGGCCCCTCAATGCAAATTGGCTTTTTATAATGTTGAAGTGGTTGGTTCAATTTTCTCTAAAATCAAAGATCCTGTACCTGAAGATATGTGGACTGATATAATCTATAAAGTCCCTTGCTTTAATTGTGACTGGTGTTGAATTGGACAAACAATACCTTGAAAAAGGGATGAATCAACAGCAATATGATTGTAGTGGAATTGATAAGCAGGAGCCAGAAGAAAGAGCATTGAGTAATCATCATTTTACCACTGGCCGTAATTTTAAGTTTTCGTCAGTAGAGGTTTGGGATAGGGAACCGCATATCAAAAAAAGGGGTTTGACATAAATGATTTTCATTACCCTTAATGATACTATAATTTGCAGAACTGACGTACAGGGGCCTTAATCCACAATAACATACTTTTCATGTATGAAAACCATTGGCGATAAGAGCCATAACAAAGTTAAAAAAAGTTATAGATAAATTTAAACCCACATCCTTCTACTCCAGCTCAAGGATAGAGGAAACATTGCTAGTATTCTTATTCATTGGTTCATTTGCCCCATGTTGATTGTTAACGTGTTTTTTCTATATTGTGATGGACACGACATCAGAAATTTGTACTACCATAGATTTGAAACTTCTACGATTCTAAAATGGTATGTAATCAATTGAAACTAAATGTTTTGTGAAAAATAAACCGTTTTTCGTTTTCCTCCAATAATCTTTATGTAACTCAACTGATCTTATGATTTATTAACAGCTCATATCTAATTATTTGTTTTACACAAACTAAATTTACCTATTGTTTTAATTATTTTAGGTATTTGTTCCTATTGTAGGACTTTTTCTTGTATTTGTAGCCTTGAGAAAGATCTGAAATAGAGATCGAAACGTCGGCGATTTACAAAAGAATTTCGTTTTCTTTCGTCTTAAACCCGCTATACATCCTGATAAATAGTTGAGAAGGACAGGATCTACAAGAATATGATTGAGGTTTGATTTTTAGAAATATATAAATTGATTTGGCGAAAATACATTTTTTGAGAAAATAATAAAAATGTAGTAGAAATTCTCAAGTTTCCACGTTTTACTGCGAAGTACATATAGTTTTCCTTTTTTTTTCCATAAAACGTAATTGCATTCGAGAAAATTGGTTAGACTTCCTAAATTCAACAAGTAAAAAAAAATTACGGAGTTGTAAAACATGAACCATTGCAACAGCAACAGTCATAGTAGAAATCAGTTTTTTCACAATTTGCAGTAGCATTTAGGAACAAATCTAAAAAGTTATAATTTATTGATTTAATAAGTTTATAATGATTCCTTGAAGTAATTTAAGGCCAAAAACATCGTTTTTCAATCACCAAAAAAATATTCAGAAAAAAAATCAATTATGTTATTTCAGATATGCGCCTAATCTGAATGACATTACTTCGACTGGATTTGCCATTGATGTGAAGTATTCTTCAAAATATCATATAACCTCACAACCTTTCAAAAGCTTTCTGAAAATGCATTCCGAGAATGAACACTGTATTTCAGATATCATTCATTCAAATGAAATATATCGTGTAGATATTTTCAACAAGACGAGAGTTTGCGTGATGTGAAGCAGGCGAAAAAAGTTGGTATATAATCCTATAATATACCTGAGTTCTTGATTGCATTAGTTATATTTGAAACTCATCTGTCATTGGAAAATATGGCCTGGTGTAAACAAGTTTTTCGCATTTCCAGAAATATTCTGATGTAACAAATTGTGTGGTAGCAAGCATCCATCATATTTATGACAGCCAGCTGAGATATTTCCTACCCAGTTGATATGATATACAGAGTATGATCATACTAAAGATATACGAGTTCATATATCTGCTACTTGTCAATCAAAATAATACACATATTAGAACTTTAATGGTTCTAAAAAAAAATATCGATTTCAGTAATTCTGGGAAAAGAGTTAAACAAACTTATTTGCGGCCGTATATACTTAAATATAGGGAGTTTATCGAATTCTAACTGTCAGACTCGCTTATAAATGCTGCTTTATTCAATTCAACAGAATCTTCAACAATTTTATTCATTCATCCATTGCACTATTCTCCAATATTTTCCTTCATCTAAATGCCCAATTTTTTGACAAGTACAGCTTGTGGTCTTTCTCAAAATCGTACCAAATCTCTCAGAGTGCTAAAACCTACCGGCAAGTATGAAAATGTGAAATGCACAAAATTATAGAGGTGACACAAGCCGTCCTGATGATTGGAAAACCATGAAACAGCTGTAGGCGGATGGTGGCTTTCTTGGAATCGTAACAAATCTCTCTTTCTTTCGTTATTTGTTTTGCGTCACTCCGAACGCACCAGGAGTACGACTTTTGGAGTTGTGGATTGGCCTATACTGACATCTGTTGGTGACCTACGAAATTTCGTGTGATTGAATTCCACATCATTAGGTCTAAGCTCCCCCTACATATTGAAGGTGTCACCTCCATTATTTTGTGCATTTCACATTTTCATACTTGCCGGTAGGAATTAGCACTCTGAGAGATTCGGTACCGGTTTGAGGAAGACCACAAGCCAACCTGATGATTGGGAAACCATGAAACAGCTGTAGGAGTGTGGTGGCTCTCTTGGAATCGTAACAAATCTCTCTTTCTTTCGTTATTTGTTTGACGTTACTCTGAACGCACAAGGAGTACGACTTTTGGTGTCGTGGATTGGCCTATACTGACATTTGTTGGTGGACCTATTAATGTGCACGAAATTTTGTGTCATTAAATTCCACGTCATTAGTTCTAAGCTTCACCTCACAAATTATAGGTGTCACCTCTATAATTTTGTGCATATTTTCATACTTGCCGGTAGGTATCAGCACTCTGAGACATTTGGTACGATTTTGAGAAAGACTACAAGCCGTCCTGATGATTGGAAGAAACAGCTGTAGGCGGATGGTGGCTTTTTTGGAATCGTAACAAATCTCTCTTTCTCTCGTTTAATATATATATATATACATTTATATATATAGGTATACATATATGTTTTGTTTTTTGTAAAATACGACAAAATTTTGGGTAGCTCTGCCCGTCTAATTTCACCTGCTTTCACTTTGACAATTGACGAATGCAATGAACATTTAACTCGACATTTGGAAAATGTAGAATGTTGAACTGATTGTGTTGTAAATGTAAACATTGCAGGCTGCTTGAATTTCACAGAGAAGAAAAAAATTAACCTTGTAATATCCAAACTGGTGATAAAATTGGAACTAGTTGACTTCAAACTCTGCTTTGAGACACTTATTATGATTATCACAGTCACCTGTAAGAAACAAACGACACAAACATTATCGGAAAAGGAAACATTCGCAATTGAATATTTCTATATCGCGACCATTGTATGTAGTGATTCGAACAATACGTGAACTGAACACAGAACACTTGTCAAGTAAGATTCTCGTATGCGTGGTTTACAAACCTGTCTACAGTTTGTTATACTGTACTAGTGTTTCCTAATTGGCTGGTGAATGAAAGATCCTGAAGCAACCAATCAGAAAACAGTACGCGATGTGCAGGAGAATTAATTTGAACATTATTGTCTTTGTCTCTTGAAAAATTTGCCATTCCATCGAAGAATAATTTATATTTTATTGATATTACCAGTACGAAAACGCCTGAAGCGTTTTCTCATTTTTAACCGACGAAACCAAAAAGGAGGAGGTTCTCAAGTCGACGCGTATATGTTTTTTTATGTATGACCACGCATAACTTTTTACTGAGACGTCCGATTCCGAGAATTCTTTTTTCAGTGGATAAAGTGTACTTTGAAGTTTGTCCCATTTGAATTCAAAAGATGAAATCCACCCCTAGGGGTAGCAAAATGGAGGATATTGATCACTCACCCTCTGAATTCGGGTCTGTTAACCGATTCTATCAGGCATAACTTTGTACTGGGTTCTCCGATTTGGATTATTCTTTTTTTATTAGATAGGGTACACCTCATAAATGATCATATTTGGATATTGAATGGAATTATTTACCCTCACGGGTAGAAAAATAGGGGACAATTGATTTTTCACTTGTGAACATTGGCACACATATGTAGTTGACAATGACAGAGCGCTATTGTCATTATTTTTTTCTCCTACATCCGTCACAATCATTATATGCTATGAGAGGATGGAATGATATACAAATTAATGAAATGAACTGACTAGAACAACAAAAATAATTCATATTACAACAAATAGTTGAAGTAGATAATCATATTATTCAACTGGTAATAGTTGCAGAAAGGTGGGTAATTCAGTATTTTGGAAGTAATAAAAAAACAAGTAGGTAGTAATTGATAGGTTTCGGCACAAAAAATTGAAAAATAAAAACTTTGTAACAGAAAATCTATCCGACGAAATACGGAACTAAAAAGTTGAAAATGGAATGAACCTTCTTAGTCTCAATAACTAAGCTCCTAAACTAATGTAAGTAACTAATTTTGAGTCGGCGCCAAACGAACAAACAACGAAGATCATTAAATTACTTCAAAAAAATTATCAGAATGTCACCGCGCAACTCGATGCCATCATTTCACGCCTTACCTAATTCATTTGCTTGTTTGTTTGGAGCTGACTCAAAATAAGTTACTTACATTAGTTGAGGATCTTAGTTATTGAGACTAAGAATGTTTATTTTATACTTTTCAGTTCCGTATTTCGTCGTTTTGATTTTCTATCAAAAAGTTTCGAGATATGCACAGTGATTGGCGGGCGACTCCAGGAAGGAAAAAAGCGGTTTTTCGAATCGCAGACGGAACCTTGTGTCTTCGATAGCTCAGTTGGTAGAGCATATATGACTAGAGGACGCAGATTCAAATCCTTCTCGAAGATAGTTTTTTTTCAAGAATTTAAAAATCTGTCTACAATGCCACAATTTTCTTTCCACTTGGTACAGCTTATACACACTAGAAACGTCAGGGTTGGACAACGCTATCAACTTATCATATTGTAGGTAGTGGTTCGGGCGAAATTCCTTATCATGAGAATCAGGTGATGACTTTGTTTGTTCAAGTATAGAGCCGGATTCACATTTCCTTAAGTGCGATTTATGCGTTGTCAAGAATATTTTTATAAACTCCATTTGGATTATTTCAATCTGTTTTTAAATTGACGCAATTTTTTTATACGTAGCATTTCTAAAAACAAGCGTTTTTTTAATAAGTTCAACATTGTGATTAGAAGTGAAATGATGGTTGCTGAGGGTGGTTTTGTTATTTTTAGTTTTGTTCCTTTCTACACAATCGTATAAGTGTTGTTTTATTGCTTTGTCCAATGTATATTAGTTCGCAATCCTTACATGTTATTTGATGAATTAAATTCATATTGTCCATCAAAGAAAATCTGTTTTTTTGTGTTTTCTGTTATACTGAGCAATTTTTGAATTGTTAGTATTCAGGCATTTATGTAATCTATATGGAGGGTCTGTTATGTATAGATTTGAAAAAAAATGACATGCCCTCTTCTCTGGAGTTGAAATTCCGTCGGGTGAACTGTTGAGGGTTGAAGATTTTCTGCTTGAAATGTTGTTTACCAGGGTGCTGGGATAGTTAATCAATATTAGTTATTGTTCAAGTATTTTCAAGTTTTATTAATGAAATTTCTTGTGACTAAGATTATAGATTGTATCTCCAGATTGTTTGATAATAGTTAATTTCTGAAGGAGATGATGGGCTGAGTGGAAATTCACAGGGTTTTTGTACAGGTCAGTGATTATGTAGTTTCCTTCTCTTATCGTCAGAGTATTCAGGAAAGGGATGGTATTTTTTTTTTCCAGGTTGAATACTGAACTTGGGTTGATACTATTGAAGGTGTCAAGAAGAAGAAAAGAATATGAAACAAAAATTTCCTGGATGCTTTTTTATCACAAAATTTATCAGCAAATGTGCTAGAATTGGGCGGGGGTCTCCCATCGGTGTGCCTGTAATTTGCATGTAGAAATAGCCTTCATGCGTGAAAAAAAAAATTTTTTCAATAACAGTTCACTAATTTCATCTTTCATCAATTATTTCAAGTATTGGTTGATGCGGGATATTTGTGAATAATATCTGATGACAGAAGTATGTAGTTACTCGGTAGGGTAATTGATTTGATTTTATTGAGTACCTACTTCTAAAGAGTTTTCAACATTGAACTGATTGGTGGTCACGAGATTTTTCAGAATGTTGTTGAAAAATCTTGAAAGTTTGGAGAGTTTATGCTTGAAATAATGGGTCGTGAGGGCCTGTCTTTTATTGGACTTTTGGGATACCGTATATTTTTGGGGTGCTATTTTCTTTGCTGAAACTCTTCCAGATATGGTAATCATAATTGGCTTTCAGACAAAAATATTTGTTCAACAAATTCGCTTTTCATCCATGTTTGTATTTTCAGATGTATTTTATTGGAACTCCCCATATATGGAAAAATGTGTTCTGAAACCAGAATTATTTTTTGTAGCATAAAGGCAGATTTGTTCCTCTAATTCTCAGAAGAACTGAAGAAAATATGAGAATAAAATGAAATACCTTATTGGGTCAAGATCCTCTGATGAGTAGTGGAATTTCTCTTTGACTACGAAATCGCAGTAAGAATTTATGGCGATTGAAAAAACTTTGTTCCTGAGCTCTTTTTTTTCAGTATGTGGAAAGTTACAATGAAAGACATCTGAAAATACAAACATAAATGGAAACAGAATATGGTAAAATAATCCTTTGGTATTGCAAATCAATTTATGTTTAAGGTTTCCACACCTGAAAGAGTTTCAGCAAATTTTCCATTGAATTTTGAATTTTTCCTAAAAAATTAATTCTTTAGTAGATAATCGAAATGCTTTACTCGTCATACATATTTTAAAAATTTCACAAATTCTAGTTTTCCATATCGCGGTTACTCCTCGAGATATTTCTATCTTCGAAAACTCGGTACACTCATCATTTCACGCTGATGGAAAAACTTCGAACCTAATGAAATTTGTTCCGGATCGATCTGAGGATATTGCATAATTTCGTTATGGGATTTGATAACCGAGCCATCAACTCCGGAGGTGCAAGCCAATTGTGAAGTATCAATTAAAGTTTTCCTGTAACATCGTTAGTGATATTTTCCAACTTTAAGTGGTTGGATTGGAAAACTTTCCACGTTCGATTCTCGAAGACTGCGTATTTAATCGCTTCTGATCAGGTTGAGAATATACATAGATTGGATGCATTTTCTGTTGAAGTCCATGTGGAAGGACTGGGCATATATACCGGGTGGCCCATTAGTGTGAGGAAGTACAGTATCTCGCCTATAATGAGGAGTATGATAAAATGTTTCAGATGAAAGTTAAATGGTTTACTTTGTTGCTTATTTAAAAAATATTGTGGAATATAAGAGTGTTCCTTCGAAGCGAGGCAATACAAATCATCATTTTTTTAAATAGACCGCCCTGTAAATTTTTTCGCCGTTGAACTGAGCAAAATGTTTTACATGAGGAGGTATTCCCTTTTTTCGAAAATTTTGCGGCTTTGTCAAGTTATTGCTGAAAGTAAGAAAATCTTCGGAAAAACAGACCACCACAAATGCCATCATAAAAAGTTTATGGATGAAATGTAAGTAGAATTATTCGAGACATGCAACACCAAGAGTAGGATGAAATGTTAGTATGGACTGAAAATTATATTTCTCAAACAGGACATTTCATACAGAAGCATTAACTTGACAAACTTCGAATATCAAAAACTTGATTTTTTTAAATGAAACACCCAGTATGTTATGTCACCATTTTGAAGAACTACTTCATTCCTACAATTTCTGATGATATGACTTGGCCCCTAAAATTGACAGATTTTGTGAAATTTGCAATTCAATTTTCAATTTGTCAAAAATTATCTTTCTATTTACGTAAGGCAAGCTAGGATTTTGACACTTAGTTACTGTTACTGGAATTTAACATAATTGCAATGTCAAACTTAAAACTGAAAACCGGTTGGAAAAAGTCTGGAAAACATGTTTTCGTTGAAGTATTTAGGAACAGGTAGCCGTGTTGTTAGGAGCATCGCTTTTCAATCATTCTATCTGCCAGTCGTGTGGGTTCAAAGCCTAGCGACTGCAGAATCTTTTTTCTGAGAGAAAGTGCTAGGAATCGCACGTTTAAACGTGAGACCTCGAATAATTGAAACGATAACAAAACAAAATATTAGAAATTCACAACAACTGCTCAAAGTGACCACCGGCTACTTCCAAACAATAATGTATTCGGTTTTGAAATTCTTCATTAACTCGCCTCAACATGCTGACTGGAATATTTTGGAATACGTCCCTAATTCTATTTTTCATATCCTCCTTTGTAGATGAGGGTGTTCTATAAACTTGATCTATAACGTAGCCCCACATAAAAAAATCAATTGTTGTCAAATCTGGTGAGCGAGGTGGCCACTTGGAAGGACCTCCTCTATCTATCCATCTTCTGGGAAATGCAGTGTCTAAATAATTATCAACAGGAACAGTGTGGTGAACAGGTGATCCGTCGTGTAAATACCACATTCTTCGTTTGATTCGAATGGGTAAATGATTACTTGATTGTGGTAACTGGTTTTTCAAGAAATCGAGGTGAAATCAAACCATTAACTCTTCCCTCGAAGAAATATGGCCCAACGATGAAATTTCCAATTATGCCACCCCATACATTTAGGGACCACTTTTTCTGACTGGTGGTTCGAAAGAAATGGGGGTTATCTGTTGAATAATAATGGATATTATGTCTATTCACAAACCCATTTTTATGAAATGTTGCTTCATCGGAAAATAAAACATAATTAAAAAAATCTCTGTCTTGTAGCAACTGTTGCTGAGCCCATTCACATAATGTTACTCTTTCCTCAAAATCATCATCTAATAACTCTTGATGTAACTGAAAACGGTACGGATGAAACTTATTCTTTTTCAAAATTCTTTGTATGACAGTTCGGCTTATGTCAGTTTGTTTGGATATTTCTCTATGCGAGATATGAGGATCTTCTGTAGCTTTCAAGAGGACAGTCATTTCAGTTTCTTCAGTTAATGCAGTTTTGGTTCTTTCTATTTTTTCATATGCAACATTTCCTGTTCGAGTAAATAGAAGAAGCAACTTTTCAAACGCTTCTTTTCTGGGTTGTCTCCTGTCTGGATATCGTTCATTATAAATTCTGGTCGCTAATAAACAGTTTTTATCACTTGCCGCCAGTACAAAAATCATATCGGTCAATTCTTCGGTGGAGAAATGCATTTCAAATGATTCTTATTATAAAGCGATAGATACAAAATTGTATGACAGTAATTTTTGTTCTATGCCTGAACTTATCGATCATTGAATGTCAAATTCATAGCCCACTTTCATAACAGTTTCATTGCGCATGGCGCACACGAGAACCACAACTTGCCTTACTGAGAAGTGCATGACGCATTCATTTGCGCACCATGAACCAGTTTACAAGCAACCCGTTAGTATTATTTTAGCACTGTAGATATTGTCTGTGGTTAAGTGAGCGTTTTGTACGGAGCATAACCTATGGAAAACTGTTAGTTTTTGAATTTTGTAAAGATGAAAGTGATAAGCACGCAGTTTTAGTCGAAATAAAATGAAATTGCACATTTCACAAAATCTGTCAATTTTAGGGGCCAAGTCATATCAACATAAATTGTAGGAATAAAGTAGTTCTTCAAAATGGTGACATAACATACTGTGTGTTTCATTTAAAAAAATCAAGTTTTTGATATTCGAAGTTTGTCAAGTTAATGCCTCTGTATAAAATGTCATGTTTGAGAAATGTAATTTTCAGTCCATACCGACATTTCATCTTACTCTTGGTGTTGCATGTCTCAAATAATTCTGCTTAAATTTCATCCATACATTTTTTATGATGGCATTTGTGGTGGTCTGTTTTTTCGAAGATTTTCTTACTTTCAGCAATAACTTGACAACGCCGCAAAATTTTCGAAAAAAGAAAATACTTCTTTATGTAAAACATTTTGCTCAGTTCAACGGCGGAAAAATTTACAGGGGTGGTCCGTTTAAAAAAATGATGATTTGATGATTTGCCCCGCTTCGAAGGAACACTCTGTATATTCCACAATATTTTTAAAATAAGCAGCAAAGTAAACCATTCAACTTTCATCTGAAACATTTTATCATACTCCTCATTATAGGCGAGCTACTGTACTTCCTCACACTAAATTTTAGTATTGTTACACCCTGTGGGTGTTATTGTTTTTTTTAATTGGTTCCAAGGTGCGCTAATATAATTTTTGGTTCATAATCCATTATTCCAGTTTCGTGAACGAAACATGAAAAAGGGAGCTCAGATTTCGAAATATAAAAAATGGTTCATTCATTTTGAAGTCTTTGCTAATTACAGATACGCAACATTGTTGTTAATGGGTTTTGTCTGGGAATTTTGAACAAAGCCTCATTGATTCAACACAGCGGGCGAATTCTGTCCAGTCGGCAGAATACGCGAAAAGCTAGAGTAGCTGTTTTGACGAAAGAGTGGACTTTGGATCATACTCCTCATCCCGAAGGGAATTTTGGAATCAATGAAAATGGCAGTTTGCGCTTGGCTTGGCTTTTGAATGTGAGATCGGAAGTCTTCTTTGGAAGAGTCGATCTAAAACCGCGCCGCAAACCAGTCGCGGGTTCCGGTGGCGTTAGCCAACAGGGCTATTGCCCTAGTTTTTGTCTCTGCTAGAAAATACGAAATTTCGGTGCGTCGGCAAAGTCCGGTTTTGGGATTGTCGCTCTTTTAAGAAAATCGCTCTTCGACATAGTGGTTCCACGGGAGGAACTTTCGCGAGTAAATAGCGGTAACTTTGTTTCAATCGTCAGTTTGGAAGACGAGGTGTTAAAATAAGAAATTTGATTCGAGTGTCCACAGACGGCTACGAGGGAAATGGGAAATATATCCGAAACTGGAAGGAAAAATGGGAAACACAAAGGTAAGTTGCTGGCTTATGAGTAGAAAAATTCACTTGATACACAGCTCTTTATTATTGATTTACGGGGTGAACCTCATGCACACTCAGTAACAATTAGGGGTACCCATCACAGGGTATTCGCCTATTAAATTTAGGGGAAAAGCAAATGTCAGTTACACGGGTAACAATAAAATTTGAGAGCTACGGGAGAAACCGGTTCTATTTTTCAATGATAGGAACCACTTTATAAAACAGAAATATGAGCCCTTCATTAGAATCAATTTGTAATATTTTCAAACTGTTTGTTTTTTCGTTAATTCTCAAAATGGAAGTGATTTTATTTTAAATTTGTATTTTCTGATTGCCATTTTTTTTTATTCGACAAGCGTCGAGCTGTAACATAGTTTTGATATATTTTTTTTTTATAGATGTACCTATTGAAGTTAATTTTGTGTATTATTTTCTCAACCGGAGTTGAGAAAAGGGAAATTGAGTTCAATCAAAACATAATAATTGAGAGGCAAAAGTCATTCATTCAGTACTATTTCTCTTGAATAAAAGTCCTTCGATACAATTTTTTTTACGATTTATATGATGAAATGGAAAGTTATTCAAAAAAACTTCGCACATTGAGCCGAAGGCACGAATCTAAGGCCGACGGACTAGTAGTGACCAAAATATCAGGGCCTCACATTATAGTATAGAAACACCATCAAAATTGGTGTTGTGTGTAGAAAAATCTTATTTCTGCTGCCCTTATAATATGTTAATATCATATGTAGAAACATTTTCAGAGCAAAAGAGTGTGACGATACTCTATAAGAGTAGTTGGAATAAGATGAGTGAGTATGAGAAATTTTATTGTGTTATTTAAACGGGTATACGAATTAATTTCAACTTCATACATTTTTCATATATTTTTTTATTGAAAGTTATCGGCAATAAGATTGGCTTGTTCCAGTATGTTACACCAAAGGTATATTATATTGATTCTAAGCGACCACTATCTCAATTGCATAGTTGATACAGGGTGTAATCGAAACATTCGATTTCTTGAAAGGTTCTGGTTCAATTCATATTGAATCTTTTATGTGAAGAAAACCGTTTAATTCGATTTTTCCAATTCGATTTCTTGTCATGTAATGAGCCATTTCAATATAATAACTTGTTATGCGATTATCAAAATCATAATGCAAAACTGACATCTATAAATGAATGCTTTCTTGCCACCATATTGAAAAATTCAATTCACGTCCATTAGGGGTAGTTTGTACTTGTGACTCTTGTCATAATTCTAGTGACCAGGGATTTCCAGCTAAGATATCCCATAGAAACGCTGAAATATATATTGCACAAAACATATTATTTGTGTAACCATAAGAATTTCGAATCAGTCCCCCCATAAGGGTTTAAAACTGCGATTTTTCGAGAAACTTTCCGGTGAATATATTTTATTGAACAGGTAGAAAATGATTGAATAAAACATATTATTTGTGCCTCAATAAAAAAGTCCAATGAGTCTCATCATGGAGACTTGATATTTTTGGAAGAACTTTGCTGACCGGGGGTATCCAAGGAATATATTTCACTGAAACACTGGCATATGATGGCACGAATTATATTATTCGTGCCACTATAGGAAAGATTCACATCACCTATATTGTAAGGGTAGTTTACACTCAAACTACTGTCCGAGAAAAAAAATATTCGAAAATGAACCTAATGATAAACAATTCAGGCTCATGATAAATATACTCAAAAATTCTATGAAAAACATGTCTCCTCGTGTTACATATATAACAGTTCAACATTATTCTATTCAAACCGTACTTTTTCGATATACTGTATGCACTTTATTACTCTCATAAAGTCGACTAACAAATGCAAATAAAATTATAATAATTTGTTTTATCATGGCAATCCTCGATTGGATAGAAATGAGTCAAAATCAGCTTCCTTTCATTAACAATGATACGAGGGGATTTTTCGAAAGGTTTACTGATCGGGAGTTTTTGGTAAAGCTATTTCATCGAAACGGTAGAAAATGCATATTACTTTTTGGGCGATCATAGTAAAAATACAAATCAGTCTCCTCATGAGGGTAGTTCATACTCACGATTTTCGAGGAACTTTGCTGACCAGAGGTATACAGTGAAGATATTTCGATAAAACGCTGAAATATGATAGCACGAAACATATTATTTGTCCCCTAAAAAAAATTTTTCTCTCATAAATGTGACTATCGTCGTCACGATCGATCATTGATTGTTTAAGTTGCATTTCATTTATTCAGATTGCAATTGTACCGGTCAATTCTGATATATATTCTATTTTCTATGCGGATCCTACCAAAATCATTCATTTGGATGTCGATGTTCCTTACTACTCATGACAGTTGACAACTCCATTTATTATTTCGCATCTAATGTCATGAAATGATTACACATCTTGCTGAATTTGATAGTTTGTTATAATGCTACCTTTAATATTGATTATAATGTTCCTTTGCTCCATGTATTGCGACATATTATGTACGGCCTCGTTCCTATGGAGGTACAGTTGTCCTACCAATCTAAGTTGTGGACATAACCTAGTTTTGACTTGCTCTGCCACGGCCCTACACTGGTCTTAGATGGAGTAATTTATTCACTTTTCTTTTTATAACCTTTCAATGGATTACTTAATTGTAATATTTTAATTTTTCCTCTCCATGTAAGAACATAAAAATAATTTTGTATCATTGGTTTTCTATCGATATATTCTCTTTTTAGAATGTTTTAACATTAGCTGAAGATGGTTCCGTCTGGTACCGAAACATGTCTGTGATTATTAAGAGTAAATAAATGTTGTGGGGACGATTTTGAGATTGTTTCCCCCTTCATCACCTGCACTCCACTTTGAGATATAATGGATTTCTACCAAAGATTAAAGCTTAACTATCTATCTAGAGATATAAAGCATATTCAGTCTATCGAATGTTCAATTTCCTCTGCTGAAAAGGACACACACGCCGAAAATACGTTAATTTCCAATGTACTGAATGAGTGACTTCGCTTAACCTGCACAAACTGAAATAGTTAGCTAGTTAGGCAGTTTAATGAAGACCTGAGTGCTTAACGTAAAGAGCTCAGCCAGTCTATTTAGATTTTGTGACGGCATTCAACCAATTACTGCACTAATTCGAAATCTCATTCAGTGGAGAGCTGGGGATGTTCGTGTTATGTTTCATGTTTCAATGAACTTGCTTGGATAACAAAACTTCATGAACATAGCCAGCTGAATATAATATCAGACCATCCATATTCAAGGAGAACGAACGTCTCTGTTTTGAACGCGTGGTAGGACATTATATAGGGTGGTACAATAGCGAGTCAATGATCGGAAGTAAAAAGAATATAGAACTAGAAATTCTCGACGAATTTTCAGGGCGAACCGGGGGAAATCTACACGGTCGAGTACATTTTTTTTAAACAGAATACCATGTATATTAGCTCACTTTTTCAAGCAGTTTAGTGACCTCCATCCAACCCTCCAATATTATTTACTATCTCTCAACCTCTTGAATGTTTTTTTTTTGTGAAAACAATGTCATCTGCAGATGCATACCGAAAAAATCACCGTCGTTACGGATATGATATTTATTCATTTGATAGACAGAGGTGTCCATTTGCATACCCTGAAATTATACAGGGTGGCTAAAAATTACTTTTTAATTGAATTTTATCGTGTTTTTTGAATGGTACACCCCGTATATTCTTCGACCATGTGATGTAGGAAAAGGATGCGAATATTTTGTTTGTACACACCGAGGCTATTCATAGCCGTTTCCGATTAATTTAATAATAATAATAATAATAATAGTTTAATTACAGACCGATAACGTGCTTGAACACGTGTTACAAATTGTTTACGCGCATTTTGTACACGCGAATACTCCTCGCAGTTGACACGGTGTACGAACGGATATATGAGCAGAAAGGGTCAAAGAAAGGTGTTTCTGGCTGCAAGGAGAACCTGCTGATTGATAGATGTATCACGCAGGACTCCGTGCAGTATAAGCGCAACTTTTCGATGGCCTGGATCGATCACCGCAAGGCGTTTGATTCAACATCGCATGAGTTGATCTTGCATTTGCTCAGATGCCTTGCGGTACCCGATCAAATAGTGAGATGCATTGAACAGTTGATGCCACTCTGGAGGACTCGCTTCACCATCACATCAGGTGGAGCCAGAGTCCAAACGGAGCAGGTTATCTTTAGGAGAGGTGTGTTCCAAGGAGATTCCCTCAGCCCCCTCCATTTTTGCATCTCACTTATGCCATTATCCGTTGCGCTCAGAAAAACCCGTGGTTACAACTGTGGCTCCCCCGGAGACCGAAGGCATAAGGTCACCCATTTATTTTATATGGATGACCTGAAGCTTTATGCCTCGGGTGAGGGAGATCTCCAGCAATCTCTGAGGGTGGTGCAAGAGTACACGCATGCTATCGGTATGGAATTCGGGATGGATAAATGTGCACTGGTTCATCTCAGAAGAGGACGATGCAAGGATTATGGAGAGGACGCGCAGCTGGTAGATGGAAGCATCCTCCGCCATCTGGATGCCGGAGAGGCGTATACCTACCTAGGAGTGCAACAACGTTGCACCCAAGAGGTGGTGGCGGTTAAAAACGCTCTCCGCAGCAAGTATCAGCAGAAACTCCGGCAGATCTGGTCATCAGAACTGTCGGGCATGAACAAAGTTTCTGCCACCAACATGCTTGCGGTTCCGATACTGATCTACTCCTTCGGGGTAGTGAAGTGGACCCTGGAGGAGCTGCGCGGAATCGACGTGAAGACTCGAAAAATGATGCACCTACATCGTAGTTTGCATCCGAAATCGTCCGTTCCACGGTTGTACCTCCCCCGAAAACAAGGAGGCCGTGGACTCCTGAGTTTGGAGTGTCTACACAACAGGATGGTGCTGGATGGAGCCTGTAAAGTCATCAGGAGCTTGGATCCCCTTCTCTGCATGGTCAAAGACCATGAGATCGCAGGGAAAGGAGCGTTTCTTTTTAAGGCAGCAATCCGTGCAGCCGATGAACTCGGTCTTGTATTCGACACCGAGCGGGATATCCAAGACTCTATCACCGAGTTGGAGCCCGCTCGAAGGAGAGTCCACATAAAAGCTGCAGAGAATACTGTACACCTGCAGCTCCACAAGGATAAGCCGATGCATGGAATCTTCTACAAACATATTGAAGACCACGGCTCATCCGAAAGGCTGACCTTTGCTTTTCTTAGGTCAGGTGGACTCAAGTCGGAGACTGAGGGATTCATCATGGCTTGCCAGGACGGTGTTTTCAACACTCTCGTCTACCGGAGCCGCGTGATGGGTATAGAGGTCCCTGACACGAGATGCAGGGCCTGCCGTGGAGCGCCTGAGACTATCATGCACTTGCTGTCAGCATGTACAGCATATGCGGTCTCAGCCTATATCCATCGTCATAACGCGGCGTTACGAGTGCTGTATTATCATTTACGACACTCGTACGGTATTGATGAGACACCGATGCTGCCCTACGCTCCGGGGGATATTGAGTCTGTTGTGGAGAATGAGAAGTGCCGAATTTTTCGGAACTACTCATTCCCCACCCTCAGGCAAATACAAGCCAACAAGCCTGATGTAGTCCTCTTCGTCATAGAGTTTTCGGCTCCGGGCGAGACGAATATCGTGCGAAAAGAGGACGAGAAACGGACGAAGTATCGAGATTTACTCTTCGAGCTCCGCAGACTCTATCCAGACCATTCTGTAAAGATAGTGGTTCTGATTATAGGGGCCCTTGGTGGAATGATGCCAACGCTACTCTCAAACCTGGAAATTATACCGGCATGCCGTAAATCGGCAGAATCTCTAGCCGGCCGCATGCAGAAGGCAGTCATTCTCGGATCGTTACGTCTGCTCAGGACACATGATTCTCGGACCCAATGATCTCTCACCTCACGGGTGTGGGGAGAGGTCATTGGTTTATGTAACCAGCGCGCCCTTCCGAATGGGTCGGAGCTTCGGAAGTAAGGGCCTGACTGGTAGTGTTCAAAACGATAATAATAATAATAATAATGGATAGAGCCTGTGAAGTCATCAGGAGCTTGGATCCCCTTCTCTGCATGGTCAAAGACCATGAGATCGCAGGGAAAGGAGCGTTTATCTTTAAGGCAGCAATCGTGCAGCCGATGAACTCGGTCTTGTATTCGACACCAAGCGGGATATCCAAGACTCTATCACCGAGTTGGAGCCCGCTCGAAGGAGAGTCCACATAAAAGCTGCAGAGGATACTGTACACCTGCAGCTCCACAAGGATAAGCCGATGCATGGAATCTTCTACAAACATATTGAAGACCACGGCTTATCCGAACGGCTGACCTTTGCTTTTCTTAAGTCAGGTGGACTCAAGTCGGAGACTGAGGGATTCATCATGGCTTGCCAGGAGGGTGTTTTCAACACTCTCGTCTACCGAAGCCGCGTGATGGGTATAGAGGTCCCTGACATGAGATGCAGGGCCTGCCGTGGAGCGCCTGAGACTATCATGCACTTGCTGTCAGCATGTACAGCATATGCGGTCTCAGCCTATATCCATCGTCATAACGCGGCGTTACGAGTGCTGTATTATCATTTACGACACTCGTACGGTATTGATGAGACACCGATACTGCCCTACGCTCCGGGGGATATTGAGTCCGTTGTGGAGAATGAGAAGTGCCGAATTTATTGGAACCACTCATTCCCCACCCTCAGGCAAATACAAGCTAACAAGCCTGATGTAGTCCTCTTCGACCGCGAGCAGAAAACGATATACGTCATAGAGTTTTCGGCTCCGGGCGAGACGAATATCGTGCGAAAAGAGGACGAGAAACGGACGAAGTATCGAGATTTACTCTTCGAGCTCCGCAGACTCTATCCAGACCATTCTGTAAAGATAGTGGTTCTGATTATAGGGGCCCTTGGTGGAATGATGCCAACGCTACTCTCAAACCTGGAAATTATACCGGCATGCCGTAAATCGGCAGAATCTCTAGCCGGCCGCATGCAGAAGGCAGTCATTCTCGGATCGTTACGTCTGCTCAGGACACATGATTCTCGGACCCAATGATCTCTCACCTCACGGGTGTGGGGAGAGGTCATTGGTTTATGTAACCAGCGCGCCCTTCCGAATGGGTCGGAGCTTCGGAAGTAAGGGCCTGACTGGTAGTTTTTAAAACGAAATAATAATGATAATTACTCGGCTTTATTCATCATTTCAATATATTCACATAGAAAAACAGAGCACTATAAATACGGAAGAGAAAAGACAAAATGATGAAAACGTAGTGTAAGCTATAGCTGTTTTTCAACTTGACCATAAAAAAATCTGAATATAGAGATATTTATTAATTACATACACAAAGGAGAAGAGGAGTTTCATATAAGAGAAATAGAAAATATATTTATAAATTTTCTTTATATATTGATTTTATATGGAAAACTTTCAAACATTAACATCATTATTATCATGCCATACCTGAATATGTGGTCAATGTTATGAAAAAAATAGGGTATCTTTTATGAACCGTTTCAGCCTTTTTTCGAAATTACTCAAAGTATACAACCTGAATTCACACGATAATTGGTTATAGAATTTGGCGGCATTGTATAAAATGCTTCTTATGAAAATTTTGGTATAATGAGGAGGAATAACAAGAACGTGTTTGTTGCGTATCCTAACATCGTTCAGAGTGGCGAATGTCTTAAATTTTTTTAAGATATATTTCGGTGTATTTGTTTTCAGAACTTTATGAGTCAAAGATAGTAGATGAAGATTTCGAAGATCGTTCAACATCAGCCAATCAGAATCTTTGAATTCCGCACTCATGTGATCGAATGTTCGGATGCCGAAAGAAAAGCGAATGCAAGAGTTTTGTATTCTCTGAAGTCGAATCTCGTCAATCTTCAGGAGAGCAGGGCCATAAATGACATCGCAGTAAGACAACTTGGACGTAATTGATGTTTCGCATAAAGTGAGCTTCAGGTGTTTAGACATCATGTGTCTATTAGGATAGAGCTGCCTGAGACCGTAGAGGAGACTGACAAAGATGGTTCACATGTTTGGTGAATCTCAGTTCGGAATCAAACCACAAACCTTAATTTTAACTTTTGTTAACTAAAGGCAGTACAGTATTTTTATTTGTATGTTTCCGCGAATATCCTCAACTTTTTTTTTTCCAACTGAATAACATAACCTGAGACTTTTTTAATACAGTTGTAAATTATGAGCAGTCGTAAACTCGTAGAGATTATTCAAGTCTCTGTTAATATTTCTTAGTGCTACATTAAGGAGAAGACAATTAAAAGAAATATAGAGCTGGATATCATCAGCATAGTTAATTTATTCTGGCATGTTCTATGGTCTCGTGAGAGTCAGATATATATCGAGAAAAAAGTAGGGGTCCCAAGATGGATTTCTGAGAGACACTGTAATCAACTAGAAGAGAATTTGACTCATTACCATCCAATACTACCAGTTGAGTACGATTGGAGAGATAATTGCGTAGAAAATTCACACAGCACCATTTGAGATTGAAAATTTTTAGTTGCTCATTTACACCGACACACAATCCTTAGTGCCATAACAACACATTAATTCGAATAATTGTAAGTGATCCCCAACATCCTTCATGTACAATTGATTGAAATGAAAATGCGAGCAAACAAAAACAATCCACAAAAATACTCACAATAAAAGAAAAATCGAGAAACAAAAACATTAAAAAATAAAATGAGCAAAGTATAGTAAGTGTCTCCCATTGTCGTGAATACACAACTTTCTGCGCCTTTGATATGAGTTTTCTGCTGCTCTTAGAATTGCCAGTGTTATATTCCTGGAAGCATTCACTATCCTTCTCTTATATTTTTAATCATTGTTGGTGTATCTCTTCACATGAATTCTTTCACGTATCCCCATAAAAATACATTTTAGTGAGAAATGGGTATCTAGCAGGCCATCGAGTGGGTTCGTTTCTCCCAATCCATCGAAGTGCGTAAGTATTGTTCAAGTGCTCTCTTACTGAATTCAAATAATGAGGTGAAGCATCCTTTTGTTGACACCAAATTCTATTTCTTTCAGCGAAATTCATTATCGATTCTGACACATAGTTTTTCAAAAAATGCAGATAAACAGCTACTGTCGAAATATCATGGAAGAAATTCGGCCCTATTACATGTTCCCCAATGATTCCGCCCCAAACATTTATTGACCATCTGTATGCGGGTTATCAATTTGCCTGAAGGAATAGGGATTTTCCGTTGCAAAATAATGAAAATTATGACTATTAACGGATTCATGTTTATGAAATTCTGCCTATCAGTAAACAAAACATTGAAAAAAGCAGCATCCTCTTGCATATTACCCCTCGCCCAATTGCAAAACTGTAGATGATTTTGAAAGTCGTTTTTATTCAGTTCCTGATGCCTTTGAATATGAAATGGGTGGAACTGTTTTCTCTTCAAGATTTAACCAATGGAACGTCAATTCATCCTAACTGATGCACTCACTTCTCGCTGACTGATGTAGGGATTCTCAACAGTTGCCAGCACTACAGATAACCCATTATCTTCGTTGCAAATATTTTTTCTTCGTTCCATTTTTTCATATTGCACATTGCCAAAATCCAAAAATCTAAAAATATATATTACTTTCACAGTTTCTGATGCATTAAAAACTTAACTACTATGTACAATTCTTAAAATTAAATCATCAATCTCTTCCTGGATCCTTTTCCCGGGTAGGAGGGTGGAAGAGGAAAAGGGATTTGTGCTCTTAGTTCGGGGAGGTTTTGACTGTTTTCTTGTCCTCCCGAGGGGGCGAAGAGATAGGCCCTGCTGTTGTTGGTAGGCGAGCTATTCTTTGAGAACATACTAGTTTGTTTCTTTTTGACAATTAGTCGTTGTAGGCGCCTCCTGTTCGAAGCTTATGCGCCTTTTTCTATTTTACCTAATCCGAAATTTCTTTAGCAGTTATATTCTTTCTTATATTCGTTTATTCGTTGTTGTCCTCTGGGAAAAGTTGCAAAAAACCCAGTTCTTAAATACTTATTATCTTAATGATTCACGAAAATTCTTTGTAGTTTGTTATTTCCTCCTTTTTCCTCTTAAATATTATCCCGGTGCCTAGTTGCTACGATTCATTGTTCTAACTCCTGTATCTCGTTATAGAGGTATAGGGCATCAAATGTTACCCCGTGTTTCCTTCTCTGATTTGCCCTGACGTTAGTTATTTCCGCCGTGAGTGGACTTCCAGAGATATGATGTCTGAAAAATTTATCGGAAATTCTGGTTATGTGGTCTGACAGTTTTTGAACTTTGGCCAGCCCGCGCAGGTCGTCCAACCCCATGTACCTACTACTATTTGTAGCTATACGAAGTGCTTTATTCTGCAGTCTCTCAAGTCTCAATATTTGAGTTTTTGACAGACTGCAGAATATTGGACAATCGTATATCATCGCCGGTCTGATTATTTGTTTATAGATTCGTGTCTTATTATCTAGCGATAGGCTGGAATTGCGTGCAATGAGGAGGTAGGTTCGCTCAATTGCAGCTCCCCCCCTCTGCAATGCCAGCGCTATATGTTTATGCAGATTCATACGCGTGTCCAATTGCACTCCCAGGTATCTCACTGAGGGCTTCTCGAACACTCTGTTGCTTTCAACCCTTAATTTCCCAAGGATCTTCACGTTGGTTCGTTTCCTTGAGAAATCAATGACCTCCGTCTTATTAGGATTCAACATGATCTTGTTCTCTCCCATATACGGTATAACCAACCGATCCAGATGAATCTGGAGCTGCCTGGCAGCCACTTCGCTATGGAACGAGTGGGCATAGATCGCGGTGTCATCCGCGAACATAGCCGTACTCGTTTGAGCGAAGGTCGGAAAGTCATGAGTATACAACGAATACAAGATAGGTGACAGCAAAGAACCCTGTGGGACCCCCGCACCGATTGCATGCTCCGGCGAGCTCGTTCCGTTAACATTAACCCTGAAAGTCCGCCCAGTTAGGTACGATTCCAGGAGTTTCATGAGGTAAAAAAGCATGCGTGCCTCCGACATTTTAGTGATCAACCCTCCTGTCCGGACGGTATCGAAAGCTTTTTTCGTATCCAGCAGGACCATTACCGTGTTGTAGTCTCCGTGGAAGGCTTCCTTCACCCCGTGAACAACTCGGGCTACTTGCGAGGTCGTTGAATGACCTCTCCTGAACCCGAATTGCTCAGGCGGGATGAGTCTCCGCTCTTCCTCGAATTCCACAACTCGATTCAAGAGGATCTTATCCACCACTTCAGCCACCACACTAAGAAGCGAGATGGGCCTGTAGCTGTCTATATTATGTTTATCTTTCCCGGGCTTCAGGAGCGAAATCACTTCAGCTTTCTTCAGACAATTCGGATAGCGTTGCCACTTTATGATAGCATTTGTTTAGTTCCTAAAAATCTTTCTAGCTGGATTCTAAAGCTCTTGATTTCAAGGCATATCTTTTCAGGATACCGCTGATGATAAATTCTAGTGTCGACCAAAAACATTCTTTGAGAATCTCCCAAAACAAAAATCATATCTCCAAGTTTTTCTTTGTTGAAATTCGTTTCATCTTACTTTGAACAGTTCAAAATTGACACACATGATAACTGACGAAGGATTACTGCGATAAATGTTCGTTCAATGTATTATGAAGATCTATACTATGTGAATATTATTGATGAGTGAATGAATAAATTGAAATTGAGAATTGAAATTGAATTGATAGCATACCATTGCCAACCAAAGTAATGTTCATGAAACACACTCATTCAGTAAAAAATTACGCAAAACCGAGGAATAAAAACACGAAACGAAGTCACACAAGAACTCACGATATTTCCATGGCACCAAGGATTGTGTGTCGGGGGAAATAAGCACCTAAAAATTCTCAAATACAATGAATCAGAAACGGCTAGGAATAGCCTGGGGTACATACAAAAAATATTCTACAAAATCAACATTAGATGTCGTCTACATATCTATACCAGTATAAGAAGTTTTTATCAAAGGGTTGTTATGAATTTCACTTTCGAAATTATCCATGAAAATTTCCCCTAGTAACTGACTTGAAGGATTACCCATTATCAACCCTCTACTAGAAGAATAAAAATTATTATTAAATTTAAATTAATTTTGTGTTAAATAGTTTGTGAGTTAGTCCAATATCTCATCTTTGATGATCGGATTGACATGGTTTCTATCCAGTAGGTTATAGTCCATCCAATATCAATTGCAGAAGCTGTTCCTATAGGGAGCAAATGAAAACTCACTTCGCTAACACGAGCGTATATGCGAAGAAACGGAACGAAAAATAATCTGTACTACTCGTAAACATTTTCCGTCGGCAAACGGTGGATCAAAAGAGCCGGTAGTCAACGTGGACTCCAGTGAGGGCTGTCAGTTATACAACCGATTCGTCTGGACCAATGAAGTCGGACATAATGCTGGCAGGTGTGTCTCTAGATGGAAGGTCATAAATAACGCGTTATATTTGTATTTTAATAGCTCTGAAAGATCAAAAACCAGTAGCGTCTATGGTCTTGGTGTGTGCCGATCGGAATACGTTTTAGGATATAATAATAACCTACATCAAACAATAAAAGAAATTATTTTTCTTTCTCAATGTATTTGTATAAATAAAAGCTTGTCTTTAATTTTTTTAATTTTTCATTATTTATGAAGTATTTTTTAAATCTTAAAATATCTAAATAAAATTAGTTTTCTCCGCCGCTGCTGCTCACACGATTTCGCCGCAAGACTTTTTCATGCTTCTGCAATTGATATTGGGAAAACTATACCTACTAGTATGATTGTTTCATCTGGTTGTAGGTATATACACGTAATAAGATTCTGAACATCGGAAGAAATGAGTTTGGAATTTGCAGGCAGATGCACGTTTTTAATTTCATCAATTAATTCATATGAATTCTTCAGGCTAAATTTAGGAACAAACTATATATTAATTAGGAACAAATTATATATTGATCAATACATTCCAGGATTTCCACTCGTACCCATGAGACCAGTTCTGCTTCATTTTTATTTTAGCAAAACAGGGTAGTAGGATAAATCAAGCAGACAATAACCAATGTCGGAGATTTCGAATAAGTTATCAATATTTCATCTATTTTCAAGTAACCGTCGGGATATGGCTAACTATATGGAAATTACCACTTGTTAACTTCATTTCTTCCCAATATTTCTATGAAATCTGAGTAAAAAAGGAGTACAACAGAACTTGTATACTTTCGGTTCCATTTAACAAAAGATTTCCATAAAAATACCAAAAAGTTTAGAATTCAAATGAAAAAATTTCTGATAAAATAAAAAAATGCACTCAGCTATTGCATAAAAGCACACGAAGATGGTACCTTTCTGAGGCTCAATGTCAATAATAACTGATGATTATTTATATAGCTCAACTTTGAAATCAAGAAATATCCAGTTCTGACCTGACTCACATATAAAGCTGATCGCTTATAAAGGGCGGATACAGGGCATTCACAAGAAATATGAATTTAGAATTCATTGAAATTGAATCAATTTATATATATATATATATATATATATATATATATATATATATATATATATATATATATATATATATATATATATATATATATATATATATATATATATATGAAAGAAAGTAATAGTGAGGGGACTGTTAAAAACAAAGTAGAAGGAATTTAATAAACAATTTTTTAACAGTCCCCTCACTATTACTTTCTTTCATATTTATATTCCTGGACTCGGATGTCACGCAGGTAGCTATAGCTGCCTCCGTGGTGACGTTGGTTGTTTCCCTGGAATTCAGGGTCAGCTGACCGAAACCACAAATGAGCGGTTGGCGTCTGTTTGTTGACTCCGTTGATTTGTCGTTTTCTACCAAGTGTTGTTCATCTTTGCACTTCTCCACCGTACTGATGAGGGCCGAGAGCCCGAAACACGTGTCTACGGTTAACACTTCTCTCTGAGGGCTATGTCCATTAAATTCCTTCTACTTAATATATATATATATATATATAGATACAGTGTGACCCATTTAAAATGGAACCACCCCTGTAAAATACGCATTTTTCAGTCATTCTAATTTTTTTTTTTTGAATATTGAGCATCAAAAACTGTATCTTGACACGAATTCTCATGAGTTTAGTTTCATTTCCAAGGCACTCTATGGTTTTTTTTCTTCGTTAAAAACGGTAAAAGTTTATTGGGCAATTTTTGTTCTATAATTTGACTACACCACTGGATTTGTAGTCGTTATGAATGGAAACCATGGAAATTTTATGTAAAAATATTGGTTAACAACGAAGTTACAACAACTTAAATTTTGGAAACAAAGTATTTGATATTAATTTTCATGTAGATTACAGACATATTTGAAATCTGGCAACACTGCCGATACAAAGTAGAACACCAGTGAATTTGTACAGCAAAAATCCGAAGTCAATAGCTCATTCCGTTCTACAGTTATAACTCCTGGAAATATGGTAATGTGAGCGGTTGCTGGTGGGAGCGATTTTGTAATAAAAATCTAACTACGCCACTGGATTTGTTAATTATATTCCCTTAAAATCATTTATTCGAGTTCAGATTGTAAGTGTATTCGAAAATGATAGAAAATTAAAAATTCATTTTCAAGTTATGCAGTTTTCAATAGCCGATAAAATCGAAATGAACCGAATCAAGTTTTAAAGTATCAAAATTATTTATTCAATGATAAAACAGAAAGCAGGACAAAAAAATGTTTATTTTTCATTCTGCAGAACTCAACTGAAACAAGCTTTTACAGAAGGTATCAATAATTTGGGGAAATCTGAACTAATACATTGGGCATAGGTATTGTACTAAATCAATAGTAGGCTGTGATTTAGTACACCACAAATCGCTCACATTACCATACTTTCAGTAGTTATAACTGTTGAACGGAATGAGCTATTGACTTCGGATTTTTGCTGTACAAATTCACTTGTGCTCTACTTTGTATCGGCAGTATTGTCAGATTTCAAATATTTTGTGCAATCTAAATAAAAATTATAATCAAATACTTTGTTTCCAAAATCAAAGTTGTTGTAACTTCGTTGTTAACCAACATTTTCCTATGAAATTTTGATTGTTTTCATTTATAACGACTACGAATCCAGTGGTGTAGTCAAATTTGGAGAAAAAACATGCCCAATAAACTTTTGCCGTTTTTGACAAAGAAAAAAAACAATAGAGTGCCTTGGAAATGAAACTAAAGTTATGAAAATTTGTGTCAAAATACAGTTTTTGATGCTTAATATAAAAAAAAATATTTTTGAGATTGACTGAAAAATGCGTATTCTACAGGGGTGGTTCCATTTTAAATGGGTCACACTGTATGTATATATATATAAATATATATATAAATATATATATATATATATATATATATATATATATATATGGAACGGTAGTCTCTGCTGACTAGTTAGGATTTTAACTAGCTAATAGTGGGAAATGCATCAATGTTAAAAAAAAAACTTGTAAGTTTGTCCAAGCTTCCGGAATTAATTTAATTCCATCATCAGCGAACTACAAATTGTGAACTCACAACATATGAGATATTATCATCAGTGATGTATCAATACTTACAACTCAGGTGAGATTGGTTGACTCGGTGTTAAGTAAAATTTTGTTGTTGACATTATGGTGATACATAAAGAAAAAGGTACTTGTGTAATGAACAGAGGAAAACTACTGTTCATTACAACACTTATACGTTGAAAATTATACAATAAATTTATGTTTATGTCATCAATCATGTGGTTGGAATCAAACTGACAGCTTAGAGATTAAATTAAAAAAAAGACAGCTGTACTTGACAGTGACAATGACGCATGTCCTGTTTTATGCATGAGAACCAGTAGTGCCAACTGAGACAGCGGTACCAACTGGTGTGGCTCATTTGACATATGTAAAGGTTGGGTTTTCCTTAACATTGATTGTCATGAATTTATATTATTGAATTTCGAAAAAATTAGGAAAATAATTATGTTATACAGTAACTCCTGGTTGGATTGGTATCTAAGAGTAAATAAGAGTAGATTTCACTCAAGTGATTGATATTAGTTTTTTTGATGATGCAGTTATTCTCTTGGGATATGAAAGCCATTTCTAGAAAGACCCTCCTAACCAAGTGTGACTCGTTCGCTAACACCTTTCCTGAATCATAGTCACATGATGATCATGTGAGTTAACATAAAGTGCTAAGGCACATCTCTCTGGATGCAGTCTACAATCGCTTTTATGTGAGGTGGTCCGACTGGTTGATGTTCCTGAAGTATGGCCGATATAATTTATATTACAATCTTGATACGGAATATTATAAATGATTTTTGACATTGAGGTAATTGGTGTATTACCCTTTTTTTTAAATACAACATTAAAGTTGAACAAAATACAACATTGATGTAAATTTGAACGAAAGTTAGAGATGATATACCAATTACCTCAATGTCCAAATGATATATAGTATTTCGTGTCACGATTGTAATAGAAAATATATCGGCCATACTTCAAGAACATTAACCAGTCGAAGCATCTCTCATTAAAGCGATTGCAGACTGCATCCAGAGAGATATGCCTTAGCACTTCATGTTAACTCACATGAACATCATATGGACTATGATTCAGCGAACGAGTCACACTTGGTTAAGAGGGTCTTTCTAGAAATGGCTTTAAAAAAAAAACTGAGATTTATCACTTTAGTGAAATCTACTCTCATTTACTGTCCCAGATAACAATCCAACTAGGAGTAACAATACCATAGTTACTGTATAACATAATTCTTTTCGATTTTTTTTTTAATTCATTGATGTTAATTCGTAAATATAAATGTTGAGGAAAACACAACCTTACATTTATCAAATGATCCACAACAGTTGGTACCCCTGTCTCAGTTGGCACCACTGGTTGTCATGCATAAAACAGGATATGCGTCATTGTCACTGTCAAGTTCAGCTGCCTTTTTTTAAAATTCAATCTCTAACCTGTCAGTTTGATTCCAACCACAGGATTCGACTTCCTGGGGTCGTGGAAGGCGGTTGTCTGACCACGCGGACTGGAAGTCAAGTAAATGCCAGTTTTTGTACAGCCGTTCCACGTGCATTGAAAAATTTAAAAATTATATGTCGTGAAAGTAATGGGCATTTGAGGTATTATTCAGAGTGAGACCATCCCGGTGCCCCCCGAAGGGAAATCGAAGCCGACAGAATACGTTCTTAGGTGATGTGGATTTCCGTCATCTGGCTGATTATCTGGAATGGATAGGTCCATGAAGAAAAAGCAAGCAAGCATTCCAACCACATTGGACAAATCGGTTAGTCAGGTAGTTTCGAAATGGCAGGTGTTAAATGAATGAAAAGCTCTGAATGAATGTTAATTTTTTTCAATGATTTCATATGTTAATCCTGTATGCTAGTTTGGGGTGGGGTTTTTTCGTTCGTGTTAATTAGGCAATAGAAGTAGTTGTTATCTGTTGGGTGCGATAAAAGAAATGTTTCAACGTTGAATTTGAGTGCAACGTTTTCATGTAACGTTCCAACGAAACGCTTCTGTGCAATGTTTTCATGTAGACCAAACCACTAGACCTCAAAAGCTGAAATTTTGACAGGGTATATATATTGGGAAAATCGTAGATAGAAAATCATCGATGAATTCATGTATGTGGAAAATATGTAAAATATGTTTCTAGTTGAATCCATCCAGGTCACGATGATCATATTCTCTTTGAACGTTATCAACAAGTATCGATTCAAACATTCCGCACATTTGCCAACCTAATGTGGGTAAATGGAGGATAATATCTCCGTATCAATCATTCGAATACCTGTTATCGACAAAGTATGCGAGTATGTGCTGTGTTGCATGAATAATTCCTGTGAAACGAAAACAGAGGAAATGTTGGTTCCATTTCACAAAAGCCCATTGGGCTCTCTCCAAAACTGCGTAAATTGTTTGAATTTATTATTCATTGAATCGATATGATATGTGACCAATTTTTGTCGATATGTTTTGAGCTTATCCTTTGTATATAAGGTATATGGACAGCAGGAATTGTGATATTGCTAATATTTCATAATGATAACAAGTTTTTCTTAACCTTTCATGACGGTATTTTATAGAATGGCTGTTTGAGAAGTATTTTCCCTCATTTTGACATTTAAACTGACATTTTTCAAAACATTTTGACGTTATCAAATGTCTTACTTTCCATCACCAGCTGCGATAAGTGAAATTTTTCGCAACTGGTGATGAAAAGTGAATTTCACCACTAGTTGCGACAAATACATGAAAAATTTGTTTTATGATTTTAAGGCTAAACTACTTTAAGCACTTCTTTATTGTTTGTATATTCTTTGTACATATTATGAAGATTTAATTTTATTCAAATTCAATACATGATGTACATGGTAAAAAGTAATTATAAATATTAATAGCACAATTTGAACAATTGGTGATTGACGCCGGCTGAAAACGTAGTTTTCAGTGTAGCATTAATTCACGTATTTTCCATGGAAGTCTCTCCAAGGATGTTGGTGGCAATCTTCTGTTTATTAGTTATGGAATTCTCCCCATAGCCCTCAGCGACTGTATTAGACTACCTTCCCACATGCTGTTTAATTCTCAGCAAATCGGCCCCAGAATCTGCAGTCGATAAACGCCGAAAGCAATGGACGTTGTACAAACGGGTTTGGCAACTTTAATTTCCGAAGGTATTAATTAATACCTACAGGTTGAACAAACAAGCACATGAATTAGGTGAGGCGTAAAATAATGGCATCGAGTTGCGCGGTGACATTCTGATAATTTTTTTGGAGTAATTTAATGATTTTTGTTGAATGTTCGTTTGGCGCCGACTCAAAATTAGCTACTCACATTAGTTTAGGAGCTTAGTTATTGAGACTAAGCAGGTTTATTTAATTTTTTACTTTTCAGTTCCGTATTTCGTTGGTTTAATTTTTTTTTTAAGATTTTATTTTTAAATTTTTTTGGCTTAAATCTATGAATTACTACCTACTTGTTTATCACTTGAGAATGTAGATGATTTCAAGATCCCAGAATTTGAAATACTATATAACGATTCTAATTTCAACCAAAATGATGGGGTTATCGTATATGTCAAAAGTTCCATCGATTATATTACCACTATAAAACATCTTACCGAAATCAAGCTCTTAGAAATAGAATATACGTGAGACAACATATCTTTTATCATCACAGCTTGTTACCGTCCCCCCTCTACTAACCTAAGTCTATACCTGGAAGACATGGAGCATTTTTTGTCTGCTCAAAAAAGTGCTGATGTGAACATCTTCATGGGTGATATCAATATAAATATATTGAATAGTTCGGAGACAAACACCACAAACTACGTATGCCTGATGGCGCAACAAGGATATTTTTCGTACATCAATAAGCCAACCCGTGTAACAAAAGACAGCTCTACCTTAATACGCCATATCTACATAAAGCTATCTGGCAAACACATTATCGGAAAATTTGGCAAAATTTAAATGAAATGATGAACAATAACTTGAAACAAAAATGTAAATATTATATTACAAATGAAAGTGGACAAATAATTGTTAGTGATAAGGAAAAATCAGATTACTTTAATAATTTCCTTGCAAATATAGGACAGCAGATGGCAAGGAAAATTGATAAGCATGACACTATCCCGGAAATCGAATGTAATATTGCAAATTCTTTTTTTCTAAGCCCAGTATCAAGAAATGAAATTATTAAAATAATATCAACTTTGAAAAACAATAGCTCTCCAGGTCCTGACAGTATAACGGCGCAATTTATAAAAAAACACAATTCACTTCTATGGAGTCCTCTTTGTCATATTATTAATTTATGCTTTGTAAGGGGTAATATACCAGCTGCTTTCAGAGAATCTATAACCACCCCAGTTTTCGAAACTGGTGACAGAAAACTTACAACGAATTACAGACCAATAACCATTATTAATGATTCTGCTAAGGTTTTCGAAAAGTGTTTGAAAAATAGACTGATTGATTTTTTGGAGAGAAATAATATCTAATTTGAAGGCCAATTTGGTTTCAGAGAACACATGTCAACTGAAAATGCAATATTCCAACTGATCAACAGTGTATGTAAAAACTTTAATGACAAAAAAGGGGCTTGACGGTTTTCTTAGATTTGGCTAAAGCCTTTGATACTGTCAATCATCGAATTCTCCTGAAACGTCTAGAAACTAACTATAGGAGTTAGAGGGATAACACTAGATCTATTCAAAAACTATATATCTGACAGACATCAAAAGGTTAAAATAAACAGTCTTCATAGCGATCCACTTCCTATCACCATGGGCGTCCCACAGGGTACAGTATTAGGTCCAATCTTATTTTTGATTCATATCAACAGTCCTTATAAACTTTTTAACATCAATTGCAGGATAATATCGAACGCGGACGACACTGCTCTTTTATTTGAAGGAAACTCCTGGGAGGAAGTCTACAAGAAAGCTGAAACAGGGCTCAAATATGTTATCTCTTGGTTGAATATGAGCCTTCTGAGTCTGAATCTAGAAAAAACTAAATTTATTGCATTAACCACAACAAAAAAAGATCAGCCCATGAATAACATACTCACTATTCATAAACATCTCTGCCGATCGCCAACGCAGTGTTCATGTCCAAAAATTAAAAAAGTTGACAACACAAAGTATTTGGGTATTTATGTGGACCAACACCTGCGATGGAAAGAACAGAAGTTGAAAGCCTTAATAAGTTAGTCTATAAATTCTATCAACTTAGGAATCTTAATGATAAAAAACTCCTACTTATGATTTACAACTCACTTGCTGAATCCATATTGAGATATTGCATCATTATATGGGGTGGTCTTAGTAAAACATCATTACACGTTCTTGAAGTTATGCAAAATACTATATTAAAAATAATTTTTAAGAAAAATAGAAGATACTCAACTGCAGAACTTTACGAAGAATCTGGCTTATTTGGAGTAAGGAAGCTTTACACCTACCATTGCCTAGTATGGATGAAAAACAATCCCATCTCTTATATAAGCCATATATACAACACACGTGCTAAATCTGAACAGAAAACAAATGCTCCTCTTGGTAGACTAACCCACACGCAGAGATTTATATCATACTTTGGGCCAAAGCTGTTAAACCTAGTCCCTATAGATATCAGAATCATCCCTAATGAATTCAAAATGAAATCTTGACTGAAAATAAAAATAAAAAATAAAAATAAAAACACCCTACTCTGTCTTCCTCATCACAGCAAATTTGATATTCACATTGTATATAACTCTTTTTTTTTTCTCCTCAATTTTCGTTCTTCAAAATTTAGGTATAAGCTTTACAACTTCAGGCTGATGACTACAACACAAGCTATGCTTAGGTAGATCAGCCTGGAACATAATCTGTAATTCATAATGTTTCTTTCTAGTTTTAGTTATGAATTTATATTGTAGTGAAACTTATACTAACCTGAATAAATTTACTTACTTACTTACTTTACTTACTTATTGATTATTTCCAAACTACTCACTTACCCACCTCACTTCAACTATTACCAGTTAAATAATATGATTATCTACTTTTACTATTTGTTGTGATATAAATTATTTTTGTTGTTCTGGTTAGTTCATTTCATTTCTTTGTATATCATTCCATCCTCTCATAGAATATAATGATTGTGACGGATGTGGAACAAAAATGATGTCAGTAGCGATCTGTCATTGTCAACTAAGTATGTGTGTGCCAATGTTCACAAGTGGAAAATCAATTATCCCCTATTTTTCCACCCGTGAGGGTGGATAATTTCATTCGAAATCCAAATATAAGGGTATACTCTATCTATTAAAAAAAGAATCATCCAAATCGAAGAACTCAGTTCAAAGTTATGCTTGATAGAATGGGTTAACGGACCAGAATCCAGAGGGTGAGTGATCAATATTCTTCATTTTGCTACCCTTAGGGGTCGATTTCATCTTTTAAATCCAAATGAGACCAACTTCGAAGTACACCCTATCCACTGGAAAAAGAGAGTTATTGGAATCGGACGTCCCAGTAAAAAGTTATGCGTGATGATACATAAAAAAAAAATATATATATACGCGTCTAATAGAGAACATCCTCCTTTTTGGTTTCGTCTGTTGAAAATAGTGCTTTTCCTAACTGGTTGCACAAATAACATTGTTTCAGCTGATTAACCATTCATCACATCAAAATATATATCTCAGATCTCCAGAAACTACCAACAGGCCATCGGGTTTGGAATACCTGTATATTATAATAATAATAATAATAATAAATCGTCTTTATTCACCAAAGGATACAAAACTAATAGTGAAAGTAAAATGAAAGGTACACGCCTTAATGGAAATCATGGTGAATAGGTGGAGTGTCAGCCTAGGCTGTTTTTAAACTCAACCTTCACAAATAGTAAAAATAATATGAATGTGTAGATAAGAAGGGAAAAAAAGGATAGTAAGCTATGGTCATGGTGTGGGAAAGTAGGAATATATTAATCATGGAAATGCAGTTTCAGCCTTTTTTTAAAATTATTAATTGTATGAGACCTAAATTCACTGGGTAGCATATTGTAGTATTTTGATGCAAAATAAGAAAAACTGCGAGTAAAGATAGATGATTTATGCTTGAAGATGACTGAAATTGACCTATTGCGTGTAGCAACCTATTTATATTTGAAAAAGTTTTGAGTTTTTTGCAAGATAATCCGGTTTACGAAGTATTAATAAATTATGGGTGGTGGTTAAGAGGTGCAAGGCTCTAAGCTTCTCCAGTTTCATCCATCCTGATTCTTTTAGTGCAGGGGATATATGGTCGGATTTTCTAACACCGAACGAAAAACGCAAACAGCTATTTTGAATACGTTGCGAACGCAAGGAATCAGATTGCCTCAGAGCCGGTCCATAAATACTATCGCAGTATGAGACTTTTGAGATTATTAGCGACTCACATAGTTTGAGTTTGAGTTTAGTTGATAGAAGATCCCGATTTGGATATAATTGTCTGAGAACATTGAAAGAAGTTTGGGTTATGTGACTGACATGTCTTGTGAAACGGAGCTTTTGGTCAAACCACAAACCTAGATTTTTTATTTCGGAAACAGTTGAAATGACATCATTATCAATGCGAATTTGTAGTAGGTTTTGGGTTTCACCTCTGATTCTTTTGGGTCCAAAAATCATAACTGCCGACTTCTTTGAAATGAGTTTAAATTTATGGGCTGAGGAAATGTCGAATATTGCCTGAAGGTCTCGATTTATGAGTAGCTGAGCAGTGTAAAAATTCTGAAATGGGAAGGAGAAGTGAAGCTGGGTGTCGTCTGCGTAGTGTTGTTTCTTGCATTCCTGAACGTATTGGTAAAAGTCGCAGATATACAAGCTGAAAAGTAAGGGTCCGAGTATTGAGCCTTGTGGAACACCTTTGGACAGATACGGCTTCCGACTCTATTCTATCAATAACGACATTCTGTATTCGATCTGATAAATAATTCCTTATCAGGAGCACTGCTTCATCGGAAAAGTCCAAAAACAGCAGTTTATCGCACAATATATCGTGGTCAAGAGTATCGAAAGCCTTACTGGAGTCCAGAAGTATCAAACAAGTTATGTAACCGTCATCTGTAGCCCTCAAGAGATCGTCAGTAATAGACAATAAGGCTGTGGTGGTGCTGTGTTGACTTCGGAATCCAGATTGCACTGAGGTGATGATATCACGTTCGTTCACGAAACAATTTATCTGATCTTTCAAAATCATTTCAACCACTTTTGACAGGCAAGGTAGAATAGTGATAGGTCTGAGGTCGCAGTAATTTGAGGGTGAAGTACACTTCGCTAAAGGTATAATTTCACCGTTTTTCCAGGAATTGGGAAAGTACCCTGTACTTAAAATAGTATTGACAAAAAAAATAATGTGATTAAGTAAGAAAGATTAAATAAGGCGGATCATTCGAAGGGAGATGTTATTGGAGCCAATAGCGTTGCTTTTAATGCGTTGAGGACAGTTTTGTACCGTTTGAGTAGAGATAGTGGTGAACTGAAATGTTTTATCGTATTTTCGCGAATTATGGTAACGGTCCAGAAGTGAGACTGTATATCAATCATTTTTTGTACAGTCAGCTCGTCATCTAATCATTCATACACTTCAATACACCACAGAACCTTCTGCATGTTATCGCAATAGTTTGATCACATTGACCATGAAGATAAACAATTTCATCAAAACTTCGTTTGAATAGTTATTGCCTTCCATTTTTATTCTTTTCTGATCAAATTTTTCATAATGAACGCGCAAACGTTTCATTATTGGTGCACTCACTAATTGTCGAATTTTCATAATGTCATATTCCATGACATTTAATACAAAATATGGCAAAATAATCCGATTGTTATTTCGAAAACCAAACTATTCAGGTATAGAAACATGATACCTCATTCGAAAGGAATTTCAATTGTTTTTCAGGATATTTGATAATAAACAGGGTGTTCCATTAAAAAAAAGGAATTTTCCGCATTTTTTTTATCTATCGGAAAAATCACAAAATTTAACGACCCTGAATAATGGTGAAATAATTCCTCTAAACCTACATTAAACTACACCCAAAATTTCAGCTTTGTTCGAGTCCAAATACCGCAGTAATAAACATTCAATTGAAGCTATGTTTTGCACAAAAATTAAGGAAATCAATGAATTTTTCGAAGACCGCCTGAGATAGGTATAGGGAAAAAACATACAAAAATATCGTGAGGCAATAGCAGAGCAAAAAATACAATAATATACAGGGTGGCTCATTTAAAAAAATCAAAGTTGTTGCTATTTTTCAATATAAGCGGCAACGCCGCAGCGCTGAAGATATTTCAGATCGATAGACCGGGCGCTAGAGGTAAGTGAGTATGCAAAATGTGAGGACCGAATTCCACCAATGGATTTAAGTTAAGAAAAGGTCAAAAATTAATAATACGGATCTTGCCGGTCAAATATTTGGTCCTTTTTTTTTCACCCCTCTACTCTCATTTGTAAAGGAAATGTATTGAGTACAATCTATAAAATATTTTAATGATTATTTCAGTAATAGTTTATATTTTTTTCTAATGGTGAAAGTGTTGATGGATTGTTAAATGAAAAAAATAAAATAAAAATAAAAGTAATAAAATCTTTTTTATTAATAAAGAAGATTATATATTAAAAAAACAGTGAATTTAAATAAAAATATACATAAAGTAGGCAAACAATTACTCATTTATATTTAGAAAATTGTAAATAATACATTTGCATAGAGAAATACAAGATAATTTCGATTTTTTGCAACTGCAAGACATTGTGCGACAATTTGTAGTACATTTACAAGGTTGAATTAATAACTCTGGTAGAGGCGGCTTAGTCATTTGTCGTGGACGTAAGTCACCATTCAACTTTTCATAACCGTACAAACAATAATCGATGGGGTGTAATTGTGCTTGATTAGAATTTTTCCAAATAAATGTTTGTACTGTAGCCCTTAATAAATACGAATGCAAAGCATCTGATGTGCATATCACTTTCATCAAATTAAAACCGAAACCTATGTTTTGTGAAATCAGTTTATATCTGAGTCCATCAGCAAATAATTTTTTTTTTTAAAAGAAATGGTTGCAAACTATTTGTAACTGTTTCAATTGTTCATTATTCAGGTTAGGGTTCCCCAAAGATATAAGGGCTGTTTGTACAAAATCTTCAGACGCAGCTTTCAAACATTGCATTTTACTGCCAAATCTGCTAGTAGTGTCGCAACCCCTTATAGCATGTGATGCTGACAAAATATCGCATATCCTTTCACCCAGTGATTCAGCAGCTAAATGGCATCCTAGAAAATATTTCTTTGTATGAGAACCATCGAACCATAGACCAAGACACCCGATATTTGCTAAGTATTTCCAGAAATAAATTCCCTATATGAATACATCTGTATCAGCGCTGATTATAATAATATGAGCAGATTGAATCCTTACTGCATGGAACATATGGCAAAACATTCTCGAATCAGCTTCTAAGTGGTTTGATTGTAATTCAAGTACTTCACAAAATAAAGACCCTTGTAACTTGAAACATTTAAAGGAAGAAAAATTTTTCTATTGAAACATTTAGTTAGATCGTCGAATCTTCCACAAATGTACATCTCGCAGTCTTCTTTAACTTGTGCATATTTTGGAGCATTAGTGCAAAGAAATCGAACAAGTTGTAATTTATTTTGAATGTTTGCAAGAAAAGCTTCACAATCAGCAGGAATTTTTGTTGAATGACTTGAAATCATGACATTTTTAATAATTTGGCCTTTACTCCGTAACTTTGACTCCAAAAACTTTATAGAAATATCTTCAGATATGTCGAATATTACATCTATTCTCTTCACGTCAGGCAACGTAAAAAATTGCATGATTTTTTTGAAGAAAGCCTCGGCAAAATCACCAAAAGTATTGAACTTATTTAACTGAATTTTGTGAACAAGTGCCATACCATCAACTATATAAATTTTGAAAGTATTTAAATTTATTATATCTTGCTGAGTGCTCGTACCACAGTTATAGTTTTTTTGAATTTCAACGACTAGTTGTGATTTTGGTGACTTCCTATAAAATCCGTCATTAGTAATTCAATACTTCATACGATCAAATCTACGTTGAGAAGCCACCATGAATGAATGAATATCTAAGCGCGCTATGCTTATAGTTGGCTCAAAGGAAGATGTGAAGGGAGCTGGAAGGGACCATCACAGATGGTGGCAAGATGTGTTTTGTTATTGTTTGGGGTCTCAGGTATGAGAATACGACCATAGTTGCCGGTCCTCACATTTTGCATAGCACCTGCACTAAGAGCAGAACTAATTATTCCGTTCTCCAGAAACGTCCAATAGGCCATCGAGTGAGGGACACCCTTTATATGTTTGTGTTGCCATGAAAACAAAACAAAAATGTTAATATTAAACGTCAACTTCAACTGTTGTATTTCTCCATTTTATTTCATATATGAAAAGATTCATTATCCAAGAATCTGAACTGATTTCGATGTCAGATTGGGTATGTTGGTCAGAGTCGGGAAAGTTACTTGCCGGTATCAATTTTATATGGTTCAACGAGAAAGATCGAATGTTCCTGTTCAATCTTCATCGAAAGAATATGTTCGCTCCATTCCAGTGTAACGGCTGGGAAAAAGAAAAGAAAACCACTCCGTAAAAACTCCCCACGATCGCAATCTCACAGAATCTACTTCAAACGACTTTAATATATTTAAGAAACGTCATACGACGGGACTGTCTGAATGCATTTATTTCCTTGCCGCTCCTGTCATGTATTTCAATTGCTCTGAATGCAGCTTTTATGTATATTGCAAACGTTCCAAACACTATGACTCGTGCAGAAACTAAATGTTTAGCGTTTTCCTGCAATTATTCATATCGGTCTGTAGCATCTGCCCCATTGTTCAGTTTTTATGGAGCCTTCCCACTGTGGAAAAGACTGAAGAATTTGCTTAGGCTCTTTTAAGTGGATTATAGCGGGTTCGTCGAGTGTACTTTGATGCGGATATTCTTGTTTCAAGACATTTTCTGGAATAAATAACAGTTCACATCAGCCCTGTTTCGTTCTGAATGATGATCTACTTTGGGGTTTTATAAATTCATATTACATGCGACATTCTCGGTTAGAACGGTAGGAGATATTACAATGAGTTACCTTTCGGATAGAAGTCTATATATAGTATACAACGTATAAAAATACAAAATGCCAGAGAATTAGGTTGCCTTCGATATATGAATTGGAATGGAAATTGGGTATAGATTTGTTACATCTGCCCTGTGTAGTTCTACTATATTGATGTTCAGGTCAGTGTGTTTTTGATACAAAATATATATATTTCACCCTCGTAGTCCAAAAAGACATCAGTTCGGCCTGCGCGCGAAGGCAGGTCTTCTAGATCTCACTGTGACTTCTCTGAAGTGAGAGAAAAGAAAGGCAACTTGAAAAAAATCTATATAATTTAATGAAGAAAATTTAACAAAACAAATCAAATTGTCGAAGAAGAAAGTGTCAAAATATTTTAGTAAAAATACATAATTAAAAAAAACTTTTTAACAAAGAATTAAACCGACGAAAAAATCAACCGGAGAGCAAAAAATAAAATGAACCTTCTTAGTCTAAATGATAATTGAGCTCCTAAACTAATGTAAGTAACTGATTTTGAGTCGGCGCCAAACAAACAATGATCGAAGATCATTATCTATGAAAGAAGTCATCAAAACGCAGCCGTGCATCATTTTATGCTTCACCTAATTCAATTGCTAGTTTGTTTGGTGCCGACTCAAAATCAGTTACTTACATTAGTTTAGGAACTCAATTATCATTAAGACTAAGAAAGTTTATTTTATTTTTTGCTTTTCAGTTGATTTTTTCGTCGGTTTAATTTTTTGTTAAAAAGTTTTAATTTTTTACTTTTCAGTTCCGTATTTCGTCGGTTTAATTTTTTGTTAAAAAGTTTTCATTTTTCAATTTTTTATGGCTAAAATCTACCAATTACTACCTACTTGTTTTTTGATTACTTCCAAAATACTTACTTACCCACCTTACTTCAACTATTACCAGTTAAATAATATGACTATCTACTTTCACTATTTGTTGTAATATAATTTATTTTTGTTGTTTTCTTAGTTTATTTCATAACTTTGTATATCATTCCATCCTCTCATAAAATATACTGATTTTGACGGAACAAGAATAATGTCATTGTCAACTACGTATGTCTGTGCTAATGTTCACTAGTGAAAAATTAATTATCCCCTATTTTTCTACCCATAAGGGTGGCTAATCCCTTTCGAAATCCAAATATAGGGTACACCCTATCTATTGAAAAAAAAAACATCCGAATCGAAGAACCCAACAAACGGTTAACGAGCCAGAATTCAGAGGGTGAGTGATGAATATCCTTCATTTCGCTACCCTTAGGGAAGGATTTCATCTTTTAAATTCAAATGGGACCAAATTCAAGGTACACTCTATCTACTGAAAAAAGAATTATCGGATTCGGACGCCTCAGTAAAAAGTTATGCATGATCATACATATAAAAATACGATGGAAAAACATAAAATATATGGGTCGAATAGAGAACCTCCTCCTTTTTGGTTTCGTTGGTTAAACAAAACATAAACATGATCGAAATATCAATTCCTGGAGCTCAGCATAATGTAAAGTACTCATCTCGAAAACGAATTTGTAATCATTTATCAGAATGGAGTGGAAAGAGACAAGTACCCTGTATCGATTATTCTAATTTGCAAAAAGCGTACTTGGGTAAAAATTAAAATTGAAAAGAAATCGTCCCCAGAGAATGCAAGTGGTTAGTTACATTAACATACAGCTTCAAATCGCTTACCCTGTGTGCTAAACTGCTATTCCCTAACCAGTCGCAGAGAATCTAGAAAATCCACCAAATCCATGAATTCACGAATTGTTTTCCAATGCACGATGACCGTCACTATTTTTCGAGTTCTAAGCTGAACACACGCGTGTCCTGATTAACTCCGAAAACAATACTCAACCCTTAATCCAGGGCGTCGCGACGCAACCTCGCCTTAAACTCTCGACGCGTTTTCGCCGTCGTCATATTGTCCACTGCCGTCCGATTTCGCGAACCCTGACCGACCCTTCTGCCCGCCTCCAAAAATAATATTAACTCCCTCTGTTTTCCAAAACTTTCAATTAGGCCCACCTTTTATCCGCAATTTTTTCCTCACTGCCCCGCCTTTAATGCAATGGCGTTTGTAGTTTTTTATTTTATTATCCCTCCAATGGCGATCTGTATAAATCCCACGCGAAAATTGATTATCTTGAAGTTTCCGCCTCAGCATTTCTCAGTTGGACGAGAAAAATTATATTTTTCTGCCCTGGGTGGTCCAATGTATCGTTATGAATAACCCATTGATCGTTTTATCAAGTTGCAATCTGAACAATTCTTTCACCAGTATGTACCTGAAGGTGTCTTGGAAAAAGTATCTTATATCATTGACCGAAATAATTATTGGAATATTTTTCCAATCGTATATTCGATACTATTTGCTAAACGAAATATGTAATGGAATGAGTAACAGGGTACTACAGATTTACCCTCGTTACCCTGATATGTAAATAGTTATCAGCTTCATTCACAAATACGAGGTTTTATCGCACATAAATTCAAATGAAAATCGTGAAGGCATTTTGCATGAAAATTTCTCTGAATGATGTGGAGCCTTAATATCTGATCAAAATATTTCAGAAAAATTTCCCAAATTGGCATGAGTTGGATTATTCAAAGGCAAATTGATTGAGTCAAAATTCCAAAAAATGTATACAATAGAATCTCGGATGATATTTTATGCGAATATTTTCTGAATCGTTGAACTTTAAATGAAAAATCCAAGTAATTTACACGTAGGCGTAGAAGGGCCACGAGCATTTTTTTTATATCCCGACTTCAATTTCGGGGGTCCGAATTCAAAGTCTATCGATTCCTTGCCAACGTTTCGATTTTTATCAAATTCCTCTTCAGGGCTCTTTATCAATGAGTTTTATAAGTTGAGGATGACAAGAAATAGGAAAAAACCAACGAGGAAACAATAAGCTACAAGAATTGAAACATTTACTTGCAGTGAAATGAAATTCAAAATGGAATAATGAATAAAAATACATTTTTGAGGTAAGCTTTTATTCAAATGAACTAAAATGTAAAAAATAATTACTCTGGATGTGTGACGTGAGTTATAGATTCAAGAGCTTGTCGGGAAATGTTTTCAGTTCGAATATAAAAGCGACAAGTATTTGAATCTATAACTCACGGAGTAACCTACGTCACACATCCAAAGCAATTATTTTTTTCTTTTTAGCGCATTAGAATATGAGCTTATTTTCAAAACCAGTTTGCAATTAATTATTTTATTCTGTGCTTTTTAGTGAAGGAACACCTTATTCTATGCATTTTTGTTACAGCATCATTATTATGATTACTTTTTTAACCGACGAAATAAAAAAGGAGGAGGTTTTCTAGTTAACGCGTATATTTTTTTCATGACCTCGCATAACTTTTTACAGAAGAGTTCGATTCCGATGATTATCTTTTCATTGGATAGGGTGTACTTCGAAGTTGGTCTCATTTGAATTCGATCCGTTAACCGATTCTATAAGGCATAACTTTGTATTGGATTTTCCGATTTGGATTATTCTTTTTTTATTCGATAGGGTATACCTCATAGTTGATCATATTTGAATTTGTAATGAATTAATCCACCCCTATATGTAGGAAAATAGGGGATGATTGATTTTCCACTTGTGAACATTGGCACACATATGTAGTTGACATTATTTTTGTTCTCCTACATCCGTCACAATAATCACATCCTATAAAAGGATGGGGTATACAAAGTGATGAAATTAACCAAACAGCACTATCGAAAATAATTTATATTTTATGACAATGAATAGTTAAAGTAGATAATCATATTATTTAACTGTTAATAGTTGACTTAGGTGGGTAAGTAAGTATTTTGGAAGTAATCAAAAATCGAGTAGGTAGTGATTAGTAGATTTCAGCCACAAAAATTGAAAAATAAAAACTTTTTAACAAAAAATTAAACCGACGAAAAAATCAACTGAAAAGTAAAAAATAAACATTCTTATTAATAACTATTCTCCTAAATTAATGTATGTAACTAATTTTGAGTCGGCGTCAAACAAACTAGCAATTGAATTAAATAAATCGTAAAATGATGGCCGCAGGATGAGCGGTGGCGTTTTGATATTTTTTCAAGAAATTCAATGATCTCCGTTGTTTGTTCGTTTGTTTGATTGGCGCCAACTCAAAATTAGTTACATACATTAGTTTAGGAGATAAGTTATTGATAAAAATGTTTATTTTTTACTTTTCAGTTTCTGTTTTCGTCGGTTTTATTTTTTGTTGAAAAGTTTTTTCTGTAAAATCTGAGCTATCTATTTCTTCAACGCGGAGACTATCTGAAAATTGACTCGTCCGCCATCTTGGAGCTGCCGTCTCCAATTTATGAATTTTGACAAAAAATCATTAATTTTCGACTAAATTCACAATCTCCGACACACCAATTTTGAATAAAAACGGTCCATAATCACAAAACTCGTCAACCATATTGAAGTAGCCATCTTGATTCTATGAATTTTGACAATGAATTCATAATTCCCGACTTCAGAAACCCCCACATGCCAATTTTTAACCGAATCGGACCATAATTACAAAACTCGTCCGCCATCTTTCACAGGAATTTTGATGAAAATTCCATAATCTGCAACCCCGAAAACCTCCACATACCAATTTTGAATCGAATTGGATGATAATTACAAAACTCGTTCGCCATCTTGGAGCCGCCATGTTGAATTTTGCCAAAAATTTGATAATCTCCGACCGGAAACTACCTACATTCCGAATTTGAATATAATCGGACCATAATCATAGAGATCGTCGGCCATATTGGAGCCGCCATTTTAATTTTATGAATTTTGACAAAAAATTCACAATGTTTGATCATGAAAACCCCCACATACCAATTTCGATTCGAATTGGACCATAAACACAAATATCGTTCGCTATTTTGTATTTTCCTCTAAGAAAAATTCCATAATTCATTGTCAGGGAAACTATGGAGACCTGCCAAATGTTACGGTAATCGGACAACTAAAAGTGGGTCAAATTTAACTTGTTAGATTTCATTACATACATATAGGGACTGGAAAATATGAATTGAAACTTGTAAAAAGTTGGGAATCAGAATTCGTTTGAACAAATATACAGGGCTATTCAAATTCGTTTCTGTACATGGGGATCTCGTAAACGATAAGAGATAGAGTGTCGGTTAAATCGTGGCATAGTTGCGTATTTTATAGACCTATTCAATGATGTGAAAAAATCGAATTTAGCTCTTTTGGTTCTGGAGATATACAGGAAAAACAAAAAAATCACAAATTATTTTTTTGCCTGTATTTTCTTTATTCGCAGACATATTGAAAATCTGTCCACATTTTGCTATTGGCACTTGATGTGAGCTATCAGAATATGTTCATGAATCTTTTATACAGGGTGTCATCTGGCTTGGGCCACCCCCATCTTTGAATTTTTAAATACGGACCTGTATTTTTTGTTGTAGTTTTTGGATCGTCGACGTTCACTTCATACTGAGAAATTGAATTTAATTTTATATTTCGGGAAGTTTCGGTAATATTTTATTATAATTGGGTGAATTATTCCCTTTAAATTACGGCCCTGAAATTGGTTGACTGAGAAAAATAAAAACACAATAGCAACTTTCACGTCTCCCCATGTACCATAGAAATAAAAGAGAGTATATTTTTCATTTTAGGTACCAATTCATATTTCTTCACATTTTCAATGCTCTTTGAGCGTTTTCTACAATGAACTTCGAATAGCAAAACCTTTTATGATTTTTTGAAACATATCTACAACAAAAATAGATTATACATATGTATTTTGATAAGCTGAAAAAAAAAACGATAGCAATAATTACATCCGAAACGAACACTATAATTGTAATGAAAATTGAAATGAAGTAATTTATATACACAAAATCAATGACGCAATAAATATTCGAATTGGAGTCCTTCCATTTCGAGACATTTTTGAACTCGTTTTTTCATATTATTTATTGCCCTTAATACACTTCTTTGCTGCATTGTTGCGAAAGCATTCAAAATCCTCAATCTCAAGTCTTCCACATTTTCTATCTCTCTGCCAACGTCAATCCTATTTTTCAATGTCCCCCATAGAAAATAGTCAAAAATAGTAAGATCTGGTGATCTTGCAGGCCATATTATTGGCCCATTATTTGCTATCCATCTGTTGTTGAATGTGGTATTCAGAAACTGATTAACCTCTCTTGTACAATGAGGACGAGCTCCATCATATTGAAACCAGATTCCATTCAACCTACCTATTGGAATATCTTCGAGGTATTCAGTGAAGGTGGTCCTTGAGAATTGCAAATAACGTTCGCCATTCATTGTCTCCCAAGAATTTTATTATCAAAAATTCCTGCCCATACATTGAATCCAAATCGCACTTGAGGACGAACTTCTCTGAAATTATTTTCATTGGTCTGAGACCAGACATGTTCATTATTCCTATTGAATACACCGCAATTTGTGGAACGACTCTCATCGGTCCAAATGATGTTATTCAAAAAATTTCCCATCTCTCACGATTTGTCTACGCAACCAGTTGCAGAAATTTCTTCTTCTTTCGGGATTTCCTGGATGTAATTTATGAAACGTTTTAATTTTGTAACATTTAAAATTATGCTTCCTGAGAGTGCGCCAAACTGTCGTTTGTGGCAAATTCAATTATATACTGTGATATTACTGAAAGTTTATTAAAATTTTTCAGTGATATTACTGAAAGTTTATTAAAATTTAAAAAAAATTACTTTTTCAACAATACTTTCCTCTATTTCGGCTGGAGTTCTGTTGCCATAACTTTTGCGAGGCTTATTGAATGATCCAAATTCGCTAAGGTTTTTGTCTGATTTCTGGAACAAAGTTTCATGCGGTTGACGCCTTTCAGGATAAATTTCCATATACCGTCGGGCTGTAGCATAACTGTTTCTATGGTTTTCATAAAAAATTTCACCATGTCCCGTTTTCTTCAGCGGAAAACATAATTTTACACCAATAAACTCAAAAATATACAACAAATATGACAAATGTCAAAATATTATCGACAATTGTCTCTCATAGTCTACTGAGATTTCACCGGTATTAAACATGGTAACTAAAGACATTAGCAACTTATAGGTAAGTATTATAGTAACTAGCGAAAATGTGGTGTTATGATCTTTCTATCTCCAAGAATCACTTATGGTGCAAGAAAATGTGGAAGACTTGAGATTGAGGATTTTGAATGCTTTCGCAACAATGCAGCAAAGAAGTGTATTAAGGGCAATAAATAATATGAAAAAACGAGTTCAAAAATGTCTCGAATTGGAAGGACTCCAATTCGAACATTTATTGCGCCATTAATTTTTTTGTGTATATAAATTACTTCATTTCAATTTTCATTACAATTATAGTGTTCGTTTCGGATGTAATTATTGCTATCATTTCTTTTTCAGCTTATCAAAATACATATGTATAATCTATTTCTGTTGTAGATATGTTTCAGATAATCATAAAAGGTTTTGCTATTCGAAGTTCATTGTAGAAACGCTCAAAGAGCATTGAAAATGTGAAGAAATATGAATTGGTACCTAAAATGAAAAAATACTCGCTAAAACACTATGGTACATGGGGAGACGTGAAAGTTGCTATTGTGTTTTATTTAACTCAGTCAACCAATTTCCAGGGCCGTAATTTAAAAGGGAATAATTCACCCAATTATAATAAAATATTACCGAAACTTCCCGAAATATAAAATTAAATTTAATTTCTCAGTATGAAGTGAACGTCGACGATCCAAAAACTACCAAAAAAATACAGGTCCGTATTTAAAAATTCAAAGTTGGGGGTGGCCCAAGTCAGATGACACCCTGTATAAACGATTCATGAACATATTCTGATAGCCCACATCAAGTGCCAATAGCAAAATGTGGACAGATTTTCAATATGTCTGGGCAGATTTTCAATATGTATGCGATTTTTTGGTTTTTCCTGTATATTTCCAGAACCAAAAGAGCTAAATTCGATTTTTTCACATCATTGAACAGGTCTCTAAAATACGCAACTTTGCCACAATTCAACCGACACTCTATCTCTTATCGTTTACGAGATCCCCATGTACAGAAACGAATTTGAATAGCCCTGTATAATGTTTATTGGCTTGTGTTCTGTAGTGTGCATGAAGACATATAATTGGTAGGAATCTGTAATACTAACTCAATTGAAATATCTCATGGTTCCAAGGTTGTATGCCAAGTCATTCAAATTAGAGTTGGTTCATCAACTACAATCATTCCATCATCATTTCGGCGACAACTGTTGCAGATTGGTAATTCTAATACTACTTTATGATCTTCAAATAAAAGACCACTACATTCTGTACCATTGCAGTTCAATATTCCAGTACAATGATTCCGATTCAACCGATTGGTTCTCCATCTTTTATAATATGTAATATATTCATTACTTTCAGTTACACCGCCCCAAATTTTGTTTGTCTTCTCCCAATGACGTTGATCCACTTCAATATGAAATTTTCGTCCATGATTTTCACGAAATCTCGTTTTTGTATTGAATCTCTGAACTCTGAGGTTCATCAGATGACAAGGGTTATAATCGGTGTGTCTTGTTTTCTTGCTTCCGAAAATTGACCAAGAAAACCACATTTTCTGACTAAAACTCCTTCAAGTTTCAGCACTGATTTTGATCCAGGACATCCATCAATTACACAAAATCCTCACTTTCCAATTTAACTTCGGAACTCCCTGCTAGTTTATTAGGTAGAGCAGTGCAGCCAACTGTGATCTACAAGATTTAGGGCTATTGTCGGGCTTAGTTCGGTATTGTTTCCGGTTCGAGCCAGATATCGATTCCTAGTGGCTCCGCTAGATGAAGAACAAGATCAATGACTATCGCCGCCTTACGATGAGTTACAAACCGACAACATGAGCGAAACTGACTCACGTGTACATTCGGTGGTTTGGATTACTCATTGTCTGCGTGGGTTAGGTGGGAAACAAATTACAGAGATGTCTGGCACATGTTTGTTTGGAAATAAACCAATATCTCTGTCAGTATTGTAGATTTGAAAATATCATTGATTTCATGAAATGATCCAATATTTCATAGAAAACAAACAAAAATATGTTCAAAGATGGGCCATTGGTCTAGTCTACATGGACACTTATGCGAATTCCAGTTCATCTCCTCCGGAAATTATGGTTGAGGTGTCATTCGATTCGGAATTGCATCTGAATTTTTCTTTGATTCAAGTAACGCTTAGGAAAATTGCAAACGTTATAAACAATTTAATAAAGAAGGGGTTTCGTTTTTGGTGGAAAACTATCGCAGTAATCGCAAATTCAAAAATAAAATCGTGTGCGTTCCTTACGCTTTTTCCCTTTGAAAGTTGACGTTTTCTATTCCATCACATTTAATTGTCATTATTTTTATTAATATATAGTAGTCATCATTTTATATAGTATATACAGGGTGGCCCATCGAAAACGTACCGCAAGGGATTACAGGGTGGTAAAGAATGTTTTGGCAAAATCCAAAAACACATCAAGATTGTTTGTCAGGGGGACACATTTTGACGCAAAAAGCATAGTTTAACCTTCAACCCCCCAAGTAGGGGTGTCATCCCAAAAAATAATTTTAAAATGGGAAGGGGGGTTCAAGTGATATATCATTAGAAGGAGCTTGTCATTTCCTATACAGGGCTGCTTAGGTTTTGGAAATCGATCCCCTCTCATAGAAAATATGGAGCGTTGAAACTCCAACAATAATTTGTGACGAAAAATGCAAAAATCGATTTAATTGTACTTTCAGACTTATCTTAGGCATTATTGAAATGAATCCATTCTGATGAAACCGCTGTTTTTGCCGATTTGCAGATTTTCTTGGCTAATTTTAGTGAGTAAAAAATTATCGGTTTTCTTTCTGCACGTTTAAATTAGGTCAAGTAGTTGCTAGATACCTGTCGAGGTTAACGTGTTTTAAAATGGTTGACTTTAAAATTTATCATTATGGTGTATTCAATTGCAGAAAGAGTGGAAATTATTGACCTTTTTTTCAAAAACGATGAATGTGGAAATCGGGTCGCGGGGTTGTTGAACCAACGGCATCCTGACAAACATGCCTCTGGAAGAATTGTTCGCGAATTGGTGACGAAATTCCGCGAAACAGGTTCGGTTCATTGCAAAAAGAGGCAGCTTGGAAATCGAGTACTGAATGAACCTACGGAGATGGCAGTATTGGGGCAAGTTGCAGTAGATAGTACGCTAAGTACAAGACAATTGGCCATTGCGTCGGGTGTGTCTCGCACTAGGGTCCAACGGGTATCAAAAAAATACAAATTCCATCCTTATAAAATTCGCTTAGTGCACGAACTAAATGAAGACGACTCTGATCGTCGCTTGCAATTTTGCGAAGTTATGAGTGAGCGAGCGTTAAACAATGGAAATTTCTTATTCAATGTATGTTCTTCGGACGAAAGTTCCTTCTTCCTAAATGGTTAAGTGAATCGCCACAATTGCCGTTACTGAGCTGACACCAATCCGAGGATTCTCCACGAGTCACACACGCAACACCCCCAGAAGTTGAATGTTTGGGCTGGTATTTTTTGAAATTCCATTGTAGGACCTTGTTTCCTTCCTGGAAATTCAACGGGTAATATGTACTTGGATTAACTAGAAAATGTCATCGACCCAGCTCTAACAAATATCATTGAGAACGATCCCGCATACAATGAACAGGAACTGATGTTCCAACAAGACGGAGCTCCTCCGCATCACTCCCAAAATGTGCGCAATTATTTAAATGACACGTTTCCAGGACGACGGGGCACAATTGAATGGCCACCTCGGTCACCCGACTTAAGTCCCTCAGATATTTTTTTGTGGCCTTGTTTACAAAACACCACCAGACACATTAGAAGAGTTGCAAAGAATAATTATTAACGTATGTCGCGAAGTGAATGTACGACAACGGTTTGAAAATAACTTGTACCACTGTATGCAGGTTGGCGGACAGAAATTCCAGCATTCACTTGACTAATGAATGAGTTCTAAAGTACAATTGCATCGACTTTTGCATTTTTCGTCACACATTATTGTTGGAGATTCAACGCTCCATACTTTCCAAAAGAGTGATTCGATTCTCAAAAACTAAGCAGCACTGTATAGGAAATGACAAGTCCCTTCTAATGAGGTATCACTCGACCCCCCCACCCATTTGAAAAAAATTTGGGATGACACCCATTATGATTTTTGCGTCAAAATGTGTCCCCCTGACAAACAATCTTGACGTGTTTTTGGATTTTGCCGAAACATTCTCTCCCACCCTGTGATGCCTTGCGGTACGTTTTCGATGGGCCACCCTGTATATACCTAACCTATATATATATTTTTTCCAAACTCCTCCACCACAGTAGAAGGTATTTTTTTCTGTGGCGGAAAAAAAGTTTGACATTTTATCTCTGTTGACAGTTACCAAAATATGACTTTTTATTAAATTACTTTTTTTCCCGGACATATATACACATAAGTAAAGGTAGATAATTAATTTAAGAATGTTTTATTATTCAAAAGTTACATTTCCTTTATATCAAAAGTACAATTACTAAATGTGCATTGCATGAATGACATGTCTCTTGAACTATTCGGTACAACAGTCGAATTTTCTTGTGTTGAAATTATATTTTTTTCTGTCATGGACACAACTGCCCTTGATGTACCTGGTGGCAGATCGGGTGTAATTTAGGCACTGCCACACGTTCTAAACACTTTCTTAGCTATTTCTGTTCTGTGTGCTACCGATTCATCAACATACCCTTCAGCGACCGTTGATGATTTCCAACCGCCATGTTTCTTTGGTGTCATCAAGTCTTTCCCAGATTCAACTAAAAGTGTAGCAGACGATCTTCGAAATGAATGACCTGAATATGAGTTAGCATTTTCAAGTTGAAGAAAATTAGCTACTACTTCAGGTGCCTCACAAAACTGATTTTCACCCATGAAACAGGCGGCGATCCTTTGCTGCTGCTGGACGAAGAAGGGCTGTGTACATTCGGTAAAATTTAATGTATTCGTCAGTAACTACAAATCTCCAGTTTACATCATTCTTCGTTTGCTCAAGTTTCACAATTGATAACGTTCCCGAATCTTCAATATCATCTGATGTTACCTGGCTGATTTCACAAAATCGACAGGCCCCTGAAATCCCAAATACAACAACAACTTTGGCCATTGAATAAACTTCATCGGGAGCATTATCCAAAAAATCACTAATTTGTGTACTTGCAAAAATCGCAGCTTTCTTGGGCGTGTAACCTCTCCCATTTTGTTTCAGAGATATAATTAGTTTGGAATATTTTGTAATGTCGACATTATTATTGGATTGTAACATACTTTTAATCATTGAATAATTCGACCTCACTGTTGATGGCTTTTGTTGTTGTGCCAGTTCCGAAAAATAAGCCAATAACACCGTCTCCGAGAAAAAACTCATGTCTTTTTCATCTTCCATTCCATAAATCTTGAATACGCGGTTTCGTAAATTTTCCGCGATTTAGCTGGCAATAATTTTTGTAACGCTACTTTCGCTACATCTACTAACTCCGGTGGAGTCAGAGAAAACTAGGAATCAGATATTTTTTAACTTTATATTATTCAAAATAACTACTAAACAACCAAGTTCGCAATTTTTCAATCAAATCACAGAATTAAATTGACAGATATTTGATTACTTCAAAGGTTTCCTTAGCAACGCAGGACTAATTGTCGTTATGAGAACAACAGCCTACCAGTTCAAAAATGCGAATTTCACATCGATAATTTTCTGACTTCAATATATTGTAGTAATATGTTTTTTCAATATTAAATCGTCGTTTTTCCCGTCACAGAAAAAAATTGTGTATTATACACGGGAAAAATATTTGATGTAAACCATCAATCCAACTTTGGCATACAAAAAACATAAGAAATTATGTCCAAAAAAGGATAAAATCATCTAAACACACGTTATATAGAAATATAAAAGAAACAAAAATATCCTCAACGTATTACCACTAAACGATGATATCCGACTTGTATATTCGCATCCCACTGTGCAAAAACTCATATTATTAACGTTTTTAAGATTATTATGCCCATAATGTCCCAATGACCGTTTTAGAGTCGTTATAAGTCCACCAAAAAAACAAAATCGCAGATACGTTATATAAAAATCGAATCTGATATGTTATCTGAAACTGTTCTGTTACAGCAAAAGTACTTATATAGGAGTATGCGTAATGAAATTGTTACATAACGAGTCCTTTTTTTTACATCACTTGAAACTACTCTCTTACAGAAAAAGGACTTTCTCAAAAAGTAACAACAACTGAGTTGTTATGTCTCAAATCTCTTTTCTTTTTGAGTTCGTTTGGATGTATTAAGTACATCATGAAATATTTAAATTCATTTTTCCATCATATGGTATTGATGGATTATTTACAATTCAAGTACGAATTGCAAAACGTTAATGCTTCATCCATTAGAGCTTTCCTTCGAGCATAAATTTGGACACATATGATGTATCCATTTGTGCCCTGAACTTCATATGCTATCTGTCTTCAGTCGAGTTTATATTACTATAAATCATGGTTAGTTAAAATGACAAGACCTATATCATTAGAATGTATGAATGAAAAATAAATCGAATGATTACGTCCAGTGAATAATAGTTTATATATATTCAGGTAATTATTGATAAATATTGTGTGATTCAGTTGAATCTATACGTTGAATAGGGGTGATATAGCAAAAATGTTCCTATGTTGGCGCGATACATCATTAAATCGAGTTTGATATACAAAATATATACTTATATCAAAACATGGAACATCAAACAAAAAATAAACAAATATATATTCCTCTGTAAAAATAAAATAAATAAATAATTATCATTTACTGAAATTTCGGAACTAAAAACTTTTAAAATCCAAGAAGTTGAACCTGAACTTTCAGTTTTCATTACGATGACAGCCTCAGTCTTTGGTTTCCTTTAATTATTGTTTTGCATGTCGTAGCCATTCCACCGCTATTTTATCGAATACACAATCCGAAAATGTTTGTCAACATTCCGTACTGCATCAAAAAAAATATGTATTGGAATATTTCATTAACAATGCTGTCAGAAGTATTTCTCATTACCTCGCACCAGTTCGATAATAATCCTTTTCAGTTGCTTTTTTGAGGAGTGGCCATAGGATTTTTCCAGACGCTACAATAAAATATGGAAATACCTAAGTGTTCATAGTGTATTTGCTCGTGTCGATCCTACATGATATGTTGAAGTTGAGAGTTGTGATACAATTCAAATGTATTACCTTATTGTGCATGATAATAATAGATATCCCAGGGGTCATAAATATATCTATATATAGTTTTCAATCGCCTTAAGGATATTTCAAGTTGCTTTTCGAAATACGGGTGCATTTTCTCTGGAAAAACTGATACCACAAATGAATCAAACTACCACATTGTGATTTTATAAATCACCCGCCTAGTAGAAAAAAATATGCTGATGTGATACATATTTTTTTTCACATGTTGATTTTCTTGTAGATAGCATACCATCGATAATTTGATCACTCAAAAAAACTCACCAAGTAGTATAAAACCGGCACGACTAGAGATCGTTAAGCAATAAATGAAAAACCGCCACTTATTTGAGGTTAACCGCAGAGCAGACAAACAAAGACAGAACACAAAACCAGATGAGAACGCGTTTACTCAGAGGGCATGTTAATAACAGAAAACAGATCACATGCCATTTCCATTAGTGACTCGTTTTCGCACGAATCGGTTACGACATATTTCTCAACCACGAAACGTTTCTTCGGCTTCCCTATGGAATTGAAATGTTCTGAAACCAGAATATTCAAAAGATACAAATAAGACACATTGCTAAACATAAATCATCAAGATGTTTTGAAGATGTCTCAAAATTATTCTGGTACGAAATGAAGCTGTGATTTTTCGGGCTGTATTAGTGACAATGCTCATATAGTTTTCCCAATATCAATTGCAGAAGCATAAAAAAGTCTTGCGGCGAAATCCTGTGAGCAGCAGTGGCGGAGATAAATAATTTTATTTGGATATTTTAAGATTTCAAAAATACTTCATAAATAATGAAAAAAAAATAAAGACAAGCTTTTATTTATACAAATACATTAAGAAATAAAAATAATTTCTTTCATTGTTTGATATAGGTTACTAGAATATCCTGAAACGTATTTCAATCGGCACACACCAAGACCACAGACGCTATTGGTTTTTAATCTTTCAGAGCTATTAAAACACAATTATAACGCGTGATTTATGACCTTCCATCGTATAGACACGCCTATACAGGCATCGATGTCCGACGATTGGCCCAGACGAATCGGTTGTAGGAAAGCGACAGCTGTCACTCACGTCCACGTTGACTATCGGCTCTTCTGATCTACCATCTGCCGACGGAAAATGTTTACGAGTAGTACAGATTATTTTTCGTTCAGTTTCTTCGCATATACGCTCGTGTTAGCGAAGTGAGTTTTTATTTGCTTCCTATAGAAACAGCTTCTGCAATTGATATTGGATGGACTATAATAACATCGCAATGTTACGTCTCCATGACTTAAATAATAAATTATGTTCTCCCAGAAACGTCGTCACGGGTACAAGGATTAAACATTAATAAACCTCCCGGGTATGTTTCTTGCTCAGTGTGCATATATATGCAATCACTCATGTATCATTTTGAATTTCCCGCAAGCAGAACAGCAGTTCGTATGGTTTCGTACAAGTTTGGAATCGTATGAGCAAGTGCTAGACGCTTGTCACACAGACACGTTTTCAGTAAAAAGAGACAGAGAGAGAGAGATAAAATCGCATGGAGGGGGCATAACGATTTCTTCTTACGTGACGATTTCTACCAGTCAACACCTACCGCAAGCCGCGTGAAGGAACTACGTTTCCAAAATCTTCGAAGGGCAACGAATTTCCTGGAAAAAGTTCCGACTCTCGGAACTCTACGACCAATATTTATAATTGTAATTCAGGGGTGAAAATAGTGCCCAAAACGGGAGATCCTTCATGGTAAATTAAGTAATAAAAAAATTTGTAAAAAATCAACATAAAAATCTGTATAATTTTCAAATCTACAACCTGAGATTTATTTCACTCCTGGAATCTATTCTTCAAAGGATTTAAGAGATCCCCATTTATGAATTTTAGAAATTTTGATTTTTTACGTTTTTACCAACAATTAAAAAATTATAGAACCAAATAGAGTTCACAAACGTTTCGAATGAATAGTTTTTTATTATAGAAACTCTATATTTTTTTCAATTTCTTAGTACAACCATTAAAAAAAAGAACAAAGGCATTCTTCATAATCTTATAAAAGTTTTTTTTTTAATTTGATCATCGATAAAAACTACAGTTTTGAGAAAAAATGACGTTTGAAAAAACTTATATTGAACGCATTTTTCATTTAATTTCCTTTTTTTTGCTAGAAATGTACATCTGTTGCACTTTTGAATTCTAAAAAAGTATTCGTTCATTTAATTGAATTGAATTAAGGAAATTGTTATGAACAAATGAATATCCATAACTTATTTCTTTGGATACTAAAAAAACATTCATGTATGAATTTATGAGAATTTAATTTTTCAATTTTGAATATAATCTGAAATATTCTCATGTTTCAGAGCTTCAGAGCTTCGTCATTCATCATTGCAGTGCAAACAACTCAGGTATTTTTATACTCATCAAAGCATAAATGAATTGAGCCCTCAAAAAATTACAAGCTCAAAAACATAAGAATATCTGTAATTATTTGAAAAATTGTAAAAGGAACTCATATTCATTTGTTCATAACAGATTTTTCGTTAGATAAACAACAATTTTGTTTTTCCAAGATTTGAAGGAGCAGAAAAGTAATGATATGAAAATGGAATTCTCAATATTAGTTTAAAAAATAAGTTTATTGAAAAATGCGTTTTTATTGATAGAATTTCTTTGTTTCTTGATAATCACAATTTAAATCAATGGTCAGATTCACAAAGAATTCGATAGACCTACAACTCAGTTGGAGAGTTTTTTTCCTGAAATTCACATAAAACACAAAGAGTTGCTGATTACTGTTGATATTTTCAATGGATTCATAGTTTTTGTTGGCTATGCATGCTCCACATCAATATAGATTCAACAAAAAACACATATTATTGCCAATGATTATTTGAATGTCTTGTACAGTCATGGATATAGATCATAAACTAGAAAATTTGGAGATGCAAATTCATGTACAAATATTTCAACAAATCATTCAGATACAATCACTATAATATAAGAATCAGATGTAACTGGTAGGCAACCGAAACATTAGCAATATTCTTACTACTAGTTATTTCTTCTTTCCCCTCATCATCCAATCTGTCAATTGTGGACTGTTTGCTCTCAGGGTCATTTGTAAGTTCTGTTATAATCTCCCACGTAGCACAGTGGTTCGGATAGTCAATCTGAGGAGACAAAATCATTTCTCTGGATATTTATGCAAATATATGGCAATATCGGCTTGAATTCGTATCAGAATCGTAACGATATAATGTATTCTCAAAATCGATCCACAGGATGTTTTTTTATACGTCAAACCCTTGAATTATAGAAATTTCGAATGTCACTTTTCTTATGGAAATTGGCAACCGGTCAGATTGAATGAATGTTCAGTTCAAATTATTTCTGAGGGCAAATTCGTATAATTACGTTAAAGTTGTATCTATGCAAGAATGCAGCACGAAGTCTCATTTGCAAGAAAAACGAAATCCGACTTTCTCTCTACAAAAACATAAAAAAAAACAATGTTTTTTCAAAGTTACAATATGGTTTTCGATAAGAATCTACGCAGGATGTATTATCATAGGTGATAAAGAAATAACAACATATAGATAAAAAGTCACCGACTCAACTAGGAGAAGCATTTGAAACGGTTAGTCACACCGAAGAGCTGTACTAGGATCAATTTTATTCACCCTTTATATCAATGACGACAGAGCTATTTGATATGAAGCTGATACATGGCAAAATTTGAAATCCATTGCCGAAAACTATTTCTCAAAGATGGTTTGAATGCTTTGATAGTCGTCTACGATAAATGTTGATAAAACTCATGTCCTTCCATTCACCTCATGTGCAGAATCCCTACCTAAATTCGATACATTATGAATAAAAAATGGAAACCTACCCTCCACTTATTATCCATTCACTCACAAATATCAAATATCTTGGAATATATATAGACCCAACCTGAAACGGAATGTCCATATGAATTTTGTGACTGGAAAACTAAAGACGATACTGTACAAAAAAAATCAATAACAATCAAAAACTTCTCACTAGTGAAAAGCCATCTAATCTACGAAATTATGGCATGGGACGCAGCGTTGGAAACACATATTTCAGTACTTGAAACAGCACGAAACCACATACTATCGAAATCCTAAAAAAATTCCATCACAGCAAATCTACAAATCCTTAAGAAATTTTGATATTCATTTCCTCAAAGTTATCACATATCAACACTCTCGGATCTCTGAATTATAACTGATAGAACATCACCATAATACAAGGAATAGAACTACACAAAATAATTTCATTGTCAAACTAGAAAAATATATGATGCAGACACTTGGTCCTAAATTTTTCAATTCTCATTCACAAAGCAGATAACACAACGATACCCATTCGAAAAAGAATTGAAAAATTATTTGATTAACACCCCCAAAATTGACATTCACCAAATCATAGAGAACCATAGATTTAATTTGTATCTTTATTATTTTTATAATTTATAATGATTATTATATAATTTTTTTAACACTTTATAAGTTATTAAGTATTTATGTTGTACCTGAGTATATGTTTGCTCAAGTATTTTGCATTCACCATTCATATTTAAATATTTTATATCCACCAAATCATTAAAAAAATATAGATTTTATTTATATCTTTGACTCATGTTTCACATCACTGTGTTGTTATAATGATTTTAATCCAATTATTATGTCAACCACTTTATAGATTTCATTCATAAACCTGTCTGTTTAAAAATTTTTCAAACTTATAATTCCAGATTGAAGCCACTTGCACTCGAGTCCTACGCACAGACTTGATCTACTGTATGGTTTCCAATTCATTCCTCACTCCCCTTATTGTATTTTACTTATATTTGTCGATGTTACTCAAAAGCAGATTGTTAATAAATTATTATATTATCTTATATCTTTAAATGAGCAATTCTTGTATATATATATATATGTATATATATATATATATATATATATATATATATATATATGTATATATATATATATACATGGAAATTGGTGTCTGTAATTGAATATCAATGAAAACAATTTTTGTGGCATTCAGACAGGAAAATGAGAACTAAAACTGAAAAATAAAAATGTGGATATCGGCCAGGATTCGAACCTTGGATCTTTCGATTTCTAGTCCAACGCTCTCCCAACTGAGCCACCAGTCCTTGTTCGAAACCGGCGTTTCACACTTTTAAATTCAGTTCTGTGTGAGTGACGAAGATGATGATTGAAACATTAACGCATACACACCTAATGAAAATTGATTGGTCTATTCCTGGCGTCAATCCTATTTCGGATTTTCGACCAACTTCAAAACCCGAAATTTTCAGGAGTGTTTAACTAAAGCCAAGTAAATATAATATGAAGTGGAAATCAGTTTCTGTAATTAAATATCAATGGTAACATTTTTTCTGGCATTCAGATGGAAAAATGAGAACTAAAACTGAAAAATAAAAATGTGGATCGGCCAGGATTCGAACCTGCGACCTTTCGATTTCTAGTCGAAAGCTCTCCCAACTGAGCCACCAGTCCTTGTTCGAAACCGGCGATTCACACTTTTGAATTATATATATATATATATATATATATATATATATATATATATATATATATATATATATATATATATATATATATATATATATATATATATATGGATATCTCGGAAACGGCTCTAACGATTTGGATGAAATTATGTATGAAGATAGGGATTTGCTTTAAAAGTTAATCTATATGAGTGTCTCTCCTGGAAAAACGCGATTTTAAACAAAAAAAAATTGTAGGTTGGGTTAAAACAGGCGAATCCACCAGATTCAACTACAACGTCTGGTAGAACTGGCGAGTTCACCAGATTCAACTACGACGTCTGAAATAGCGGTAGGTTGGGTGAGGTTATAAAAAAATGTGTTTTCGTGTAAAATCAGGAAATTCAGGAAAAACACCTATATGAGATGGCGTTATAACATAATCCGAATATTTCAAGTTTTTAAAAATAAGTATCTCCTGAAGAACACGATTTTACAAGGTACAGGTACTATATTATTATTATTATATTTCATGCTCCAAGAGTTATTATTCTACCCCTTTCGACTGAACTATAAAATGATCAGTGGACCTAAACGTTGGTATTTCCAGGGTGCCAATTGGAAAAGTTTTTTCTGTCGCAATGAAAACAGATTGGAATCTGAGATAAAACTTCGGAACTCCCAAATCTCTCCACAAAAAGTGTATAATTACTTCAATTTCCATCCCAATCTGGGTTAATAGTCACCACTTTGCAACAGCTCAGCCGCAATACGGCTCCCTACTGTTCCTATTAGGGGATGGTGTAATAGATATAATATTCTGGACTCTTGTGGGAAATTATTCTCAGAAAGAGGCGTATCACACTCTGAAGGATATGTCCGCTTGGTCAATACGGCAGAAATCCTCAATTGAAATATTGAATTTTGTATTCTGTTTTTATTAATCACGAAAATCGCTGAGAATAATGGAAATAATCATTTAAATGAAGGAAAAAAATAAATCACCATTTTAAAATGAACTAAAGAGTATAAAGTGACTTTTCATAGCTCCATATAGATTTTCCTGAATATTTGTGATTGTGAATGGAGATTTAATACGAAAAACGTGGGACGCATGCAATAGACAAATGATGCATGAGTGGACATGCACCCACCTTTTTCGTTTAGAGTCTCACAAGTATTTTCATAGCTATTAAACATTCACAGTCACAATTTCTCAGGACGATCTGTATGGGGTTAATAATCTCTAGGGGGTTGTAACAAAGAATAGAGGACAAGATGAATCACTTGCCCCATTCATGAATGAAATAATAACATTGGTTGGAATCCTTGAAAGTTGACATATAGCCTGTCACTCAGGTTTCATTCATAAAATTCGAGATCTGGTTTACTTCTGGTTCAGCCAATCACGAGTCTGAATAGCATGTCATGTTATAGACTGTAGAATGATAAGAAACTTCGGGTATTTTCGTATTTGCAAGATCAATATGATAATTACATATTTGGGTGGAATTAAATATGTTATGAGACTATATCGTCATAATCTGTCATCCGAGATTCCTTTGAAACATTCACATGTTATACAGTGCTCGTCTAGAGTCCGTTTCCCCCCTACTAATATTTTAACCACCTGTTATATCGCAACAAAATTTGAGGGGCTCAAATAGGAGATAAAAACCTACTTTTTCATGAAAAAATCACAGCTAAAAATTTCAAAATGGCGGCTGAGCGCCATCTTCAATAATTTTTTAAAAAATAATACTTTTTATATTATTCCATTTTTGAAATCTTTTCGTAATTCTCAACAGTTTTCTACAATACATTCCACTCCCAAATTCAATTGGTTCTCGAAAAATTAACGTTTGAAAAGTGACATTTTGGTCATTTCAAACCCAACCAAAAACACTTGTTTTCAATCAAGTTTGCATTGGAAAAAATCGCGGTAACATATTGTTTACTGTCAAACTGAACTGCTAACTGTCAAATAGTCCGTTGGGCGCCCAAATCCTTTTATGGAAAGTGTGATCATGGCTCGTAGTTCAGATGATAAATTTGAAGCAGTTTTGATATTTGGAGAATCTAGAAGAAATCATCTAGCAGTCCGAATGATTAATGATAGATTTCCCGAGAATCATATTTCGAGGTCATATTTGCGCAAACTTTTCAATAAGCTCAAAGCAACTGGTACGCTGAAACATGCTCCAAGATCAGGAAGACCGCCTCTTTCGGAAGAAAAAAAGGTAGATATTGTTACTGAAATGGTAATCAATCCAACTCAGTCGACGTCTGCAGTTGCTGAAGCCTGTGGAGTGAGTTCAAAAAGTGTCCAAAGAGTCCCAAAAAAAGAAAAGTTTCATCCCTATAAAATGAGAATCCTGCATGCTCTCACGGAGGATGATCCAGACCGGAGGGTCGAATTTTGTGAGTGGTCAACAAGAACAATTGAAGAAGAATGGGGCTTCCTAAAACGTGTATGTTTCGCAGACGAATGCACGTTTCTTCTTAATGGAAAAATCAACAAACTGAATGTACGATACTGAAGCGATACTAATCCGCATATTTTCAGAGGGGGACAGACCCAGTTTCCTAAAAAGGTGAATGTTTGGGCGGGGATTTTGGGCAATTGCATTGTTGGACCGATTTTCATCAGGGGCAATCTTACAGAAGTTCTTTACACAAATCTTTCAGAAACTGAAATTGAACCTCGAATAAGACAAATTGTATTGAACAATCAAGAAGAAGAGTTTGAAAATCGTGAAATCATATTTCAGTAGGATGGGGCACCTCCCCATTTCGATCGCATGACTAGAGAGTTCCTCGATACAAACTTTCTTGGGCGATGGATAGGTCGCAGGGGAAGTACAGAATGGCCACCAACATCTCCGGATCTCGCATCTCTGGATTTTTTTTTAGGAGTATTTGAAGTCAAAAATCTACGCCACTGAATGTCAAACAATAGAATTGTTGGAACGCAGAATAATAGATACATGTGAAGGAATAGATTAACAGACTTTCATCAACGTGAGAGAAGCTATTTATAATAGGGCACTTTAATTGTCGAGATTTGGGAGGGGACCACATTGTACACTTGATGAAATAATTGTTGGGGTTAAATTAAAGTGTTGTTCAAAAATAAATTATAATTTTTTTGCTAACTAATTTGTTGTGATTGTGAATTTACAGAACACATTCATAGGCTCCCAGATTTTCCGGTAAGCGGTACTGTTTATCCTTGATAAACTCTCTTTACGCCTCTTATCAGTCGAATTCATTGAGAGATTCAACTACAAATCAATAATAACGTTTAGTTAGCAAAATGTTTTACCGGAAGTGAGCAAAATCCATACTTCATTTTAAACCGGAATGTCACTTTTCAAACGTTAATATTTCGAAAACAATTGGATTCAGGAGTAAAGTGTATTGGAGAAAACTGTTAGAATTATGAGCAGATTTCGAAAATGGAATAATATACGGGGTGTTTTATTAAAAAAAATTATTGAGGATGGCACTCAGCTGCCATTTCAAAATTTTTAGCTGTGATTTTTCCATGAAAAAGTAGTTTTTTATCTCCCATTTGAGCCCTCCGAATTTTGTTGCGATATACCAGGTGGTTCAAAAATTAGTAGGGGTGGAATGGACTTTCAAGATTTTTTTTTCAAAATTCATAAAATCAAAATGGTGGCTCCAATATGGCCGACGATCTCTGTGTTTATGGTCCGACTCTATTCAAAATTGGTATGTGGGGGTTTTTGGGGTGGGAGATTATGAATTAGGTCGACGATTATTGAGTTTTAGTTGAAATTCATAAATTGAAGATGGCAACTTCAAGATGTCGGATGAGTTAATCTTTAGATGTCTCCTCATTGAAGGAGTACAGAGATCAGAACTTACAGGAGAAAAGCCTCATAATAACGATGCATTGACAAAAATGCATAGATTAAGACGTACTTAAGGACTGAAAAGCACAAAATAAAATAATTAATAAAAAACCTTTTTAAAGACAAGCTTTTATTCAAATTATCTAAAAAAAAAAAAAATTGCTTTGGATGTGTGACGAAGTTTTTGCCGTGAGTTATAGATTCAAAAGCTCGTCGCACAAAGTTTTCAGTTCGAATACAAAGCAATTATTTTGAACTTCTCAGTGCATTTGAATAAAATATTGTCTTTGGAAAGGTTTTTCATTAATTATCTTATACGTCTCAAAACTATCTGATCGTACTTAGAATCATCCTAAGAATTGAAAAAAATTCAAAATATACAGGTTGTACCCTTTGAAATTCGTCAGTTGGGGTCGTGATAGGAGGGTATGGAATATCGAAATTTCTCCAATTCCTGCCAACTTTGGATCTCATACCATCAGTTCTCTGGAAACCATGGGTTGTCTAGAGAATACGTTGACACCCGGTATACACGAAACCAAATGGAATGAAAAATACAATATTTCACAAGTTGGAGCATATGCACCTCCAGCTAATTGTATTTTTTAACCCGGAAAATGTGGTCATTCTAAGTCTTCTATGAAAACATGTAATGAGAGGAATTGTTGGGGCTTTTGTTGATAACAGTCATTGCTAGCCTGACTTCCACGGTTTTCTCCTTCTTCTTCTGTTTTTCTATAGTCAGGGACATATCAAATCTCCCTAGTAGATATTCAGAATTACGGTAGGTTCAAGTTTCATGTTTGATCAAATGAGAGACACTTTATCTATAAGGTTCAGGGATCGCGGCATCACATTTTGAAATAATATTTCCTGAAGTCTACAGGAATGATTAATTCAGGGTAATATCATGAAAGCTAGGGGTTTCATCGAGGGTAATATCATAAGTGCTAGGGGTTTTATTGCTAATTTTTTTTTGAACTTTCGGGAAAACATTTTGCCTGGAAATTTTACTGAGTGCGATTTGAGGTCTCATTATCTGGTTTTATCTTTGATAATAAAAAAAACTGCGATTCGCATGGGTTAAATTTCCTAAAGGCAATATGCTTGAGGAAAAATTTGAAAAACATTGCGATAAAATCTTCTAGCACGAATAGTTGATGAGAATATTTTCTGAATCACTTCTGAAACTGAATAAAACTACCAGAATTCATGTTATATTCAAATTTTCAACGTGAAAAGTTACAATTCTTCTCGTTCCCAAATCGAAGGAATCGTTTTACAGATTCATTCATGCATACTAATCATTCACCATCATTGAACCCACTCAAATACCCAAAATATATATATATATAATTTTTCACTATAAAATTAAATATTAATGTCGTTTTATCGCAAAACCATATCGAATATACAGTGGTTTTATCACTCATAATTGCACGAGAGGTTTGTATTTTATCGGGTAAATTTGGGTTTTTTAATGATAAACTGTTGCCTAGTAATTAGACGAGAAAAACTGTCAACTATTCACTCCTTCGGTGTCGCGTTTTCAGGTTTACAGTTTTTCGAGTCAAATTGCTAAAGGAAACAGTTTAGAATTTGAACAACACAAATTCACCCGATATCAATATAAACATCAAGTGTAATTCGGCAGGACAATTTAATGAATAAGAAATTTAGAAACATATTAATGTCAACTTTATTTATTTTGGCAACCAACACCGCGATAATTGATAAACAAATGAATAAGTGAAAAAACCACTAGTGCATTTGTCGCTGTAAAAGTTGCAGATAACTTTTGCCTCTGTCAAACTGACAATTGCACTGTGGCATATGTGATTTTTTATACATGAGTTGAATTGTCAGTATAAAACAGCGAGAAGACGTTTTATCACTGTAAAACTGATCTGATTGGTACTCTGTTTGAAATTTTGGCCATTTGATTGAGGAAAATAGTCCAACAATCGAAAGTTCATCCAGAATAGCATAGGATAGAGCTCTACAAAAATTAAAAAAATCAAAACTGAACACTAATTGGCTGAGATACAAAGATCTTCGGAATTACACGTTATCAATGGTGAGAGCAGAAAAAAAAGGTTATCTCATCTCAATCTGAACTGAAAATAATCTTCGGAAAATATGGAATGCTCTGAGCAACCTCAATATTCGTGCGAGTGAAAAAATGTTAGAAACACCAGATAACTTCTGTGAACCTCACGAAATAAACTACTTCACCAAATTTGTCCAAAATGTTACGAATAATTGTGAAAAAATAAAGTTCTTCAGTGGAAATACTTTTGACCCTGAAAACAAATTCTCATTTCATTCACCCACTGTTGAGGAAGTTCTTGAAATCATTCACAACATAAAAGCCCTAGCTCTTGGTGTTGACCAGATCTCATCTTATATGATAAAACTCTGTAGCCCAGTTATTGATGTTTATATAACACACATAGTTAATTGCTGCATGGAAAAATCATACTTTCCTAGTCAATGGAAAATTGCGGTTGGTTAGCCTCTTCTCAATGAACGAGAGCCTACCAGCTTTTCTGAACTCAGAATTATGAGTATTTTACCCTCCATGTCCAAGATCTTCGAGAGAGTAATTTATAAACAAATTTTCAATTACTTCTCATGAAAAAAATACTACCAGACTAACAGTGTGGTTTCAGAGAGGGTTTCAGCACAGGTGCAGCGTTACTACTGATACCTTCGAAGCTCTGGACAATGGTCTCGTAAGTTTGCTTTCACACTTTTCGAAAGCATTTGATACCATCAATCATGGCTTATATGCTGCAAATTCTGGTATATGCTGCAAATTCCGGTTCTATATAACACAGTTTTTTTTTTCTGGTCTCATTTATTGGGAAGGTCACAACGAGATTTTATCAATCTCAGATATTCCACATAATTGGATATATTTTCTGGTGTCCCATAGGGATCTATACTTGGACCATCCATCTTCATTATATACACGGCCGACATACTCACTTCTGTTATTCACTGTAAAATTCAAGCTCATGCTGATGACACACAACTGTATCTCAATTTTGATTCTGAGGTTACTTAAATGCACAAACTCTCATCAAATAAAAATACCATCTCAGCAACACGATCTACAACTCAATACAACTCAACAACATTGATATGCTTCGGAAGTCGAGTTAAAAAGGACTTGATTCAAGAGAATATGCAGATCAGTATTGATGGTCACATCTTGGGAATGGTGGGAATGGGCAAGAAATTTAGGTGCGCAGCTCGATTCCGAATTCAGATTTTCTGGACATTTGAAAAACCAAATAGGGAAAGCATTCTTATCTCTCAAATTCTTTTACTGTAACCGCCATATTTCGAGCATGAAGCTGAAAAAAATGTTGGGCAACTCTCTAGTGCTCAGTCATTGCAACTACTGTAACTTCATCAATGGCCTGTGCCTTCTAGCATCAGACATAAACAGGATACAGATGGTCCAAAGCTCATGTTGCCGTCTTATACATGGAATTAGAAAATTTGACATAATTTCTCAGGAACTAAAAGAAACAAATTTGATAAATATGAAAAAACCGGAGACTGCATCACCATGGTAATTTTTCAACTAAATCAATGTACTCACCACACTCGTCTGCTTTGAAAAGTGAGCTCATTCCACGCAGAAATATACATTTCAGGAACATTAGATACAGGAAAAGTTTCACAATGCCATATCATCTCACCTCCATGTTTCGGATATTTTTTGTGTTTTAACTCAATTCAATTATTCAACAATCTACCTGAGCAAGTTAAATTTCTCAATATTAACAATTTCAAATACAAATTCAAGCAACTACTACTCAATATACAATGAACGTACATTTCGCCTACGCCCTAGTGAGAAATAAACCAATGATAATAACTCTGCCTCCAACATAGTTACTCTCCATTGTACATTTTTATGCATAAGATCCATCATTATCATTTACCCCGTCTGTGAATCCGAGAGAGTGATTCGGTTGAGTTTGAAAAGCTTCAAGCCAGACTCCGCCAAAATCATAAACTCTAATTCATGTGAAATTGTTTCAATATTCTCAATAATAAAGACGATTTATCATTATAATATGCATAAATATATCAGTATATCTGGTAAAACTGGCGATCAAGTTTTTAATATAAATGCTTACTACTATGAAGACGTCAGTTCCGATTCCAGCTCAACGTATCCGTTACTTCCAATCAATTTTATTTTCGAGAATAATCTTTTAACTATTCGTAAACAAGAACCTGATCAATTGTAGTTCACAAATGTCCACCTTGAGTTAACTAGCAAAATTGTTGCAGGAACACGAAATATTCCATATCACATTCGTTGACTATCAATCAACATGAAATAAAATCCAGTAGAATAATCAGTCGTTTATCATACAAAAAACGCGCAGTCTAGAAAATTCACGACAATTCCATGTGAACATTTACTGGTTGTCGTCTTCAAGATATGTTGGCATCTGGCTGTCGATGAATTTTTCATTGTGAGAAAGTTTTTCTAACAGTCAGCATATGGAAAGTTCAGAAGTTGGGGCACCATCAGCCAACAAGTATTTTCACTTTTCCAATATTTGAATACTTCATCAAACTTCCTGTGTAAACTCCGGTTCATGAGACAAGTTCGCACTGGATATTTTCCCCGAGAGTGTTTTGTTTTATTTGAATTTCGTGAAGTTTCGAATATTTGTCAGAGATTTGCAGGAATTCTGGAATCATTTGGATGCAGAGTGGAAACCATGTTTCTTTACAGGGGCATTACTGGGAATTATATTCGACGATTGAAAAGATTGTATTACGGCTTCTTTCGAATTCCTCATGAATTCTGAAATGGAATACATTTCTCTTAGAGATAAATGAAATATTATTCAGAAATAAAATTATTCTTGTAATCTTCCTCAATGAGAAGTTTTTGTTCAGCAGATTGGCTTACGGTATACAATTTTCTGGTAAGCTGGGAAATACCTAAGTAACAGATGAAATGCCATTTCAGTTTATGTAGTTAATTAATTTTTTCGAAGACTCCTCAGAGCGAGAAGGTTCACAGGCACTTTCTGAAGCACTTCTGAGTACTGGAAGATATTACCATTCAATATTTGAATATATTAATTTTTATAACGTATATGTTTCTTTCTGGCCCTCAAATGGTCTGAACCTGCTCTCTGGAATTCAAATTTCCGAGTAATTCCCAGGTCCATACCATAGAACTACACTAGAAATGATAAAAGGAATCAATTAGGAATGTTTTTCTATGAACCGCTTCAGAATGAAGATATATGTTTTTACTTCGAAACCGGCTGCTTCCGTGGATAACAATAAGATAATTCCAAACTAATGCTGGAGTGTTCTATGGAGTAGGTGAGTTGAGCCGGTTCTGGATCTTACCCATCACTATGACGCTTCATCATCACGGTTGACTGGAGCAAAATTATTTGGTATGTGACTATATTTGTGACATTGATTTGAAATGGTGTTCAATTTCAGAAATGTGTGTACGGGTTATTCTCTATAAATCACCTACATCTTATCATCGTTATTATTGCCTATAGAAAAAAAAGTTGAATGTAAAAGTTGTGTAGCCATGACTGAATTTTGATAAAATGCTATCAAAAATACATTAGGGTGCAGATATCAGGTTTTTTTTTGATGGGATACCTTGTATATTAGTGAATTTTTTGAATTATATTTTTTTCCCGATTTCAAGAATATTCCATGTGCCACCCCTATCTCATATCGTCTTTGAGTTATCAAACTTCGAATAACGTAGACTAGTTGTTACTATGAATACCTGTCATATAGAATTTAACATTTTAATAGTGAGCCATGAAAATGACAACTATATTATGTTTGTTTAGTGACATTTCTTCAATGGAATAATCGAAATGGTTTACAGTGGGGAAGAAAAAGTTCCAATATACTTGTTATACACGAAACAACAAAAATAAATGTGCAACAAAAAATGCATATGGGGTGTTATTTCCAAATCGTCCAACACTGTTTGACAATACATTCAAAAATAATTACCAAGGAACCCAGAGAGAACAGCCAGATATACTGCTTCATTTCGAAGGTAAGCCATCCATATCAATTCGCGAATAGACGTTTTTGAAACATTTTATAATTTTTTAGAAAATTATAAATGTAGGTTGAAAAATGTAGCCGTTCAATTAGGTAAAAGTATTCCCAAAATCAAACGTACTTTGGAAAAGAACAACTACAAACCATATAGAATTTTACCCGAACAAGTTTCAACAGAGACTCCTGAGAGGAAGTGGCTGGATTTCTGCCAACAGATGATTCAAAATTTGAATGAAGATCCCGATTATTTAACTAAAATATTATGAACCGATTAGTCATCTTTTTCTACGGCATGCGATAGAAGAAATCGAAGGTCGTGGAGAAAAAAGAACAACAGGGAAAGATTGGTGAAACAAATAAAGAAAACAGGAAGAAAAACTACCAGAGTTTTAGAAATAAAATTGTTGGTTCTATATTTTATGATTATATATTAACAGGAGTTACCTACCAAGAAATACTCATCCCAGAAGTAGAAAATATTCTTTTACAACCCAGTTCGCCAGTATGATTTGCATGCAAGATGGGGCATCCCCGCATAATGACCTACATTTGAATCATGTATTTCCAATATGGATAGATAATAATGGAAGTATTGAATGGTCACCTAACAGTCCGGACTTGACCACTATGAATTCATTTTACTGGGGATTTCTAAAAGACATTGTTAATAATAATAGTTATTCAACTAATTCAAGACACTAGAAATAGATAATCAGAATTTCAATAATATAGCAATTCCCAAAATATGAGAAGCCATTATCAATTATGCATTGACAATAATGGTGGAACATCTTTTATGAGTTATCATGTTATTTAAATTTCCTAAAAAAATCCTTGTTATCTATTTTTGTATGAATATTTGAACATTTTCTTGCACACTGTAAACCATTTTGATTATTCCATTGAAGAAATGTCACTTAACAAACATACTACAGTTGTTATTTTCATAGCTTACTTCGAAAATGTTTACTTCAATAGGATAGGTATTAACAGTAGTGGAACTTCCTAGTCTGAGTTATTCGACGTTCAATAACTCAAAAGATAGGGATAAGATATGCTATATTTTTTAAATCAGGGAAAGAAATCATAAGTGTGATGTGATGATCCCATATTGTCAAATCAATTCTCACAATAGAACGCTCACACACAGGACCAATTCATCTGTCCATGAGTGTAATGAGATGATCAAGAATGTATCCAAGTATTCAATTTCCACCAACAGAGTGGGAAGAGATATTGTGTTCATGAGTATGCCTCATTTTTCAATGAGATCAAGCATGGAATGTTGAGCTATTGGAGAAAACTACCGAATTATAAAACTCTATCGAGGTCAGCCCAACAGTCTCTGGTAGTTATGTCATCCAAACTTAGTAGGAAGTGACAGGCATCAATTGAATAGTTTTTTATGCGAATTGCTGATTGATCAAGCGATTGGATATTCGATACTTTTTGTGATATAATTTTCACTCAAACTACAGATACTTCAGAGCTCCATTCAGATTGGCAGTAACGAATGTTTGAAAAATTGAAAACAACAAAAACGCTCATCCTTTTTCTGGGGAAAGAATGAAATGAGAAAAATATGATCTCTGGGAAGAATGTAAACTGGAATTATCCTCTTGGTGGGTCATCATATTCGGAACTACCGGTATACATGAAAGTCACCGATGACTCTGGAAATAGGCACTACAGTTGGATGAAAGACCCTTAAGAGTTGTCTTCCATCAAATTACTGTGTATGAATAGAAGTTTCATTTTAAGGGACGTACATCATATTTTCCGAATGAGCTATCACTATTGCGTGACCAGATGCATTATAGTGATCATGGGTGTACAACAATACCAGTAACATCTGGAAACTTTGAAAAAAAAAGTTATTTTTGTTGTGTATACGGAATTGGGAAGATGTGCCTATTCAAACCAGTGAACTAAATCCCGACCATCTATGAATATAATCTTCCAATATAAAGTAAAATCGTTTACGTATGTCATCGAAATATCTTTCGGATAAACGTGTCGATGCTACAAATGTTGTCACAATACCAATTGAACAAAATTTTAGAATACATTTGAGGTACGTGAAACCGATGACTAAACGAACGCCTTAAGAGGGGAAATAGTCACTGCCACCTCAAGAGTAGGAGAGAATACCAAGCTGCACACTTTGTGAGAGATTGTAATTCTGTTAATATACCGGGAGACACAGGATATCGGGCCTCCCCTGTAACTTCTGCATTCGTGAACGGATTTTTCTGGAATTTGGTTAAGTTATATAAGCAATCATTCCGAATTTAAACACATCACAATCCAATATGGCGGACTTCCGGTTTTTATGGAAATGCCAGTAACTTTGTTTTTTCAAATGGAATACCTTGTATATTTTTACATATTCAAGTTCAACAGGTCGAAACAAGTCCAAACCCTATGTCAAATGTAATTTTTTTAAACAATTGAATTTAAAATTGTTTTTTTTTTACCTCGTGGATAAATGAGATTTGATCAAAGCTATTCACAATGAGTCGCAAATAACAGAAAAACCACATTTTTTCTAAAAAATCATTTTTTGTGTCACTGGTTAATCAATTCAGTCACATCACATTTTGATCAAAAATTCATTTTTTTCACATGAAACCCCTATGGGCCACCAGTCTGTCTCTCTAGAACATCCATCATTTTTGTATTTCGGTGCAGTAACGAATTGTATAAATTAAAAAATCTACAACTAGTTCATGATTTTTCTGGCAGTTCGAATAATTTTCCAACTTAGTAAGCTGTGGAAAACAACATTGTCGACTAATTGTGTAAGTAATACTTATAAGCACGATAATGGTGTTTTTTTTTTATTTTTTCTAGCGTTTTCTCGACTGACATTGCATTGGTATTCCAATCCCGCGTCGAAGCGGTTGGATCAAAATCGACATAAGCAAAACATTCATTTCTGCCTCCTCACTTACGATCATCTTCTCCATTGTTGGGTTCTTTTCGGAATCTTCTCTCTACATTTTTGAAATAGGTTCTTTGTGGGTGTCTTCTGTGTGGGTATCGTTCAGCGTATAACTGACAAGCGGCGACAATGTTTTCAAGACATTCTCCGTAAATTAATAACATATCAACCTGTTCACTTCTTTTAAACCTATAATTTTGATTTTACATTTCTACTTAACTAATTCCCGGAAGTTAACTAATTTTCGGGAGTTGAGATGAAAGATGACAGTGAAACACAATTAGTTGACAAGATTCAGAAATGTTGTTTTCCACAGCTCACTAAGTTGAAAAACTATTTGAACTGCAAGGAAACTCGTGAACTAGTTGTAGATTTTTGAATGTATACAATTTGTTACTGCACCGACATACAAAAATAATATGTAATTTGTTTCCTTAATGAATGTTCTAGAGAGACAGGTAGGTGGCACATAGGGATTTCATTTGAAAAATAATAATTTTTGATAAAAATGTAATGTGACTGAATTAATTCATCAATAAATGACACAAAAAAAAATTTTCAGGATAAATCATGTTTCTCTGTTGTGTGCGACTCATTATGAATAGCCTTGACCAAATCTCATTCGTCCACGAGGTAAAATAAACGAATAATTTCAATTCCAATTGTTTCAAAAAAATAACATTTGACATAAGGTTTGGACTTGTTTCGACCTGTTGAACTTGAATATGTAAAAATATACAGGGTGTTCTATTTGAAAAAACAAAGTTGCTGACATTTGCAGAAAAACCGGAGATCCGCCATATTGGATTAAAGAGTGATCGAATCCGAAATGGTTGCTTATATAACTGTACCAAATTTCAGAAAAATCCGTTCACGAATGCAGAAGTTACAGGGGTGGCCCGATATCCTGTGTCACCCGGTACTGTTGAATGAACATTTCAGTTGAGTTCATATCGAAAAAATATATTCGTGTATGGGAGATCTTGGTTCGGAATTGAAAAAGTCTCAGAGAGAAAATATGAAAAAAATATGAAAAGCAGTAAATTGTGACTCCCAAAATTTCACGAACTCCAACCAATTTTTGTTCGAGCTTCTCAATGAAACATCAAAATGAAAAGTAACAACAGATAGGTCACCCAATGACATACCTATCATTTGGTCTCACCTATTATTCCAAGATATGTATCAATGGTTACAAAAATGTTATCAACATCTATGGAAAACTCTGCAATATCCATTCTTATCGATGAATGCCAAGAGGAAATGTTTTGATATACATTTTTATCTCATACTTGGACTCACCTGTCGCCTTACTGATGAATGATTTGATGTATGGTTACTCACCTGAAAATGAAAACAAAATTATTGTTGTTGAATAAAACGTTTTTTCAACGTTGACAATCATTCTGAACACACGATAACAGCGTGCTTACAATCTTCAATACGATTGGATATCTCAATTGACGAGCAATTTAATAATCAGATCAGAAAGGGAATACATGTGAAATAACCAAAAATATTCATTGAAATATCAGCTTTTAACTAGAGCTGAAGTAGTACCCCCACTTCATTCCTTTTTTTCTCTTTTGGTAAATGTATGAGATAATTTTGTGGTGTTTTCAAAGGGGTGATTACACTCATCGGTACAATTTATCGTTTTTGGGTTTCAGGTAATTTATAGGAACGGGATATTTTACGACACCAAATTTTTACAAATATTTGATAAAGCATTCTGCCCGTAAATTGTATGAATTGGAAATAGTGCCATTTGCGGTCGTGTTATTTGCGCTCAGAACAATTATAACACCACTTGCGGTCAAGATATATTATTAAAATAAAATAATGTTAGGAGTGACCCCACTTGCGGTCAAAGAAAATTTTATAATTTCCAATAGGTTTACTCAAAATACACATAGAGTTTATTCAGTTTTTATTATTCAAGTTATAATTTTTTAAGTCTTCTTCAAGTCGTGAAACAAGAGTGTAAATATTGGAATGATATTTGATTGATTATTCCAACCTTTTACGGCGTTGTTCGTTCTGTGTTTCTCACCATAACAGTTCCACATTTCTTTGGTAATATTGAGTGTTCTATCCACTGCGTGACAAAATACTCGTAAAATTTCGTGAGCTTTCCATCATAAGGAATTCCTACTTAACCCTTTCACTTCGGAAAATGATTTTTGAAATATTACTTCACATGCGCAATATTTTAGGTTGTGCGTATATATACGTGTAGAGCAGTGTGGGCTAATTCATCGGGTATTCAAAGAAAACAAATTATATATATTTTGGATTAACGTTTATATTAACTGGAAAAAACATACAAAATACCATAACTGATAAAAAATTATTAAACATATTTTTGTATGTTATGTTTCTAAACAAGGAATGAGGCACGATGGACCTTCACATGTGCGACATATATGTCGGATTTCAGTTAACCGTAATTCTCGATTCCGATCTAGTACTAGTCTGCCTATCCTGCGAGAGGGAACCAATGTATTATATTTTGAAATATTTTTTTGTACACGCTTCTTCAAACTACAACATCAGGATAAAAAAAACCAAAAAATGCTTCTTTTACTGATGTTACCTGATGTTATCATGGCTCTTACTCGTAGGGGCCGCCACCCGCACGTCTTTTTTTTTGAAGATTCATAACTTTTTTGAGCGTACATCTAGCACATTTTTCAGTGGAAAAATAAATTCCTCCATCATATCTACGTAAAAAAGCTACCCTTGTTACAAGTCGCTATAAGCAACCGATATTTGGACTTGAAAATTTCGAATCGATTATTTGATAATCGATGCGTGTTGAAATTATTATCATTATTTTGCATGTTTCACAAGAATGCTTGGGAAATGAATTTATTTTTTTGTAGGAGGCGCCACCTTTTCTATTCATTAAACTCGTTTAAACTCGTTTAAATAGTTATTTTTGTATCAAGGATACAAAATCTGTATTTGTTTTAATAAAATTTGCACGAAATATCAACATTTTATTACAAGAAATTTTGAATAAGTAGAATAAATGAAATAAAGCAAACTAAATTGTATTCAAATAAATTGTTCAAAGTATCCACCTTCAGCGGAAATACAGGCATTCAGTCTTCTAGTCATTGAATCTCGTACCCCCTCAAAAATTATTGGTGTGTTTCTTATTGTTTCACAGGCGCCTACTATTCGGTTTCTCAGATCTTCCTCGTTCGCTACTGCAGTTTTATAAACTAGTGACTTCAAATGTCTCCAAAAATAAAAATCCAGCGGGCTTAGATCTGGGAACCTTAGTGCCCACGCCTGGTTAGGTTCTTCTACACCCCTACCGATTCATCTACTTGGATACAGTGTTAAGGAATTTCCTGGCTACAACGCTGAAATGGGCCGGAGCCCCATCATGCATAAATCACATGCGAATACGAATTTCTAATGGTAGTCTCGGCAAATTCATTTTCTAAAAAGTCTTTGTAAGTTGCATCAATCAGTCGGAACGGAAGGAAGAAAGGACCTTTCAAGTAATTATCAATTATTGACGCCCATAGATTTTCAGAAAATTGATACTGATAATGTCTTTCACTAACTGCGTGCGGATTTTCCAGAGCCCAAACATGGTTGTTATGAAAGTTTGTGATAGCATTTCTGGAGGAGTTTGCCTCGTCCGTGAAGAGTTCATATCTCAAAAATTGAGGATTTCCAGCAATTTTTCTCAAAAACCACTGACACATAGTAATGCATTGGGGAAAGTCTCGTGGCAAAAGAGCTTGTACCCTTTGAATATGGTATGGTTGAATTGTTGATCGTGGATAAATCCCCAAACTGTGGAATGAGTAGAATTGAGAGCTTCAGCAATTATTCTTGTTTCTGGATTCTCTTCGAGAGCGTTCAAAACAGCTTCTCCCAATTCTGGGGTTCGGACTGTCGTGGTCTTTCAATTATATCAGCTGCCCTCTTGAAGCTACCTGTTTCTGCCAAACGACGGTGGAGACTGGTGAATGTTGGAGCTGATAGCAGTACTCGATTAGGAAATCGCTTCTGGTAAATATGTTTTCATTCGCGAGCATTGCCATCCGCAAGGCGATAAACGAAATGCATATCGGCTAAATGAACATTATTGTATAAATAATCCATTTTTTCAAAATTGGTGTTTCAAAACTCACAGAAACTTCAACAAAACGTTTAACTGTCACATAATATGTGATTACCAAAACTACTTATAGCCCAGTAAAATTAGCTGAGAGCAGGCTTGAGATTTACAAAAATTGGAAGCAGCAATTCTCCTTCGGAATTCGTTGGGGAAGGGGGGGCAGTCACTGGTAGTCTAAATTCAAAAAGTAGGGATACCAAAGTTGTTGTTGCATCCGCCATCTTGGATTGAAGGATTATTTTTTGTATCTTGAATAACTCATTTATTTTCAATTTTACAAGGAAAATAGTGATCACAAAAGTTGTTTACAATTGAATTTTCTACAATTTTGGTTTTCATCAATTTTTTCGTAGGATCGATATTTTTCGTTTTATACCTGAGAAAAGGTGGGAGAGAATTTTCTTTCATTGAATAACTCGTTAAATCTCTATCGCTATATACGCGATAATAGAATACTCAAGTTCACCCCCAACTCGTCTCAGGTATAAAACGAAAAATATCGATGCTACGGAAAAATTGATGGGAACCAAAATTGTAGGAAATTTAATTTCAAACAACTTTTGCGGGGACTATTTTCCGTGTAAAAATGGAAATAAATGAGTTATTCAAGATACAAAAATAACCCTTTAATCAAGATGGCGATGCAACAACTTTGGTATCCCTAATTTTTTAAATTACACTACCAGTGACCCCCCCCCCCCCCCCCAACGAATTCCGAAGGAAAATTGCTGCTTCCAATTTTTGTAAATCTAAAATACTAATTCGACTGGGTTTTTACTTAAACGTCAAATTCATTTCCTGAGCATTCTTGTAAGAAATGCAGAATCATGGTGATAACTTCAACACGCATCGATTATCTAATAATCGATTTGAAATTTTCAAGTCCAAATATCTAGAAAACGGTTGCTTATAGCGACTTGTAACAAGGGTAACTTTTTTACGAAAAATGTGATAGAGTGATCGATTTTTCTACTGAAGAATGTGCCAGATGTGCGCTCAAAAAAGTTATGAATCTTCAGAAAAGAGAAAGACGTATAGGTGCCGCATCCTACGAGTAAGAGCAATAATAACATCAGGTTCGAATTCGACACCTCAAAAAACCTCTTAATTCCATCTTTCGATTGATTAAGGTCAGTATTCCGAAATTTATTTGAAAAAATACGAAAATAAAGATAAAACTCTAACACCTGCATCTTGGAAACGAAGCGTTTCCGGACATATATTCATTTGGACAATTCATATTAGAGTATTGTGAGGAATCACCTCCTGAAGTTCGTCAAAGTACTTTTGAATCACCCTGTATATTGCTGAATTCGATTGAAGTACCCTATAAATAATCGAGAATATGATTCGAGCCATAAACCATTCCAGCCGATTTCTATGCCACAAATATACTGATTCGACTGCCAATAGAAAACAGAACCAATTAATGGTAGCCAAACATCGCAAAATGATCATTCCTCATTGGCTTTTGTGTGAGCGATGTGTGACATACTCATATTCTATTGAATCAGCGACTTCACCAACCAACCCTAATGAAGGTAACTGGGCTTCGACATCAACGGAAGTAAATAGCCTGGGGATATTTCAATTATGAACATAAATACAGAAAAAATGTGAAAAGGTGAAAAGATAATTCAAAGCTTGCCTCAGGCACAATTTGCCAGTTCATGCGAGCACCTTTGGAAAGTTTTGTTGTCAATGGAAATAAAGGCTGTCTGGAGGAATATAAAAGTTGAATAAGGCCTCAATCGCGTCCTAAGTATCACAAGCAGGTACGGACTGGAAAAAATTGTTCATCATATTATTCAGGACAAAAGATCGGTTGATTGAGGAATCCTCAACAGTCAGTGCTAATAATTCTGCTAGAATTGTTTCTGAATGGGGCATTTGGTGATAGATGGTTAGGACGAAATACTGATCCACGGTGGCCTTCTCGTTCGCCAGATCTTACCCCAATAGTTTTTTATGGGGATATTTGAAGTGAAAATTATACAAGGATCGACCATTTTATAATATTGAGAAGCTGGAGAATTCGACACGATTTCTTTCCAAAAATATTGCAGCAAACGTATTGCGATCTATTTTTAGTGAATTTCATTATCGGGCAATCAGATGCATTGAACGAGACGGTGGACATACAGAGATGCTACAATATTTTTTTTACACATTTTTGTTTCATAATTTTGAATATTTTCTGTTCTAATTTATTTTGATTTGTTAATTGTTAAGTTATAATAAAAATAGGCCGATAAAATTAGCAAAACCATCGCCACCACATTCAAATACTATTAAAAACATAATGTTATTGGTTTTCATATTTGGGTGCGTTAAGTGCATTAATTTTGGATACATTGTTTTGTCATTAATAATTAATAATAATAATGTTTTTTTTTTCATGGGTATCCGCGATTATTTTGGTGGGATTTCATATTCGTCAAATTATTCTATGGTTTTTTAAGAAACATTTAAAATAAAAAAAATCACTCTAAATTGGATTTTTTTAATATGATATTATCATTAGTAGTGTTTTATCTTGTTTAAAAGAATTTTCGTGAAATTTGAAAGTTGTGTTTGATATCGTTCCAACATGATGTTTGTGATTCCTCAAAGAAATAATAATCTAAGTTAATTTTACAAATATGCTTGCATTTGAACAAAGTTACGACGGCTTATTGGCGCCATCCCACCAGTATCTCTTTCTATTAAATACTCAAAATTTTGCCTTTTTTTCCCAAAATTTTGAGAATCAAAGTCAAAATTTTAAGAAAAAATCTCAAAATTTTAGGAAAAATAATCACCATTTTGAATATAAAAAAGTAAAAATTTTGAGAAAAAAGTCTAAATTCTCAGAATAAAATCCCAAAATTTTGAGAATAAAAGTCTTGAAAAAAAAAAACAACATTTTGAGAAAAAATCTCAAAATTTTGAGAATAAAAGTCAAAATTCACAAAAAACCCCAAAAATTTTTGGATTTCAATAATAAGATATACTGGTAGGATGGCGCCAATACGCTGTCGTAAAAAGTTATGCGGAATTGATTTGATTTTGATCAATACATGAAAGTGTTTAGGATGAATGTAAAAAAACATTTTTGAGAAATTATTATTATTAAAAAAAAAAACGTGGGATGCCATGTTTTGGTATGTAGGCATAACTTTCAATTCTAAACAACTTTTTCCACAACATTTTAATAACGTTTCTGTAATAAGGGTACTTTACTTTTGTACAATTTTTTGACCTACCCTGTATGCTGTTTGACTTGCAACGATTCTGAGTGTACCTAACATTATTATAGCTAATGGACCAACTGACCAACAAAAAAATTCCTATATGTTGCACACTTAACTTATAGTATTTCTTATCCCAATTGGACCGATATAAGAAGTTTCGTGAAGGATTTCTCTTTCCAACTGCCGCCTTGACATAGGCGCCGGTATATTATTTTCCAGTGGTATTTTTTCAGTTACTCATTCTTAGAATCATAGCAATTGATTACCCTATGTAAAGTAGACACATGTTATCTCAACTGAATTTCATTATTCGTTTCGAAAGGTTTCCAGAAAGCCATATTGAAAAAATTATTTTCAATGGATAATTCCTAACCTACCCAGGGAAGTGTGCTAGGGCCTCTACGTTTTCTCATCTATTTGAATGACATTTTCCACTATATGTCTCCCACAGGATGCGTCTGCTATGCTGACGACACAACACTACTGAATTCTCATAAAGGCAAAGATACTCTGAATAACCTCACTGTTAATGCACTTGAAAAAGCAAACCTATGGTTCTCTAGAAATGAACTTGAATTGAATCAGGCTAAGACGGAAGAAATTATCATTTCCACCCACAATAGGCTTTTGTCTGAAGCTTCAGTGAGTCTGTTAGGTATAGTCCTGGATGACAAACTCAATTGGAATGCACATGTTGATCAATTATGTAAGAAAAATGCCCTCACAGCTATTTTTATTGAGACATTTGAAAAAGATACTAAGCCCCACCAGTCTATTAACTTCATATCACTCACTATGTCATTCGCGCCTCAACTACGGCACTCTTCTCTGGGGAAACTCATCCCACGCGATTAGAGTGTTCCGGCTACGGAAAAAGGCCATTAGAATACTGGATGGAAGCGGCTACCGTGACCATTGTCGGCCTCTCTTTATTAAATATAGGATTTTGCCAGTGCCGAGTATCAACATTCACCAAACACTACTGGAAATTGTCCATAATAAAGAAAATTACCGAACAAATTCAGATGTTCACAATCATGAAACAAGGTCATCCAGGCAACTAAGACCAAATAGATACAAATTATGTATCACGAAACAACATTCGCTTGATGTGAACCTTTTTAATAAACTACTGACTGTAGTGAAATCGCTAAACCACATTGAATTTAAAAAATACTATCTCTTTGCTCACTGCTTTTATTCGATCGATGACTACATCGCTACACCCTATGACGCTAACACTAGAATGCTCATTCATTTTTAGTCTTCAAGTATCTTCACTTTTAGCTGTATATATTTAATCTGTGGATTTTTCACAAACTATGTTTATAAATCTATGTGTATAGTATACGTACCAGTAAATTAATACTGAATTTGACAACAATGACCTGCTACAAATGTAAAAATAACGTAGTCAAATAAAATATCTATCATCTATCTATCTATCAACACACGGCACTGATTAAGGAATATTGTGAACTGGGCAAATCATGCGGCCTCAGATTTCCAATCCAGATAGCCGAGCTTTTATTCCTCAAATATATTTGATAGCGTCTTCACTAATAATAATAATTAATCTTTATTTACCAAGAACACTCAAAGTAGGTTTCGTCAAATACAGTTAGTACAAACTGACACGTTCATGTATAAATGAGTATATTTGCTTTTTCATATAATATTGCATATATACTTGTTAAGATAGAGAGTAGATTAAAGCTATGGATATACACTTGGATCGAATAAGTGGTGGGAAGTATCGTGATTAACTGCCAATCATCTGTTATTTGTTATCTTATCCTAGGTTGAAAATGACAGTACCCTTAGTAGCTAATTTATTGCATGAATTCTGCAAGATTATAAGAACATTTTTCTACTAAGTATTCTTCTAATGCTTTTCTGAATGCTTGATATGATTTTAAACTATTTATATTTTGCGGGAGTTTATTGAAAACTTCGGGACCTGCATAGTTTGGTGATTTTTTAAATTTACTGAGGTTGCATTTAGTGAGATGTAGCTTTTCAGCATTTCTAGTTTTATAATTATGCACGTTGCTGTTCTTCAGGAAGTTGTTTTCATTTGTGTACATATAACATGATATTTTGAATAGGTAGATGCTTGTTAGGGAAAGTATATTGTTTTTTTTTCAGGACTGTTCTGCATGAATCTCTGTAGCCCATGTTGAAAATTATTCTTATAATTCGTTGTTGCATAGTGAAGACTCAAGAAACATCCGTTGATTGGCCCCAAACGACTATGTTGTAACTCATCACCGAGTATGCTAAGGAGTAGTAAGTTGTTGTTAGATTTTTCATATCTATTCCCTTCTTTAGGTTCAAGATCGCGAAGGTTGCTGTTGCAAGTTTGGAACATATACTGTCTATTTCCAGTGTGAAGTGTAGTTTGCTGTCTATGACAGTTCCTAGAAATTTTGTGCTGCCTTTGAATTCTATACTGTTTATTGTGGGGGTTATGTCGCTGTTCATATTGGAAAAATATACACATACCGATTTTGATTTATTCACCATGAATGAATTTTGTTGACACCAAGATTCAAACTATTTTGTGATTTTTTCATTCTTAGATCTAATTCTCTTATGGTTGATGCCTCGATTATCACAGAAGTGTCATCAGCGTACATAAAAATCTGCCCTTCTGTAATATAATCTGGAAGGTCGTTCACAAAGATCAATAATAGTGGCCCCAATACAGAACCTTGAAAGACACCAATATCGACACATTTTTCGGTTGACAATACCTCTTTTATAGACACACTAATTTTTCTGTTGGATATATGATTCTATCCACTTCAGTAGGTTCCCCCTGATCCCCAGTGTTGATAGTTTGTTGAGAAGATATTGATGATTTACGCAGTCAAAGGCTGCAGTTAGGTCAAAGAAAACACCAGCTACTTTCCTTTCTGTATCTAGTTGTTTATAGATAGTCTGAGTAAATTCTATGGTGGCTAGTTCAGTTGATTTTGCTGTTCGATATCCAAATTGAGAAGGGGATAGAATATTGTATTTTTCGAGAAAATTGTATAACCTATATGCAAAACCTTCTTCAGTTAGTTTGGAAAGATGACTGAGTAGTACTATGGGTCTTTAGTTTTCGGCTGTTTGTGGATCATCTTTAATCTGGCAACTAGGGGCACACCACCTAACTTTTTTATGATTGTACAAGGAACGCTTTGAAACTAAAAACACTGGTAGTATATAAATTAACCATTTGCCGGGCAGTGCATATGAATACTCCTCGTAAGGCTCTTTTTTCTATTGCTGTTCCAATTGGGATTAGAATAACTATACCACACTGTATACCAGCAGCGAATATTTCAATCATTTAATTGAACTTTTCAGTCGACCACGATAATCAAATAATTATGCATTATACTTCATTCCTAGTTCGCACAACTTGGAGTTTGAACATAGTTTCATTCTAAGTACGGCCCTCGCATCGTATAATGGTCTGAAGGCTCTCCTGTTGCTCGACTATCTCCAAAGCTACCCTCTTCTCTCAAGATTTACACAGCGAAATGAGACCGTTAGATCTCCTTTGCATAGTCTGCTGATTCTCAAGTGTGTTTGCTCCTCTACGTGTTTTTTTTTCAAGTTGAATTTTTATTGTGGATCTTCAGGAGTGTCGTGTGTGTGTGCGGATGTGTCGTGGGACGCATTCTCGCCAACTCGACTGACAGGTAATTTTTAACGAGCGTATGCGGCTGTTTCGAAATTCAATTCGGATTGCTGGAACGTGTTGACGGCGACGGTTCGATTTGGTATGCTGAAAACTGCTGGAAAATGTGTGATGATGTGGTGAGAATGTGTGGAACCACAATGATGTGCTTTAAAAGCGATTCATCTCCGATATACATTTGGAATAATTTCCATATTTCATCGCACATCGTTATTGACGTGAACCGTATCGTTATGGAGATAAAAGATCTCCGGTCTTGTGACCCGACAAAAGCTTACAAAAAGTGTAGTAAAATTGCAAAAAGTGATCTAGAATGTTGGACATTGTCACATAATAGCTGTGTCACAGAGAAATGTCATGATACTTTGTGAGAGTGAAAAATCAATTAACTGTCGTGGAGAAGGTTATTCAGAAAAGGTTTAATAAATTCATCGGAAAATACAATATAATGTCAAAATCCCAGTATGGATTCAGAGAAAACATGTCTACACAAGATCCGATAGAAATATTGACCAAAATATATATCAATGTTTGATGAGTCTAACCATCAATTGGTGTCTTCATAGATTTGAGAAAAGCTTTCGATACCGTGGACCACTCTATATTACTTAAAACTCTCGAAGATATGGGGATAAGAGGCATACCACATAACCTCTTCAGAAGCTATCTATTAAATAGGCGGCAAAGAGTGAAAATCGATGACAGTGTGAGTGATGAGAAAACTCTTTCTTGAGGTGTACCCCAAGGAACAGTCGTAGGACCAATATTATTCAATATCTACCTCAATAATCACAGTCATATTCTGCGAAGACGATGACTGGTTCAATCTGAAACTCAAGTTAGAGTGCGACCTACGCAAAATAAAGAAGTGGTTTGACTATAGATTAATATCAATAAATTTTTACAAAACGCACTACGTACCATTCAGTAGCTATAATATATCATTGCCAGAATATGACATAGAAATTTCCGACACGGCCGTCATCAAACCTGTCAAAAAAATCAAATACCTCGGCATAATCCTAGATACTCATCTAAGATGGGACCAACAAGTATAATATCTTGTAAAAAAACTACGTTGCATTCTGTACAAATTTAGAAAAATAATTAGCATACTCGATCATAAACAAAAAATAATGCTGAACAAAAGTTTGGTAGAATCTAACTTGAACTAAGTCATAATTGGTTGGGGAGAAGTCTCTTAAACACATCTACATTCACTTGAAGTCATTCAAAGACGTTTCTTAAGATGTATTCTGCAAAAAGGATACAACTATCCCAGCAACCTCCTCTACTCGAAAACTGAAATATTTGACCCAAGGCAACTATTCTTCATGAACATAACCGCAGTACAATATGAACACAAAAACAAATTGATTACCTGCAGTCATAACTATACCCCGCCACAAAAAAAGTATCGTAACCAGGAACTATTGTTACTTGGGCCCTGAACTTTTCAGCTGTCTACCTGAAACACTAAAATGCGAGCCAAATCCTAAAAAACAAACGAAAACTTTTCGTTCAGCATACTTACCGTGCAAAATACACGAAAAAATCGAAAACTAACTGCAAGACTTGACTCTTTTTCATATACGATTGTCAAACACTTATTTATATCATTTTATAGATTTATTATCACTATTCGTTTTACTTCAAAATCTTTTAATACCTTAGTTTTATCTTGTGACAGTTATATACCCTGATTTTCACACCATTTCATTGTTGTTTGTATTACCAATCTTTCAATATTGTATACCTTCCATAGTTAATTATTTATATCTCTAATGAATGTTTAATATTGCACAAACTCACTATATTGTTAAACTACTGTATTCTAACACACAAGCAGGCATACCCTGCTTCGTAAGTATTTTCTTCAATTTATTCACCATTCGCCATTCCGAGATATGAACGCTGATCTGGACACGACCTTCAGCAGTGCCATTGATGGAAAAATCGACGTTGGTCCTGGTAAGAAGGAGATATTGTACTTGAAAATCATTATAGAGCAAAAGGATGTGATAATTGGCCAACAACAAGACACAATTGAGTCATAAAGGCTCAAATTTACTAAATGTTATTTTGAAAAACAGTAAGGATAAAAATAGGCCACCATCTACTGATGGAACAAATAAAATTGAAACGAATCATACTCAGCAGCGATATGCTACCGAAATCAGTACCATCAGTGAACAGAAATCTACGAAGTAATCTCTCAAACCATCACAGTCAACTGTATGGAGAGTGTTGCACTCCTGTTTCTTCGATTGTTCTGCAGGATTCTGCTGAGAATCGAATTACTACAGCGCAAGTTTTGTATACGGTAAAGTGTGCTACTAGATCAACGAAAGCCAGTAACGTGTATACCACAGAGGAGATGTGTGCTTCTGCTCCTTCTACTCAGTATGATTGTCACGAATCAGGAGCCAAAAACAAAATTTGAAACATCGACTGTGCTGAAAATTTTACCAGTGTTTCTCATAGAAGGGAAACTATTAACATACTACAGAAAAAACCAACTACTTCCCTGGCAAATACCACGCACATGATATCTGCCTGAGAATATATGCATTATTATGGAAACTGATTGCAAATATTCCTTTCTGATAAACTTGATTATGTGTCAGGTCCGCCTAACAATCCGCCTAGCGGCTTCAGACTCTTGGCCCTCGTCAGTACGGAGAGAGTTGTCACCAGTCAGAAATTTGAAGACCTCTGACCAGTGAACTCTATATACTACCTGGAACGGTCACGCCTTGGGCGAAAAGTGAGGCAAAACCATTGCATAGGCAACCCGCATCTGTTACGGAAACCTATCTCTTTCTATCTTATGTTGGTTAATGGAACCCTCGCGCATTATTTCAAATAAATTTGTATTTTTTAGGTTTCTTCAGGAAAAAACGTGATTTTCTTCCAATCGTCATTCAGGAAAGAGAGTAATAATGCAAACAGTACAACGTTCAAGTAAAATTTCGATTGTTCTCCCAAGGGGTTTCTAAATAGAATAAACACACAATATGAAATCCAATTCTTATTTTATATCATAATAGAATATTATATATATATATATATATATAAATATATATAAATATATATATATATATATATATATATATAATATATATATATATATATATATATATATATATATATATATATATATATATATATATATATATATATATATATATATATATATAATATATATATATATATATATTAATCTAACAGTTATTTGATTAAACTGTCATTTTTTGTCTTATTGTGGCACTATTTCCATGAAATTCTAAATTTAATAGTTTACTATGGTGATACATTCGGCACTTTAATTATATAGAAATTATTTTACGAATAATTCGAATTTCGTGACATTCTTCACCTACAAATTCCTGTATTACAGGGTGTCTAGGTTTAAAAAGATCTATATCTACAGCAAAATGATTAATAACTGTATTTATGATTTTTTGTTTCAAGTTTATTTTGCTTTTCAAAATGATTCCACTTTCTAAAAGAAGGCGAATTTGCTTTTCTGCAAAATGTGAAATTTTGTACACCACATCTGAAGCATAAAGAAGATTTCCTCGAGTGGCAAAATTGGTGAATGATTTATAAGCTTCAGGAGGGGCGGTATAAGAGTGGTCAGTAGATATATACTACCTCTGTTTAGTAATATTTCAATACAATGATTACATGTAGTGGCATTAATGAGGTTATGAACTATATATCCAGAAATATAAAACAATACATTTTCTTGGAATTCACTCAAATTTTGTTCATCTGAGCACATTATTAAATTAGTAATTTCATCAGTATCTGAAGCCTCCTGCATATCTTGTTTTTGCCTATCTTCCGAACGAAATTCAAACGCAGGAGTGTAGTAACGTAAAATCAGAGCAATTTGCACTGACACTTGAAGTTACAGAATTCCTGTAGAGCAACTGTCTCAACGCCCATTTCAGTTGTAGGGTGTTTGGATTGTTATTCCAACCACCTCTTGATCTAATGCAAGAAAAAAAAAACTGCAGGTGATCTTGTGAGAACTTATATGTTGAAAAGTGAGTAAGTGGATTTTCTTCCAAAGTAAAAAGGTCATTAGCTGAACCTAATGTACTCTCCATTGTCAATATAAAACCAAGGGCAAATGTTCAACGCGTATGTTGTAATGATGGGATGCCATCAATTTTTAATGTTTCAAAATAATCCTTGGTCTTAAAGCAAATATCTTTAAAATAAGGCAAAGTTTTTGACCTGATTGGTGCCTTATACCCGTTCCCAAATGGCTCCTCACAATTTGAAACATCAAAAATTCTGTCTATAGTAAGTAGAAATTCCACAGTGGCAATACTCTTTTGAAAACCCGTGACACTGTTTTTTTGCAGATATTCAATGGCATCTGCCACACCACTACTTATTGTTTGTGCAGCAAGACTTACATTCATAATTTTATTCTTGTAGTTGACATGATGAGAACTGAGTGAATTTGCCAATTTTAATTTTTCTTCAGTTTGAATATCGTCCAGAGCTCTGATATAATCCCAAGAAATTTCGCCTGAACTGGAAGTAAGATTTTTTTCAGCAAAACAATTCCTAGCCAATTTCAACATATGGCAAACATCTAGTACACAATATACTTGAACTGAATGATCACTAGGATGAACAAAATAAGGTTTTAGTTTGTCATATTCAATATTGCAACCCAAATTGTTGCATGTTGAAATATTGACATTGGTTCCATCTGATGTTATGGACCTAACAGTTATACCAACTCCATATAAACTCCTTGAACAGGCCATCATTAAGTGGATTTGCAAATATGCATCTGCTTTATTTGTTAAAAGTAGGCCACTGGGCATTTGAAATTATCTGTAAAGCTTACAATTTGCAAAAATAGTGCCTCCGTTGCTCGCATTTCGAAATAAGTGCCGAATAGACCACCGTAATCGACATTACCAAATGCTTCCGTTAGGCAGCACAAATTGTTTGCGTACAAAACTATAAGCTTTGGGTGAATAAAAGTACAATGTGTGGACAAATTGTTTCATCAAAGAAGAATATCTGCGTTGTCCAGAATGTACACCTTCATCTTTCCCTTTTTGAAGAAGTACAAGTTTCAAAGGCAAACCTGAAAAGAAAATATGCCATAGGTTTTTATTTTGGAAATGTAATTTTATTCTTCTTACCTTCGAAATGCTTTTTTAGGATTTCGTCCAGCTTTTCATCAATATGTCCGCTTTTTAAAATCGAATGAATAACTTTTCACTTCGGAAATTTTCAGATCTCTCCTCTTTTACCTTCTGTTCCAGTGTTTTGACTTTTCTTTGCAATAGTATATTCTGATATGAAACAGTTTGGGTTTCGCAATCAATCAACGTTTGAACTTGAGAGCTTGTTGAAGTGACAGGTAAATCAATGTTCTCAGGAGATATGGTATTACTAATAACATCCTCAATATAAACATCCACAGACAATTCCTGAAAAAAAAATAAAAATTTATTTTTATCAAAGAGAGGTGCGAATATATATTTCTTTCTTTCACGTCATACTAGATACCCACCACTTTTTTTATTTTTCTGCGAAGTTGAGCAATTTTTGGTAACAAATGCTTTGGATATGAAGAGACAGTAGGAACAGCATTTGGTTTCAAACGTTCAGTGAAACATCCTGGTTTGACCCTGTGATCTATTGGAAGGAAATGATCCCCACAAAGTTTGCTACTTTTGGATGGAGCCCAATTCTCCCTGCGAACTGCCTTCATCCATAACTCTAGGATATCTGGTCGTTTGAATGGAAAACTGAAAAATAAGTTGACTTTCAATCTTGCTAGTAATATCGCTAATTATTCATCACATAACCAAATCTAAATATTATCAACTTACTCATGAAAAGATATTTGCTGATAATCTTGCTCGTTTTTGCATCCAAACGCTACACAATAAATCACCATTGTTTTTTAATGTTAAATGAAAACAATCGCCAATGCCAGTAGCAAATCACACCAACTATGCTGCTTTTTAAACCACACACGATAAAGGAAACGAAACTAATAGCACAATAGAACACAATAAATGTATATATTCACTTATATCAAACGTATGGACCAAAAATAATCCCCAATCTCAGAACAGAAAATAAATCACCATTGTTTTTTAATGTTAAATGAAAACTATCGCCAATGCCAGTAGCAAATCACACCAACTATGCTGCATTTAAACCACACACGATAAAGGAAACGAAACTAATAGCACAATAGAACACAATAAATGTATATATTCACTAATATCAAACGTATGGACCAAAAATAATCCCCAATCTCAGAACAGAAAATAATCCGAAGGTACTGAAACTGGTGGATAGGGTGCGTGAGGAAGAAATTTGTTCTTTGATTCATTGATTTTGGCCGTAGCGAGAAGGATGTGAAATGAAACAAAACTTTATCTTTCGCCAAATGCGGCCATTTTTCAATTTCATCACTTAGAGATATACTTTCTCCTAAAACCAAGTCAATTCTGTATAACGCCCTAGCAGAATCGGTACTTCGATATTGTATTGCTGTGTGGAATTGCGTTCAATAACACTCAATTGCTTACAAAATTCAACACTTGAAAATTATATAAAAAAAACAGATGCTTCTTCATGGATCAACTATACAGATAAACCAAAATATTGAACGTTATATCCTAGCTAGCAGTGTTGTATATGGATGTTCTTGAACATCCGTAAATATAGTCAATTTACTCACAAAACATTGGCCGACAATTTGCAAATTAAAATTCCACTTTTCAATAAGTGCCATACACAGAAGATCAAAGAGATTCACAAGTTCAATCCTATCCTCAAAAAGTGCATAATCAAGAATCCGATAACATTCAATATTTTCTAAAAAACACACAGGAAGAAATAACTCATATCCACTTCGTTTTCCATTTTCCATATTTCAATAATTTTTTTATTTTATTTTTATCATGTTTCTATCCATACAGGCAGAAATATCACATCTTTGTTCACCATATAACTTACCACTACACTACTATTTGTCAGATAATGAATATTTAACCCATTCTCGGAATAATAATAATTTATTCACTCAAGTTTATAATTTATAATTTCACAGTGTAATTGCATTCTTGAATGGCGAATGGTGAATAAATTGAAGAAAATACTTACGAAGCAGGGTATGCCTGCTTGTGTGTAAGAATACAGTAGTTTAACAATATAGTAAGATTGTGCAATAATAAACATTCATAAGAGATATAAATAATTAACTAGGGAAGGTATACAATATTAAAAGATTGGTAATACAGACAACAAGAAAATGGTGTAAAAAATCAGGGTATATAACTGTCACAAGATAAAACTAAGGTATAAAAATAAAAATTTGAAAAAACTGATAATAAATCTAAAAAAGTATTAAAGATTTTGAGTAAAACGAATAGTGATAATAAATCTATAAAATGATATATACACATATGCATTTAGTTTTCGATTTTCTCATGTATTTCTGCACGGGAAGTATGCTGAACGGAAAGTTTAAGTTTGGTTTTAAATTTTCTAGGGTTTGGCTCCCATTTTAGTGTTTCAGGTAGACAGCTGAAAAGTTTAGGGCCCAAGTAACAATAGTTCCTTTGACCGACTGACTTGTGCATGACTGGTATTACGATACGTTTTCTGTGGCGGGTGCTATAGGTATGACTGTAGGTGATCAATTCGTGTTTGTGTTTATATTGGACTGCGGTTATGTTTATGAAGAATAGTTGCCTCGGGTCAAATATTTCAGTTTCCGAGTAGAGGAGGTTGCTAGGATAGTTGTATCCTTTTTGCAGAATACATCTTAATAAACGTCTTTGAATGACTTCAAGTGAATGTAGATGTATTTTAGAGACTCCTCCCCACCCAATTATGCCATAGTTCAAGTGAGATTCTACCAAACTTTTGTACAAAATTATTTTTTGTTTGTGGTCGAGTATGCTGATTATTTTTCTAAATTTATACAGAATGCAACGTAGTTTTTTTACAAGATGTAATACTTGTTGGTCCCATCTCAGATGGGTATCTAGAATAATGCCGAGGTATTTGATTTTTTTGACAGGTTTGATGACGGCCGTGTCGGATATTGCTATGTCATATTCTGGCAATGATATATTATAGCTACTGAATGGTACGTACTGCGTTTTGTCAAAATTTATTGATAGTAATCTATAGTCAAACCACTTCTTTATGTCGCGTAGGTCGCACTCTAACTTGAGTTTCAGATTGAACCAGTCATCGTCTTCGCAGAATATGACTGTGTCATCGGCAAAGCTGATAATTTTCGAGTGGGTACTCAATAAGAAGAGATAATCTATATAAGTGGGAAAAAATGTATCTACATCTACAGGTATTTCACTCATAATGATATCATTTATCATATCATAATGATATAATATATATATATTTTTTAATACTGCATTGTTATTGATTGATATTTTATCGTATATTGTATTGTATTATTGAATTCCGATACTTCTTGTCCTACTGTCCAATATTCTTGTTATTTATAACCTCACCGTATTGGTTCACCAAATACGAGCACATATTTTTTCAAGGAGCTTGTTTTGCTTAATTGGACTGGTAGATCTATAAACATTCCATTTATTGCCGGCGAAAAAAGTGCACGAAGCAGATTCACGATCCAGCATAATTTGATTTAGGGCACCGAAGTAGACGGAGATTTTTATGACTTTATAGGGTGGCGATACAGAGATGAAAAAATTATTGGGATAGAAAACCGAGAACTCAATAGTTCGATGAATGAAAACATTTCGATTCGGAGGCAAAAGAGGTAATTTTGATTACACTCTTGATTAATATTATTGAGGGACGCATACTGGAAATATATCCTGCATACTCAAAAGCAATAAAGGAGCAAAACAAGGTATCAGACTTTCATGAGTCGGATTTTCTACTTTCTGGTTAAGCTGCACATCATTTAAGAATATCTTTATTTATTTCTATTTCTATATTGGTTCCCGGTCAATGCGACTTTTTCTCACAGTGGGCTCCTTGATACTTGGTATCTGATACTTTTTTAATTCTGCAAGGAAGGCAAAAACCTAGTTTGGCTACTCACAACTTCTTCAGAAATATAGATTATGGTGAGAAGGAAATCATTCTCAATTGAATATTGATAAACATAATGATAATTGAAAAATCTAGGATAAACATAAAGTTATTTTTTGTAATATCTAATAGAAAACAACGTCTTCTCCGGTTGGAACACACGTTGGAAGTTGAACTTTATCTGTTAGATATTTGTAGCACGCCAATGGGTGAACCGTCGCTTGTTCGGGTGGTGTCTCGTGCATTGTAGGTTAGCTGAATGACGCTTAGAAGGTTGGATGGGAGGAGGAGAGAGGAGAAATGGTACTTTGGCGAAGGAGGTGTGTTGTTATGGATCGTAAAAGTACGTAACCACTGTTATTTATTTGCTGTTGTTAACTGTGTCCTACGAAGGCGTAAAAGTGCCCCACTTTTTTTTATTTTACAATTCCGACTTGTAAGACGGAATTCCGACGTGTATCTCGGAATTCCGACTTGTATCTCGGAATTCCGACTTGTATCTGACTTATAAGTCGGAATTCCGACTCGTAGTTCGGAATTCCGACATAGAGGTGATAACAATGAAAAAACATTCAACAAATGCGATTATTATAAGTATATATAAATATATAAATAAATATATATCTTTATATATATAATTCTACTGTACGGGTGTGGCACTGAACTCCTCCTAAACGGCTGGACCGATTTAAACGATTTTTTTTGTATGCGTTTGGGTGGAGCCCTGGATGGTTTAGATTCACAAATCAGCCCGGCAGATAACGCTGCAGTCGGTATCATAAACGGCTGGACCGATTTGGATGATTTTTTTTGTATGCGTTAGGGTGGCGCCCTGCATGGTTTAGATTCTCAAATCATCCCCCTTAATGTTAAGGGTAGTCCACCACTCAAGTTTTGTTTTCGTTTTTGGAAAAAAAAAATTGTTTTTATTTTTTTATGATACAGCATTCAAAAATACATACAATCCTGAATTTCCCCCCTTCTGCGATCAACCCCTATTTTTTTGGCAAGATTTTTATTTTTATTTTGTCATGACTTAGAATAAAAAAATTCATATTACTCCTAATTTTCACTCTTCTACGATCAACCCCTATTTTTTTTTTTATTTCATAGAAAAAATGGGATAACGGGAATAACGGAATAACGGGATAACGGGATGACAGGATAAGGGGAAAACGGGATAACGCGATAAAGATAAAATGGGATAACAGGAAAACGGGATAACGGGATAACTGGATAATTGGATAACTGGATAACGGGATAACGAAAAAACCAGAAAACGGGATAACAGGATGACAGGATGAGGGAATAACAGGAAAACGGAATGACAGGATGAATAAAAAACGGGATAATAGGAAAACGGGAATAACGGGATAACGAATAAACGGGAAAACGGGATAACGGGATGACAGGATAAGGAAAAAACGGGATAACGGGATGGAGAAAAAATGGGATAACAGAAAAACGGGATAATGGGATAATGGGATAACGGGATAATGATATAACGGGATAATGGGATAACGGGATAATGGGATAACGGGAATAACGAGATAGCGAAAAAGGGATAACAGAGACGGATAGGGATAAAGAAAAAAGGGTAAGAAAAACGGGAAGAGTAAACGAGACGGATAACAGAACGAAAGGGCAACAGAAAGCGAAAGGAGTCAAAAGCATAATCTAGAAGGAACAACATAGAGTAAAACATAGAAAAAAAAAATTCTACGCGGACGAGAGTTTTCGGGAAAAACATTTTAGGGAACATAGAAATTTGGACAGGACAACAAATATATACATATATATATATATATATATATATATATATATACATATATATATATATATAAATATTTATAAATAAATTTAAATATGTACAGGATGTATCAACGTGGGTGGACGATAACTGCTTCCCTATTCAAGATAAGAAAAAGTGTCTCTACTAAAAGTTGTAGGATGCAATAGAAGCTATGTTCCAAAAATAACTACCAACATACAGGGTGTTCGATAACTTGGTGACTCATCAAATGTATGTTTTTTTAAATGGAAAATCCCATACATTTTCACCCGATTGAATTCCTTTAGAAGAGAAGATTCGGGAGTTATCGTGGAAGTTTTGTCACAAAATGGATTCATTCAACACCAAATATCTCAAAATCGATAATTTGGAACAAGAAAATGTTTCCATTCAATATTCTTGAAAATGCTGTATTTTCGTTTCCTATTCATGATTTTGCCGAATAGCGCCAAAACTCGGGATCACTTTTCTATACCAGAAAAGTCCACACTATGAGTTTGCAGAAAATATAGTGTTTGGCTACTTGATTTCCATCGCAAATGTTTCTAATGCTTGCGGAAAGTATAAGAAAGTTATCGTAACATCAATAACGATTTTTTTGTCAATGCTGTACAGAAGAGGTAACAAAATAAACTCAATGATTTTCAAAAAGCATGAGTTTACAGCAGACGTTCGAACAATCTCCCATTTTGAGCTATGTACAAATTCAGTGTATCTACAATTGCTCTCCGGACATCAATGAAAGTTAATCTTGTAAGAGAGCGAAAAACTTCTCTAATTCTATTTCTCATGTCTTCTCATGTCGTCGGTTCCTCGCGGCAGGCCGACCTTTCCTTCAACATATCTCCAGAGAAAGAAGTCTGGGGGCATGAGTTCTGGGAACCTTGCTGGTCACTGAATGGGTCTGTTTTTATTTTCTGCACCATATGTTTAAAAATCTTCTTACCCGATTTTTATTGTGGGTGGGCGCGCTATCATGTTGGTATAACCTGTGTCTATTGTCAATTGGCACATCCCTCAACAAAGTGGGTAAATCATTTCGGAGAAAATCCCGGTAGATTTTTCCGTTCAGTGGCCCATCAAAGAAATATGGTCCTATAACCTGATCTCCAATCATGCCCCGAAATTTATCGACCATCTTTTTTGGTTTTCAACTCCTCTGACCCAATAAGGATTCTCTGTCGAGTAGTGGTGGCAATTGTGTCTATTCACCATCCCATTACTTTTGAATGTGGACACATATACATGTGGCTGTCGGCACAATTTGTATCTCTCTCTACACTTTCTGGCTACATCATTCCAGTGTTGCCGATTGGCGAATAACTGTCTGAGGTGCGCATCTTTGCGAGGGTTGCGGATAATTTTCGAATCCTAAAATATTTCGGACAATCGGATGCGAAATAATGAATCGATATATTCTGTTGGCAACATCTTATTTTACCTGTTCATTCCATTGCCCACTGCCTCAACCAGGTCACAGAGTACTAGAGTAATTTTGTTCTGTGGATCCAGAGTACGTGCTGGGTCTGAGTTTACTTCAAAAAGCGACATGACATTTAGTTTCATGGCTTGCTCCTTATAGTACAGATATATATTTTTAATTCTTTGGAAAATTCTACAATCAAAATTTTCAAATTGTCATGAGTAAGATAACTTTTTCTATTATTTCGATAATAAAATGATATGTTTCAGAGGGCGAATTGAGCCCAGTTCTGATGAAGAATGAAGTTAAATTTGTTTTTTACCTAATTATATTTTGTTTCTTTGTTCTCTCACTTTCACAAGCCATAATTATAATTAATAAATACTAAATTTTATTTGCAGTAATAGAAGTTCATGGAAGTTTCAAAAGTTATAAAAAGTTCTTCGTAGTTATTTGCAGAATATTTTTGTGTGAATTCGTCCTATCCAAACTTTATTAAAATATTAAACTTATGTATTTTTATTCAAGTGTATAATCAACAATCTTATAGTATAGTTATAGTATAGTTCAGTATAGTATATTTTTTTTCGTAACAAGTGTGTGAAAGATACTAATTTAATTCTTTACTAGTCCTTACTTTTCAAGCACAATATTCTCGAATGCCTCAAATCTTTGTATTATTCAATAAAATATATGGAAAAATTATTATTGAGATTGAGATTGAAAAAGAGGTAATTTAAAAAAAACGACAGAGTTGAAAACGTAAAATACAAAGATTGTAAGGTATAATAGGAATAAAGGAAAAGGAATAATGTACATTGAAATGAGAAAAAAACAAATAGTTAAAGCTCCAATTTTCAAGTTACACGGATTCAGAGTATCGTATATTTCAACATGTTCCATCTGATATGAACAGCATTGTTATTTTCAATCACTGTTTTATGTTGCCAGTAAAATTTTGTGAATGCCGTACAATAATTAATGACCCTAACATTCCGTGGAATCATAATGCACAATCTAATCAGCTGTGAGAAATCCTCAAATTAAAAATGTACCACATATTTTTTTTTGTTTTGATGATGTTTGAAAAATAAAGAAAACAATCATATTCTGAAATTTACTCCTCTAATAAATCACAGTGCAATTCAAAAATCTTATGAATTTCGAAAATTTAATATGTCTTTTTAATCATATTTTTATTTAGTTCAATCAATTATAGCCGGCTATTAGTCACATTATGTCCAAAAACCGGTTGCCGTACAGGAATTTATAATCTTTCTTTGAAAAATATAAGATTTAACAGCCAAATGCAGGTATTTTTTATATATGTTATATCAACCATAACTTTCGAACGGCATAATTTTTGAAAATGAATTTATGTGTTAAATAATATTGTGGAATCGATGCCGTACATTTTGCAATGATCTTGAACCATACAGTCTAAGTAGGAGTTTGCGTGTAGGGCTTCTCACCCCAGTACCGGCAATATACAGGGTGTCCCTGGACTTCATTTTTTCCTCTCGGGAGTGTATAGATGGGGTCAAAATATTACCAGTACCTAATATAACTTCGTTACCAAGTTACGGGCCCTCAAAGTTACAAAATGAAAAATGTTTTTCTTTGATAACTTTCAAAGTGAATATTCAAAATCATCTAAATTTTGGTGATTGACTAAACAAATGAATTCCTTCGATGAGCTCCCATGCAGGAGTCAGTTGTTCTGCTACAAAGTCAGGAACGGACTACTCCCGATGGTCCACACCCCAAAACTTTGAAATGACTGGGATTTGTCAATATGTTTTAACAAAACAAGGTTACCTGGACAATTTCCTGAATAAAGTACTCGTGTAGAAAATCGATCGGAGCAAGGATTTTTGATAAACATGCATTTTTGTTCGACGACATCCAACCTGAGATGTCTACCATTATTCGAAAAGATTAATTTGTAATGAAAATAGAAATGATAGGTACAATGTTCATAACGAATTTTTATCATGCAAACACGTTTACCTTACAAAACTCATGGTGTAAATAATTTTTATTTCTTTCTACAGGGTGTTTTTGTCAACATCTGTGTAAGAAATGGAACATAAATTTATTCACCAGATATTTTTCACCTATTCATATCTAGCCGTTTTTGTAGTTCATTCGTTTGCTTTTTATTAGTTATGTCTTCCGATGTGCGTTTTTTCAGCTAAATTTATCTTCGGGTTAAAGACTTTTTTCCCATGAAATTATACTTATCAGTGAAACTCCTCAATATTTGAGCTGTGAATACGAGTTTGCAACATCCAAATATTGAGTTTCATGAGAATTCAGATAACACAACACGAAACGTGCTTTTCCCATGCGTACATACAAAATAGGGACTGAATTCGATATTTCATAGTGGAGTAGCTTGTTAGTTCAAAAACACCACGACTCTACATAACTTAATATTTAATTTGAAAAAATATCCACATTATGAATGAAGCTTTAAACTAGGTACTGTACTTTTTGTTTACGACTTTTTTTCAGCATATTTTGTATTATCCCTGTTATGAATGTTGTTGAATTAACGTTAGCATTAGTATTTCTACTGTGAACATTTTTCATTTCAAATAATGGTGGACGATCGGGTTTGATGTCGTCGAGTAAAACTGCATTTATATTAAGAATCGTTGTCTCGATCGACTTTCCACACGAGTAGTTTTATCCAGAAAATTGTCTACGTAACCTTATGTTACTGAAAACTATTGAAAAATTATCTGTCATTTCAAAGTTTTGGGGTGTGGACCATCGGGGGTAGTCCGTTACTGACTTTGTAGCAAAACAACTGACTCCTGCATGAAAGCTCATCGAAGGAATTCATTTGTTTACTCAATCAACAGAATTTAGATGATTTTGAATATTCACATTGAAAGTTATCAAAGAAAAACATGTTTCATTTTGTAAAACAGTTGTAAATCACCTATATTGGGGGTAAAAATTTGCGGAAAATATTTTTTTTCCTGGCTTTCAGTGAGAAGTAAGTCCTATTCGAGAAATGCCGTTCAAGAATATTTTGTTGGAAATATCTCTTCCCTCGATGGAAAGTTACTTTTACCTGCGTACTTACTTGCACCGCTCACAACTGACGGCACAGTGCCCAAAGCAGTTGTTTCGTATGTTACTATAATTCTGAATATAATTCATGCTGGGTCACATGACCCCCAAAATTGGCCAAGTTTGTAGACTATTACATTTGATTTGCATTCATAGTGCTATCTATTCAAACATGTTTTTCAAACAAATGAACTAATTACATCTCCTTGATTTTTTTGCAATTTCATTTGTTATAAAATATTATCAATGAATAAAAACTTTTTAACAGAAAATAAAACCGACGAAATACGGAACTGAAAAGTAAAAAATAAAATAAACCTTCTTAGTTTCAATAACTAAGCTCCCAAACTAATGTAAGTAGCTAATTTTGAGTCGGCGCCAAACAAACAAGCAACTGAATCAGGTAAGGCGTAAAATGATGGCATCGAGTTGGGCGGTGACATTCTGATAATTTTTTTGAAGTAATTCAATGATCTTCGTTGATTGTTTGTTTGGCGCCGACTCAAAATTAGTTACTTACATTAGTTCAGGAGCTTAGTTATTGAGACTGAGAAGGTTTATTTTATTTTTTATTATTCAGTTCCGTATTTCGTCGGTTCGATTTTTTGTTAAAAAGTTTTTTCATGGATAATCTTGAAAGTAAAAGTCATAACAACCCGTTGATAAAAAAACTTCTTATATTGGTATAGATATGTAGACGACATCTCATGTTGCTTTGTAGGAACTGAGCGACAATTAAATACATCAATGGCATTCATTGTTCAATCGAATTTACAAAAGAAATTGAGATGAATGATTGAATAAACTTCTTAGATTTGACCATAACGAAAATAAACAATAAACACGATTTTTCAATTTTCCACAAACCTTCGTATACAGATATTACATTACATAGTACTTCCACTCATCCCTACCAACACAGAGTGGCCGCATATGATAATATGATCCACAGACTAGTGATTGTTCCTCTGTCAGGAGAGAATTTCAATAAAGAATTGAATATAATTGAACAAATTGCAGCCAATAAGGGATATAACTCAAGTTCAGTTGACAACATTCTATCGAAAGGCAATTCAGGAAGCTTATCCAACCGATTCAAATACAAAGTCAAACTTCAGGGTAATTACTCATTTCGGCAAACCTTCAGAGATAATTTCTGATTATTTGAGACATAAAAATATTATTATTGCTTACAGAACAAATAATAATTAGGAAAAACTTATTTAAAACAACAAAGATCAAATTGAAAAGTCTGACAAATCTGGAGTATATAAGCTAACTTGTGGTACTTGTCCAAGTTATAACATAGGACAAACAGGTAGAACTTTCAAGCAACGCATATGTGAGCATAGAAACAGTTTTATTAAGGGCAACTCTGATTCAACTTTCGCTTACCATCTCCTGACTGAGAAGAATTGCTTTGCTAATGTCTATGAATTTTTGCATGTAGAAAAGAAAGGTCAAAAACTTGATCTCCTAGAGAGCTCAGAGATCAACAAAGACAAGAATTCACAAAACTTATTGAATGACCAGATTAATTTGAATAATTCGCCCCTTTCAAATCTGTTTACTGGAAATTGAATAATCTTTTGTCCAATAATCACTAAATTACCTAATATCCCACTGACTACCTGCTTCTATTATTCAAATCAAACCTCAGTAATTGTTATTTAGTTTCCATTTGAAATAGCTATAGTATAGCGAAACACGTGTCGTGGGTTTTGTAATCCAATTTTTGTGAAAATCGTAGTGAAGTGTGTTTTAGTTTATTTCAATTATGGATTTTCATCAAGTATCGGCCGGGTCTATTCAAAATTTCATAATTAATAACAACTAGAAATACCGCAAATCGATAATCTCATTACGGATAGCTGTCAAAGGCTCCACAAGGGGAAATAATTTTAGGAGTTTTTGTTCAACAATTATCCGGCAAGAAATTTTTTGATTAACAATATTTCATGAAAACTCTGTGGAAATCTTTTTTCCTCTGCTTTTTTTTTGCTTTCAAGTGTCTATATAATACCATGATCTTATCACATTTTTGAATTATTATTCAGTACTATAATTTTCTGCGAATTATCGTTAACTATTGAATTCATTTCTCCAAAAGTTTCCTTGTTTTCCCATTCAGACTGAAAAACTCGTTCTGTTTGAGTATTTCGCATCTCTCGCTTTCCTTTCATTTTAAGATTTGTTCAAAAATCCTTGAACCAACTATAATATAATTTTCACCGAATATTCTTTATAATTAGTTTCATCTGATTTCTTCATGTGAATGCCCACTATTGAAGAATTGAAGCAACTTCTTTCACAACTCATGGGTACAAGGAAAAAACGGATTTGTTAATTCAACTAAATTCATTTGGTCACTTTTATTGACTTGACCCGACTACATTCATCCCAAAACACAGGTGTACTCGATTGATGGAATCATTATAGTACGGTGACAAAATGTATTTCTCAATGCAATGCTAACACTTATTCGATTCGATTATACAGGGTGACAAACTTCAGAAGGCGATTCTTCACAATATTCTAATATGAATTGTTCAAATAAATATATTTCCGGAAACGCTTCGTTTCCAAGATACAAAAGGTGTTAAAAGTTTTATTTTTATTTTAGTTTCTTTTTTAAATAACTCTCGAAATAATGACCTTAGTTGAACGAGAATTGATATTGAGAGAGGTGTTGAATTCGAACCTGATGCTATTATTGCTCTTACTTGTAGGGGCGCCACCTACACGCCTTTTTCTTTTTTGAAGATTCATAAGTTTTTTGAGCATACCTTTAGCACATTTTTCAGTGGAAAAATAAATTCCTCCATCATATCTACGTAAAAAAGCTACCCCTGTTACAAGTCGCTATAAGCAACCGTTACCTAGATATTTGGACTTGAAAATTTCAAGTCGATTATTTGATAATTGATGCGTGTTGAAGTTATTACCATTATATTGCATTTTTCACAAGAATTCTTAGGAGATGAATTTGACGTAGTTTTGGTTTTTTGTTGGGGGGACCAACGGGACCAACTATTCTATTTACTTGAACTCGTTTGAAATAGTTATTTTTGTATCAAGGATGCAAAATCTGTATTTGGTTTTATAAAATTTGTAAGAAATATCAACATTTTATTTCAAAAAATTTTGAATATGTAGAATGAAATAAAATAAAGGAAACTAAATTGTATTCAAATAAATTGTTCAAAGTGTAAACCTTCAGCGAAGGTACAGGCATTCAGTCTTCTAGTCATTGAATCCGAACCCACTCAAAAATTATTGGTGTGTTTCTTACTGTTTCACGAGCGTCCACCATTCGGTTTCTCAGATCTTCCTCGTTCGCTACTGGAGTTTTATGAACCAGTAACTTCAAATGTCCCCAAAAATGAAAAACTATCGGGTTTAGATCTGGGGATCTTGGTGCCCACGCCTGGTTAGGTTCTTCTACACCCCTACCGATCTATCGATTTGGATAGACATTGTCAAGAAATTCCTTGGCTACAACGCCAAAATGGGCTGGAGCCCCATCATGCATAAACCACACGCGGATACGAATTCCTAATGGTACACTCTGAAGTAGTCCTGGCAATTCATTTTCTCATAGTCTCTGTAAGTTGCGCCATTCAGTCGGAACGGAAGAAAGAAAGGACCTATCAAGTAATTATCAATTATTGCCGACCATACATTTATAGAAAATTTATACTGATAATGCCTTTCACTAACTGCGTGTGGATTTTTCAGAGCCCAAACATGGTTGTCATGAAAGTTTGTAATAGCATTTCGGGAGAAGTTCGCCTCGTCCGTGAAGAGTACATATCTTAAAAATTGAGAATTTCCAGCCAATTTTCTCAAAAAAAACACATAGTAATGCGTCATGAAAAGTCTCGTGGCAGAAAAGCTTGTACCCTTCGAATAAAGTATGGATGAAATTGTTGATCGTGGATAATTCTCCAAACTGTGGACTGAGTAGAATTGAGAGCTTCAGCAATTATTCTTGTACTTGTTTCTGGATTCTCCTCGAGAGCGTTCAAAACAGCTTCTTCCAATTCTGGGGTTCGGACTGCTCGTGGTCTTCCAATGATATCAGCTGCCCTCTTGAAGCTACCTGTTTCAGCCAAACGACGGTGGAGACTGGTAAATGTTGGAGCTGAAGGCAGTACTCGATTAGGAAATCGCTCCTGATAAATACGTCTTGCTTCGCGCGCATTGCCATCCGCAAGGCCATAAACGAAATGTATATCGGCTCAATGAGCATTATTGTTTAAATAACCTTTTTTTTCAAAATTGATGTTTTAAAACTTACAGGAACTTCAACAGAACAACAAAACGTTAACCGGCCACATAATATATAATTACCAAAACTACTAACTTAAGGTAGTACCGCCACGAGACAAAAATATTATTTTCGATGAAATCGAAAAATTTCAAAAAACTTCTCGATTTAAAACGCAAAAAAAAAAAAATTTTTGAAGGGGGGCACAATCCGCATTTCTCTATGACCCCTTCCCCCCCTCTGACTCTGACTCACCCTGTATGTTCAACTATTGAAACAATCTCCAAATCATATTGATTAAAAATTTGTTTCAACACAAAAATAATATTTTATTGAATCATACAACGGAAATAGATTAATTCAAATAGAATAATATTATACTGATTGAATTATATGCGTTAGATGGCGAAGGGTAAGCACAACTAACCTGACTCGGATAATGTTACCGAATAGCAAAGCCAACTTATCATCGTTGCGACGTCTGTACTTAAATGTCTGGTGTAGGCTCTCATGCTCGGTTGATATAAAAGATCAATTAAGCGTATTAACAAAATGAGTACCTACTCAGTTGAATAAGTATTTTTGGGATCAGCAAATTTTTTTTGAATTGACATTTTATTGACTTCATAAATTCGACATGAATACTTGTTTGAATATTTGTGTTGAAGCAATCAGAATTTTTTTTAGATTTGATTATTTAATTCAACAAAATAATTACATGGTTGAAACAATATTTCTGCCAAAACGAGTTATAAATAGAGTTGGTCTAATAAGATATTTTGTTCATGCAAATTAGTTTAAATTGATTGAAACTTTGAAATTGATCCAAAACCAAGAATTTCTTCTACTCAATTCGAGATTATATTTTGTCGTGCATATACGACACTTTTATTTGACTCCAATAAATTTCATTTGATTCAACATTTTGTTTTTTTCTGTGTAATAATTGCTATCACCTTTCACTCAAAATTTTGTATGAATGCAAATGAATTTGTGGAATGGGAATAGAACAAATTCACGAAATACGTTTTACGACTTCGACCCGTACTTTGAGTGATAGTTTATGAATAGAAATGATAATTCAAAATATTGGTTGTTGATAACAAATATATGGAATATTTTTTCGGCTGAGTGTGAGAGAAATGTGTTCAACCTCTATAAATTTGTGAAAGTCTCATTGTTCAATCACCAAGGAAAAAGGTATCTTTCAATTTTATTATCATCGCACTTGAGTATGGAGTGATCCCAACATGATCTATATCCTTGAATTACCTCATATGAAATAATTGTATAGACATATCACTTTGGGATGATTCGTTTGGATAAAAATATTTGCGACGAAAATCTATTTTACGCGTCTGTTGTGACTTCATACAAATCATTTTTTGTTCTTCTTTGATAACATTATTCCAAAAATAATTCACATATAATTTCCACTCGTCGCCATAGCTTTGTAAGGATTTCCCTCACAGTTCAAACATAAATTAAGCTACTGGCACTTGTATCTCTGTTATGATGATCAAAGGTGTACAATATTTTCAGGTATAAACAAACACTTCGTCCTCAAAGAAGTGCACTTTTGTTGGAGGAAAAGTTCAAAGGGGAAATTCCTTGTTAATTCTGTGGGATAATTCTATTCGAATGGAATGAATCTGGAATAAACGAAGCGCAATGTTTTCAAAGCTTTGATTACGTTTATGGAATATACCTTTCGGATACGTTCCTCTTTGAAGGTGTTATTTCTTTGTTATAGAAAACATGTTCATATTTCGGTTGGGGATTTTTTGTATTGGTGAAATTTTTCATCATTAATTGATCAATAATTTCAATACTTTGGAACTTCCATGGTGATATTAAATTTGTGATCGTAGCATGCTTATTCTTTCATTGATATTATGATATTAAATTGAAAAAATAATTTTATTAATTTATTTTCAGTATTAGACGGACATTCACCAATGAAGTAAATCACATACACCATGAGTCGAAAATAATAGTTAGTGACGTCAGTCACTAGTTCAGAAACAACATTATAAGAGCGGCAAAATAATATGATATTTCACAATGAAAATCTGTTACCTGTGATCTGGGACATTTCTTACTTTACTGCCCTAGGTGTGTAATGTACTATATAATTATTGATACCATGCACCCCACGCTTTTTTTCAAATAAAATAAATTTTTTCTCATTTTCTATTTTTGTAGTCTGGTTTTCTATAAAAGCGTGTTTTTTAGTTTTTTGAAACCATTATTTATTTTCAACTTTTCAGTTTAGTTTTCTATTAACGCGTGCTTTTAGTTTTTGAAACTATTATTATTATTATTAAATTTTTTCAACTATTATTCTCCAATATTGAATAGAATCGGACCATAATCACAAAACTCGCGGGCATTTTGGAGCCACCATTTCGAATCCTCCAATTCTGACAAAATAATCATCGACCCCAAAAACCCCCACATACCAATTTTGAATAGAATCAGACCATAATCACAAAACTCGGCCGCCATTTTAAAGCCGCCATCTTGAATTTTTCAATTTTTACAAGAGAATCATAATATTCGACCCCAAAAACCTCCACATACCAATTTTGAATAGAATCAGACCATTATCACAAAACTCGTCCACCATTTTGGAGCCGCCACCTTGAATTTTTCAATTTTGACAAAAGAATCATAATCTCCGACCACGAAAACCCTCAGATACCAATTATCTATGCTGTATGTATATTTGAGTCTCCACGATTGTTTTGAAAACTATCCAATCAATTCAAATGCTTCTTTTGGCATACTGATCCTACAGATCCACATGAAGTTCTTAGCCTATTATTGTGTCATTTTATATACGAAAACCTTAACTTCCCTGTATTGAGTTTCAAATGCATAGTTCATTTGATGATTCAGAGATGGCGCCTCATATTCCAATATTTCGATAATGTAAATGAAGTAAGCGATTTGTAAGATTTAGGTTTTGTATATGTTTTTTCCGTGGAAAAATGGGTTCACCAGTTAACCTCATCTTGGTTGGGTCTGTACAATAACCTTGTATAAGCTCTCTGCTGATTGTTTTATCTCAATTATCACTCAAAATAGTTTTGTTTTTGTGTACTTCAGAGATGGCAACTAACCAAAAAAACATTGATGTCGTTTCAGAAGGGCAATAAGAGTATTCATGTATACATTGTATTTTTGTTGCAGAGCTATGAATAAAAAAATCGATATTTTCTATTTGTTGTATTCTGCCTTTTTCTTTTATTCTCATATGAAGTATTATTTTTATTGCGGAAATGATTTTTTTTATTGGATAGGGTATACTTCAGAGTTGGTCATATATGACTTTGAAAAGGAATAATCGACCCCTGAGGGCAGAAAAATAGGGTTTGATTGATTTTTCATCTGTGAACCGATTCCGTTGAAATTCGGCACACATATGTAGTTCTGATGACACTTCAACATAATGGATACGAGAAGTCTATTGAGTAGGTAGTTATTAGTGGATTTCAACCACAAAAAAAGTAAAAATATATTTTTTTTTTTTTTAAATGACACCGACGAAAAAAGAAACTGAAAAGCAAAGGATAAAATAAACTTGCTTGGAATTAATAATAACTGAGCTCCTAAACTGATGTTTATAACTAATTTTGAGTCGGCACCAAACAAATAATAAACGAAGATCAATAAAATTCTTACAAAATATCAAAACTCCGCCGTGCATCCCGCTGCCATCATTTTACGCTTTACCTAATTTATTTGCTAGTTTGTTTGTTGATGGTTTATTCTTTGCTTTTCAGTTTCCTTTTCCATCGGTTTCATTTTTTGTTAAAAAGTTTTTGGAAAGCATAGATGGAAGCAAGGCATCTTGAAAAAAACAGATTTGGCTATGTGGATTGGGTAGAGCCGTACAGCCAAAAAAAATATTCTCAAATTGAAACAACTAATTTCCCTGGGAATTCAAGTGAATCATTCCTTCAAATTGAACATATTTTTTGACCCGAAAGATTTGTTATTATCAATGGAAGAGAATCATTTTATTGAAATATGTGCTTAAACCAAGCATATCGTTATAAAAATATAAATTCTTCAACTTGATAATAACGATTTTTTTTTATCGAAAACATTTAATATTTTGATCTAATACTTTTGTTCCTTGATACAAGGATGGGTTATTCCAGCAAAATTGTAATACATTACGTTTATAAAATTTAAGGAATAAAATAAAAAAATTGATTAAATTATTACATTATCATTCTGTTGGGACAAAATATGTTTGAGTCCCACCTAAAATTGAAATCGTTATTAGCTAATAAGGTTTTCATTTGGAAAAATTAAAAACCCGTGATCAATTGTCCATGGAGTTATAATTATTCTAAATTTTGTAGAAAATTGGTGCTGAAACAAAAAGTGTGTTCAGAAAAATAATAAAAATGCTTTATTATTTCATAAAAATAACTTGTATATATCAGAAATCATAGATAGTTTCAAAACAAGAAGACAAATATCAAATGATACGAAATTCTTTTTCGACATTTTTCCTAAGAGCTCAACATAGATCACTGAGCAAAATCAAAACATTAAAAACAAAACATAATCTCTTCATTTCAACACCATGGACAGTTCAGGTCCATGGTGATGATGTCCATGGAGCTGACGAAACTTAGTATTTTTGGCATTTTTCAAGTAATTACAATTCTTTAAAGGAGATCTGAGGGCCTTCTTGAATGTAATATCATCTTGATTTTATGTTTACTAGCAATTTATACCAAAATTTAACTTGCCAGAGTGATACATGGAGTTGATGTATTGAAAAAATACGTACCTCATTAAACACTTGTTTCACTCGAAAGAGTCTAAACAATGCAAAGCACACAACCACCTCCATTGCTGATCGAGGAATGAGGTGTATGGCAAATCTATATCTAATATTAGTATACCCCCATGGCGCCCTTTAATGAATCATGGTGAAAACCAGGATGGTCTTGGTGATGATGACATTTTTGGTAACAGAGTAAAAGAGGCACATATTTGCTAAATTCTGATTTTAATTAACAATATTTTAATATCCAGAAATTGCCTAACATGTATTCTATCGAAGGCTAGAATAATTTGAACTTAAAATGTATTATTTATGCCGGTGAAGTTCATGTGAATGTAGTGAACATGTGTGGGTACAGTCCATGGCGATGATAAATAGAGGTAAACATTTTTTTTAATAAGAAACTTTTTTTGTTGAAAAATTATTGTTAGCAGCATCAAAAGATAGGGTGTTTTTGATATTATTACAATTTTTTATTCTGCAATTGATTATTTAGGTTTCAATATATTCGATAGTTACAGCAAATTCAACTATTTCGCTGGAATCACCCGGTTCTAAATATGCATTGCTTCAAATGGAAAAAACACAATTTCTTCAGGTTGATATTTAATTTTTTTTCTAAACAATAAGCATAATATTTCCATTGAGTACTCCCTTTCCTCGATCCTACAACTTCAATATGCATTTCTTTAATTAACAAAATGTGATTACCTCAAGTTGATATTACGATTTTTTCTAATTAGAAGAAAGTGATATTTTGATTCAATAATTTTTTCTCCGATATAAGAATATAAATATGCATTGCTTTAAATATGGAAATTGTTTCTAAAGGTGATATTAACAATTTTCTCGAATTGAAAGCCTAATATTTTGATAAAATATTTTCTTTCCTTGTTACAAGAAGTTGAATAAGAATTTCTTTAATTAAACAAGAAATATAACTTCTTCAAGTTGATTCTCGAAAAATTGAAATTTATCAGTTCGAAACATAATATTTTTCCAATACCATATTTTTTTAATCCAATACTATTTTCATGCATTTTTAGGGTTATAGGTTGAATCAGAAATAAAGCCATAAACTTGACTATTCAGTTGTATTTCATTTATAAAGCCTCAAAAGTTAAGGCTGCCTGAAAGTCATTGATGATTGTTTTGCAACTCAGTTTTTGGAGACAGGGATTGTTTTATTTCGATGGACATGAGTGAGTATAACCCAGAAGAAAATCCTTCGAAAAATGTTCAAATACAAAATGCCTAGTTCACTTCCTTGTACATTTCAAAAAGGAAATCAATATGCACGGATATAACACTTTCATGTTTTTTCCACCATAATAGTGGGTATAATGGTGTCACTTCTTCGTTCGTTTAGATAATGTTCGATTTCACATTTACAGAAACTTCCTGGAAAAAATATTTTCAGTTACAAGGTGAATTTTCAAGTATTTTTGAAATATTAGCAACTTTCTATATTTTCAGTGATTCTATTAGGTATATTATCCTTCAATTGGTTTGCTCTCCAAAAAGGATTTCTTTGAAATGGAATTTCATTGTAATGAATCACTATCTCCATTTCCATTATCTCATTTAAAAAATGCCGATCTTTTGAGATTTGTTAGCTAGGCGATGATGCCACCTCTATTTTTTCAATTTGAAGGGTACAGGAAGGAAAAAGGCAAAAATGCCAAGTTGAAAAAATCTATTTCTACAAGGTAACGCCACCTTTTTTAGCACAAACTGCCCTATAAATGGGCAAGAAGCAGCAAGGTCTGTAATATTTGTATGCAGTCCGGCTGGAAAGTCATGAGCCTTACATCACACAGTGTATGACTATATGAAGCAGATATCTGACAAGCAGACATTTCGAAATCCATGCAATAGCCTCGCAATAAATAAAAATACACTTGGCAACGTTCATATATTATCATATGACCAGCTCAGTTTATCTTTCATTTCTACCTCTAGCCACGCGCGCCACTCTGCAACAGTAAACTATGTAAATTGTGTTGTGTTATAAAAAACGTTAACATGGATAAACAACATTTTCTCAACTTGTGGGAGGCAGATGATGGAACTATATCTAATTTCCTTGGTAAGTATCGCAAAGTATTACCGAGAAATGGCGGTTTTTTAGTTAGACATTGTGTCGACGATATATCTATTGTCCTGTTTGAAGTCACTATACCTATATAATATGGAGGAAAGTAATCGTTTTTGTAGTTAGTTATCAACTCGTATGATTTTGAAAAATAATTCCTCCTACTGATGAATTTTTTTCATTTTTTTCAATATAGGGAAATACTGTGAAGAGTCAAGAAACGGGCACCGACTCTTTCAAAATTGTCATATTCTTGGTTTAAAACTGTGAATATGCATTTCTCTGATCGAAGCAAATATTTTTTCAATTGATCTTGAGTTTGAAATATTCTGCATGCGTTTGAATTACACAAAAATCACATAATTCAGAACAATTCCATATTCATTATTTCTTGCTTAAAAGGTGTGTTCATAAATGAATTGAATATTGCATCAGGTTATTTTTTCCAAAAAGAACATTTTATTAGCAAAATGGCCAGCCATAATTTCATTGAAAATGAAAAAAGTCATTCCTCAAGACAGCTGGCTACAAAAACCTATTCAATGAAAAACAACCATATCCATGAAAAACAACTAGTTCCCTGGGTAATGCTTCGACGGACGTTGAATGACATCCGATGGATAAACGTACAAGGTACTTTGCAAATGTTTTTGTTTCAATTATTTCGAAAAACTACAATTTGAATTATTACGCATTATGTCCCTGTTCGTACATCAACATGGTCTCTAGAAGATAAACTCGATTTTGAGAATTGAATCTCTATTATTTCTTCAGAATTACTTGTCATGGATATTTTCTGCCAATAACAATTTTATAACTTTTTTCCATCAGCACTAAAATATTTCTGACAACTGCACAAAAATGAAGTTTTATTTACTGCTTGCATAATCACAACATATATGTTAATGTTGATAGAAAATATTCATGTTATTTTTCCATAGTGAGTATGATGGAAATTCAGTGTTTCAAATCAGTCATTTTTTTTTCGAGACTGAGAGTTACTGTACATAAGGGATATAAGGCTATGATCCTAGCCCTGATATGGATGCATTACCAATCAAGGATATGAAATTATTCGATAAAAGTAAGGAATGTTTGACTTGAGAAACTGGTAATGTTAAAGGGAGAAAACGAACATTTTATCATGCATAGTTAATTTATTCATATCAAGAATATTATTTTTTCTTGAACAAATGGTTTTGATGAAGACAATGAACAAAAGTTTCATTATGAATAATTCATAGATTTAGATCATCAATATTACTTTTTCAATATTTAACACAAAGTATTTTTCTTGGATTGAATTGAAGCGTTTCTCATTGTTAGTGATTCATCGTTTCAAATCAAAAAAATTGTGGTTTTTAATTGAATAAATGGGTTTCTAACTCAAAGCAATGCTTATATTGAAGTAAATAAATTATTTTCCTAAATTGAGTAAATTTCATTATCAATTCAAGATGAATAACGTTTTCATTTCTGCATATCTCCGTATTCTGTCAAGAAATATATTGAATACATGACTTTTTTGAAAGAAAAAATCATCTCTTTCGTTATATACAAACAAATTATTCACTTGAGCCAATGCAGTCATGCTTGATCACATATTTTTTTTTGTGTGTATCAGGGATCTGAATTGGTTGTCAATAATTCTCATGAGAGTTTTGGTTTAGGCTCGTCTGTCATATTAGAATATGAAACTGGCTATTATTCCTATAATCTTTTTTGACATTTTGTTTATTACTGCCCCACTACTTGAAGTTTTTTCGCAAACATTTGTGGAACAGGAATCTGGAGAGAATCGGGAAACAAATTGTACAGTAAGTAGAAAAAAAGTAGTCAAAAAGAAAAAAAAAATATTTTATGAGTATCAGGCGATAAAGGCATACACATTTCGGCAATATGGCATGGTAATAATGTTGGGAGTATTGCTCCAAACACCATTTCAGTAAACCCTGTGCAGAATGAAGAGAATAAACTAGTTGGTGTAGAACAACCTCGGGGTGTTTAAAAATATACAAATATGGGCGGGGTTGTCTGGTGCGACAAGTATATTTGCCGTTATGGTACAAAAATTCGGAGTAAACAAATTTTTATTTGCTGATCGACTGCATTTGGTTTAGATTTTCTCGAGTAGAATGCTTGGCAGTTGCACAGAATGCAAGGGGTGGAGAATAGAACATCTAAATTCCACACAAAAAATAGCTATTGCTTCTTTGGAAAAATCAGAAAGCAGAAAAACAGAAGGAGCTTCCGCTCGTGCAAATATTGACTCAATGTTTGATCGTTTATAATGAAGTGAAAAAAATGCCTAATATATTAGTTGTTTTGCGCTATATCTCATCAATTATCAACTTTTGTTCTTATTTTACTTCTAATGTGTTGAAATTCAGTAATTTGTTGTTTGAGATATTTTTTGAAATGATAAAAAATTATAATTTGAAGCATATTTTTCTATTATTTTTTCAATGTGAGCCAAAAAACGTAGTTTCAGAATTATTTATATTTTTTTCTTCCCATTAATTCACTTCCAATGCAATTAATACCAAAAATAAAAATAAAACATTAATATCTGGGTTGAATGGACGAACAGCACGTACACATAAATCCATATCAAATTTTTGAAATTATCTATTCATTCAGGAGCTTGTATTCGATTGAATTATCATATCGAAGCAATTTGTGAGTTAGACTAGGAGGAATCGGCGCATGAGTACCGAAAACTATTCCACCTCAATTTTTTTATGCGATCCCCTTCGAATTGCCCTGTACTGATGATATAAATGCATGTTCCCATGGGGCTACCCCGTGCCATATTGTTTAAACCGAAATAGGTTAAACAATTGCAAGGAATTGTTATTTTTCAACCGGACAATTGTTTTTATATTCTTTATGATAATACAAAAATAAAAAAGTCCCATGACTTTTCACGATAAAGTTAGTATTTTAAGAGATATGAATTTTTATAGGTTCGAAAAATCTCAAATTTGGGTACTTTTGACCCATGAAAAATGTATTAACAAAAAAATATGAATAATATTTTTTTGTAATTCTTTATACAATAGTCAATAATATTCTTGATAGATAAAGAAAAAATTCATTGTTTATACCTGTTTTTTTATTGTTAATTTCGCGCGCTCACAAGTATGCGTCGCTTACCTTTAGGTATCGCCGTCTCTCTCTGACTCATGCGCTGCATCGGCCTCTCTGTGTCCTGAATTATTATTTATCATTTATCTTAAGAACTATTAACTTCATCGAAATTGTTAAGGAGAGCAATGTTATTATTAATTAAATTGTCTACAATTTGTTTGGAACAAATTTTTTTCTGGAATCCATTTTACATGTAATTCAATTTACTTTTTTATCAGTTTATATTACTTTTTTGTTATTAAAACAGAAAGTAATTACATTGAATAGCTTAAACAAACGAAGGTTATAGATGTAGAGGTATGAAATAATGAAACAAAATTTAAAAATAAGTATTTATTTATTATCAATATCATTTCTATATATTATATTCTTACAGTCTTCTGAATCACAACCACATGGAAGTATGCAACTAATATTATTTTTTTTACAGTAACAAGCTTTGGTTGCACAAAATTTCTTACAATTACACGGTTTTTTAAGATCAGTTGGAAATGGGCTTCTGTTCATAAATAGAGGTAGCAAAGTACCATTCTCTAGTTTGTATTCGAAATTCGTAAAATCTAATGTTTCATATTGGGGATTCAATGCATTTTTCCAAATGTATGTTTGAACAGAAGCTCTGAGTGCATGCAATTTGCACGGAATTTTCGATAAATTAATATTAGTGCCAAAGCAACGAGAAAAAATACTTTGTCTAGCTTCTTCCGCGGTGTTACCTTTTTCACCCAATATATTTGAATACAATGTTTCTAAGCCTTTCAACTCCTTAGTACTTAAATCCAAGCCATTGCCAAGAGGGATTCAAGCATCACGATTTTCTTTTACTTTTATCATTTCTAAAGCTTTTTTTTTGTGCCAATTTCACTTGTCGTAGCACAACCCGTAATGCGTGTGAAGCAGGTAAAATTTCACAAACCGGGTACGACGCATACTTGTGAGCGCGCGAAATTAACAATAAAAAAACAGGTATAAACAATGAAATTTTTTTGAATATCTACTAAGAATATTATTAACTATTGTATGAAGAATTGAAAAAAAAATTTATTTATATTATTTTTTTTTATATATTTTTCATGGGTCAAAATTACCCAAATTTGAGATTTTTCGAACCATTAAAAATTCATATCTCCAAAAATATTAACTTCATCGTGTTGTTCGGTTGAAAAATAATAATTCCTTGCAATTGTTTGAACAATTTCGGTTTAAACAATATGGCACGGGGTTGCCCCATGGCAACATGCATTTATATCATCAGTAGGGCAATTTGAAGAGGATCGCATAAAAAAATTGAGGTGGAATAGTTTTGGGTACTCATGCGCCGATTCCTCCTAGTCTAAGTGACAGAGAACATATACTTTCATCAATGTAGTCAATATGTAAAAAATTGAAATCTCCTTTAACAAAAAAAAACTCAAGCAGTATGTGTGTATGTGGTTGATTCAACATCTCAATGTCAAGAACATTCACCGTTAATTTGTAGTTGGGAAACAATGCATTGAATCACTTTACGAAGTAACAATTGCCACAACAGGCTAGCCATTCGAGTTAGACAGATTCTAATTAACTTGATGTCGGTTATTGTCAAAATTTTGTAATTCACTTTGATTGTCAACGTGAAATTATTTTCCCCCGATATTTCATCGACAGGTCACTCGATCACAATTGATTGAGGGCTGTGCGTATTTGAACTTTTTGTTTATTGAAACAATGAGTGTATGTGTCAGTTCCGAAATGTTTCCCAAACTACCTATTGCGGACGTTTTTACAAGCTTTTATTCAGTTCCACCTGTCCGGAAGTCTGTCTGTCTGTAATCAAATCTTGTAAGTTACATTTGACCCATTTCTAGTTGCTGATTGACGTGAAATTCGGCAGATGTTCATAGTTCCCGTGACAATGCATCATGGAATTTGTTAGAGAAAAACTTTTTAACAAAAAATTAAACCGACGAAAACATCAACTGAAAAGCAAAAAATAAAATAAACCTTCTTAGTCTAAATGATAATTGAGCTCCTAAACTAATGTAAGTAACTGATTTTGAGTCGGCGCCAAACAAACAATTATCGAAGATCATTATCAATGAAAGAAGTCATCAAAACGCAGCCGTGCATCTCGCTGCCATCATTTTACGCTTTTCCTAATTCAATTGCTAGTTTGTTTGGCGCCGACTCAAAATCAGTTACTTATATTAGTTTAGGAGCTCAATTATCATTTAGACTGAGAGAGTTTATTTTATTTTTTGCTTTTCAGTTGATTTTTTCGTCGGTTTAATTTTTTGTTAAGAAGTTTTTATTTTTTACTTTTCAGTTCCGTATTTCGTCGGTTTAATTTTTTGTTAAAAAGTTTTTATTTTTCAATTTTTTGTGGCTAAAATCTACCAATTACCACCTACTTGTTTTTTGATTACTTCCAAAATACTTACTTACCCACCTTACTTCAACTATTACCAGTTAAATAATATAATTATCTACTCTTACTATTTGTTGTAATATAAATTATTTTCAATGTTCTGGTTAGTTAATTCCATTACTTTGTATATCATTCCATCCTCTCATAAAATATACTGATTTTGACGGAACAAGAATAATGTCAGTAGCGATCTGTCATTGTCAACTACGTATGTGTGTGCTAATGTTCACTAGTGAAAAATCAATTATCCCCTATTTTTCCACCCGTAAGGGTGGCTAATTCCTTTCGAAATCCAAAAATTAGGTATACCCTATCTATTAAAAGAAGAATCATCCAAATCGAAGAACCCAGTACAAAGTAATGCCTGATAGAATCGGTTAACGGGCCAGAATTCAGAGGGTGAGTGATCAATATCCTTCATTTCGCTACCCTTAGGGAAGGATTTCATCTTTTAAATTCGAATGGGACCGAATTCGAAGTACACCCTATTTACTGAGAAAAGAATTATCGGAATCGGACGCCTCAGTAAATAGTTATGCGTGATCATACATAAAAAAATATGATGGAAAAACATAAAATATACGGGTCGAATAGAGAACCTCTTCCTTTTTGGTTTCGTCGGTAAAAAGATTGGTATGGGGGGGTTTTCGGGGTCGAAAATTATGAATTTTTTGTCAAAATTCACCAAATAAAAATGGTGTCTTCAAGATGGACGACGATCTCTATGATTATGGTCCGATTCTATTCAAAATTGGTATGTGTGGCTTTTTAGGGTCGGAGATGATGAAATTTCATTCAAAATTCACAAATATAAGATGGCGGACAAGTTTTGTAATTATAGTCCGATTCGATAAGAAATTGGTAGATGGGGGTTTTCGGTGTCGAAGATAATGAATTATTTGTAAAAATTCATAAAACCGAAATGGCGGCTCCAAGATGGCTGGAGATCTCTGTGATTATAGTCTGATTCGGTTCAGAATTGGTATGTATAAATTGAAGGGTTTTTGGACCGTTTCGATTCAAAATTGGGATGTCGGGGTCTTTGGGGTAGAAGATTGAAAATTCAGTCGAAGAATATTGTTTTTTTGTCTGAATTCATGAATTGAAGACGGCAGCTCCAGGATGGCGGACGAGACAATCTTCAGACGGTCTTCTCATTGAAGAACTAGATAGCTCAAAACTTTAAGGAAAAAAGCCTCATAATAACGATGCATTAACAAAAATGCTTAGATCAAGGCGTATTTACGAAAAAGCACAAAATGAAATAATTTATAAAAAAACACTTTCTTATTACAAGCATTCATTCAAATGCGCTAAAACGTAAAGAATAATGTGCGACGTAGGTTATTCCGGAAGTTATAGATTCAAAAGTTGTCGCTTTTGCATTCGAACTGAAAACTTTGCGTAACAAGCAACTTTCAAATAATTTTGCTATATAATCGTCGAACCCAGTTCCACTTGAGCTTGAAATCTAAAATGACTCCGAAGTATTTGGCCGAGTTTTTATATTTGAGAGATCAAACCGAGAGTTGTACCACTGGAAGGTCCACGAGCCTGCGTTCCCTGGTGGAGATTACCAGTTCCGCCTTGTCTGGGTTGACACCCAGTCCCACAGAGCAACACCAGTTATGGGTGAAAGAGGGGTCGATATGACTCTACAGCCTCACCGTACCTCAACCACAAGGTCTATTCTACCTAACTTTTGGTGAAAATACTAACACCTACTAGTGAATTCACCAAATCTTCGAAATGTAAATCAGACATTTTACCCAGTGAATTCACCAAATCTTGTGAGTTGGACTTTTTTTCTGCCAATCTAGTTGAGAGAGAATATCAGGTCATAGTTATCAAATTATTGTAATTCCATTGGTCCTAAGTACTTTTTCAAAATTTCTAATGATTCAGACGTCTGGAAGTAGGTAGAAATTCATCCAAAAAATTCCGTTAATTACATTTATACATACATACAAACAGGTGACGTTAATGAAGCGTGTGTTAGAACCGTATTTCAAATCCTGAAGCAGTGACAGAAATGTAGTGATGCCAGTCAGTAGTAATGGAATGCTCGCCGAAGCATTATATCGAATTCAACCTCGTCCTATTTTGCTATACTATATATTAAAGCCCACAAATATTCAGTTCTATCACAGAAATTTCATTTCGGGTCACATGGAGATTGAATTATTTGGGATATTTCCCGCAATCCACCCATCAAATGGTGGTTTCCACATAATAGTAAATAATCCGAGGAATGCCTGGAAATTTATTAGATTGCCAAAATCTTTGAATCGATATGTCCCGAAGCTAAAATATGACCCTCTGTCGACCGAGGGCAATAACTGATAGGCAATGTGGATACAATGGAATGGAATTCATTTTGCGTGACATGAAAGCCTTTTGGAGCATTGCGCCACATCTCAATGTAATGCGCCACTGGACTTCAAGTCTTCATTCGATTGATCGGTTTATGAACTGCTCACTTATTTTGGAAATTTTCGCTTCTTTGGATTCCTCAATGATTTGCTAAGCAGAAACAAATATTTTAGTAATTGATACTGATATCTATGGACTTGCAACAAACAAAATTATCATTGATCTATAAGACTATAGAAATCATTGCTCCTAGTCAAACCTCCATATACATTTTATAGTCGTATCTGCTTTACGATCATTTTTGTATGATACTTCCCTATACCTATCTCAAGCGGTTGTCGGGAAATTCATTGATTTTCTGTGTAAAACATAGTTTCAATTGAATGTTTATTACTGCGGTATTTGAACTCGAACGAAGCTGAAATTCCGGATGTAGTTTACCAATATTCTGTGCATTAGTTATGTTTGAGGGAATTCGTTTTCCATTATACAGGGTCATTCAAAATTTGTGATATTTCCGATAGATACAAAAATGGTGAAAAGTACATTCTTTTTAAATGGAACACCCTGTATATTATCGAATACTCTGAAAGACGATTGATGTTCCTTCCAAATGATGTATCATGTTCACCTAGATGGTCTAGTTTCCGAAATAAAAGCAAGTTTCTCTGAAAATCTGATTATTCTGCCATATTTTGTATTAAATGTCATGGAATATGTCATTATGAAAATTCGACAATGAGTGCATCAATAATGAAACGTTTGCGCGTTCATTACCGAAAATTTTATCAGAAAATAATTAAAATAGAAGTCAATAACTATTCAAACGAAGTTTTGATGAAATTGTTCATCTTCATGGTCAATGTGATCAAATTATAGCGAGAACATGCAGAAGGTTCTGTTGTGTATTGTAGTGTATGAATGATAAGATTACGAACTGATTATACAAAGAAAGATTGATATACAGGTATTCCAAACTCGATGGCCTATTGGACGTTTCTGGAGATCTGAGATATAAATACTGCACTGTTTCCACATGTACCTTAACTAATATCAACTTTCGAATTTCAAATGGAATACCCAGTATTTAATTTTGTTTTTGGATTCTACTAACAAATACAAATAACTTTTACTGAACATGTCGATACCTATCTCTACCGTTTATTGAATATTGACTATTTTGTCAATGTTTTGCAACCAAAATGGGACCAACTTGAATTCTAATACCTCCGTATCTGTTACCCAGGACTAAAATCCAACTTTCAGAAAATAATGAGTAATTTCAGTAATCGTAGGTACGAAGATACTCAGTTTCCATTACATCGGAAGATCTTGAATAAAGTCCCAAAGTGCAGCAGAACCCGCCGTTTTCTTCATCATAGAAAATTTTGAGACCGGATGTTTCATCGCACTCTTGAAGATACAGCTGGAACTTGAATTTTTCTCTAACTCTCAGATGCAATTCGGTTTTGGCAAAGATTAATAAAAAAAATATCTGAAAGAATTTTGGAAATAGATATGAGTCATACTCGAAAAAAAAAGGAAATTGAAGAGTAGAAACTGAAATGATATATACAGGATGATCTGAAAAATGATTACTAATGGACTTTTTTCGAGTATACTCAAAAACCTATTTCCAAATTTTCCTGAGATATTTTTTAAATTAATCTTTTTCTGGTGAAAGTGAATTGCATCATCTGAGAGTGAGAAAAAAACGAGTTTCAGCTGCATATCCAAAAGTATGAACATTTTTAAGCGAATCATTAAAGATTGATTTGATTTATTAATCAGATCATTTCAATTGGGCAATATTACTTATTTCGATTTGTTTTACTGGAAAATGGAAATGGTAGTAGTGTGTCGTTACCAGAAAAGAGCAACCCAATGATTCAGTTTGACAAGCAGTGATTTTCATGGTGTTTCTATCAAAATGGATAATAATACATTTTAAAATGCACATATTTTGAATTTTTATAGAAACTTACTTTTATTTTGGAAACCAGACTATTCAGGTGTAGAAATATGATACATTATTCGAAAGGAACTTCAATTGTTTTTCAGGATATTTGATAATATACAGAGTGTTCCGTTCAAAAAAAATACTTTTCACCAATTTTGTATCTATCAAAAAAATCTCAAATTTTGAACGACCCTGTGAAATGGAGAACGAATTCCTCCAAACATAACTGATGCACAGAACATTGGTAAACTGCAATCAAAATTTCAGCTTTGTTCGAGTCCAAATACCGCAGAAATAAACATTTAATTGAAGCTATGTTTTACACAAAAAATTAGGAAATCAATGAATATCTCGAAAACCGCTTGAGATAGTTACAGGGAAGTGTCATACAGAAATGATTGTAAAGCAATAGCGAAGCAAAAATGCATTAATATACAAGATGTCTCATTTAGAAAATCAAAGTTGTTGCTACTTTTCAATATAAGCGGCAACGCTGCAGCACTGAAATTACCCAATAAAAAAAATTTCAAAGTTATCCTGTGTCCCGTTGTCTAGAAATGTCTAATAGGCCATCGAGTGTGGGACATCCTGTATAATTACGGGTGTGACAGCAGCAACGGTTTTTCAGCATTTATAAAATTTGATGGTTTTAGAACTCGAAATGGCTTCTGTAGAGAATGTTCTGACACGCTCGGTAAACGAATTGATTGATTCATGACCCTCCAGTTGGAATAGTAATGGGGTGAACAGATACTGGTAATTTTTTCATGCTAGTAGATTATTTTGTATTTGTTCCACACGCTACATACAGTGGATTCATTTGTGATCTAGGAACTACCCCTCAACCACCATTCTAGAACCCTCAAAGAATCAAAAATGAGTAGTTAGAGTAGTTGTTGCTGAAAGTTTCTCAAGAGGAGGGAATGTTTCAAAAAAACTAATGATTTTTACTTCCAGGGAGGGAGAAAATCCAAAATATGGTAAACAATACTAGGATACCTCCCCAAAAAACATTTACACGTTACTTTCTGATACGTAAATAGCATGAAATGATTTGTGCTACCTCAATATGCCACCTCAAATAGAAATATTCAAAAATAGAACAAATTGATCGTTATTGATGATTTTTCATGAAATCATTTCTGACCCAAAAACTACCCCAATATCTCACCCCAAAATGGAATATTCGCAAATGAAACAAATACATTTTTGGTGGTGATTTTTTCATGCCAATACATTACTAGAAACTTGCTCTATACGCTCCATATAGTGAAATAATTTGTGACTGAAGAAGCATCTCAATATCTCATCCCCAATTGAAACACTCACAAATAAAACAAAAACTACCCTCTCACCCTATTAGGTCACAAATTATTTCATGGTAACGCTCGTATCGAGATGATCACAAAACACATTATCTTCACAAAAAACCTCCAGCAACGATTATTCTAACAATTTTCGCACTTTTTCTCAGTTTAGAGGGTAGAAGAAGGACAGTTTTTGTGTCCCAAATTATTTCGCCATATGTAGCGTGTATAGCAAGTTCCTACTGATCTATATGCATGAAGAATAATGCCAGCAATTAATAATTTGTTCTATTTGAGAATATTTTTTTTTTTTTTTTATGTTCTGGTTCCCACGAAAAGTGATATCCTGTTATGTTCAGAGAACATCGTGGGAACCAAGGGAAAGAAGGTAGGAGTTGGTGTTCTTCTTAAATTTCTGGAGGTTGTATGCCTCGAGGAAACACCTCCCTAGGCAATGAGTTCCAAAGCCTCGCTGTTCGTTGGATGAACGAGTCTTTGGAAAGTGATGTTCTGCAGGTCTCCAAAGTGACCACGGAGGGGTGTGATGACTGAACTTGACGGGTTAGTCTCGAAGAGACTGCCAAAGCAGGAACGATTGTTGATATTTCAGAAGGGCATCGCCCATGAAAATATCTATAAAAAAGAGACAAATCGCCAACTTTTCTACGGTGTTCCAGACAAGTGAGCGAGTTTGTGAGCGAGGCATCACCAACGAGACGAATTGCCCTTTTTTGGACAGAATCCAATAGCCTCAGGATATGTTTAGGTGCCGCGCTCCAAATATGGGAACAGTATCCCAGGACAGGTCGGATCTGTGCCTTATAGATCATAAGCAGCTGAGTGGGGGTGAAATAGCTCTTGGCACGAAACAAAAAAACAAGTTTTTGGGATGCACTTTTGGCAATGGACCTCACGTGATTTTCCCAGGAAAGGTTATTGCTGATAGTAATCCAAGCATCGATATGGATGACTTCAGTGGTATGGTTACTCCTGACAAAGTTATGTTAGGCACAGTGAGATCGGCTTTTCTAGAGAAAAGACATGCTTGTGTTTTGTTTGCATTGAATTCTACCAAGTTATTAGATCCCCACTCGAGAATTGTTGCTAAGTCCATATTTATATTATTAACATTTCTTCCTCGTTCATTTCTGGTTTCACGGGCTGATATAGGGACCCTGGAAGAGAAAGCGGTATGGAGGGTACTATCATCGGCAAAGCTGTGTACTGGACATGAAGTTGCTTTCAACAGGTCGTTGATGTGAAGTAGAAATAGTGTTGGTGCGAGAATAGATCCTTGCGGAACACCAGCATTTATGAGTAGAGTGTCAGATGAAACTCCATCGACCACTACATGGAGAGACCTGTTTGAGAGAAAACTAGCAAGCAGAGAACACAGCTGAGGGGGCAAGCCATAAGACGGAAGCTTGGCGAGGAGTCCCTGGTGCCAAACTCGATCGAACGCCTTGGAGATATCTAATGCCACAGACGTAAGCGAGCAGGTCACCAGTTGATCTCTGATGGCGGAAGCCATATTGCCTACCGTTGACAATTCCTGAGTCTTCCAGATATTTCATGAGCTCGATGTTGATGGCTTTTTCCATGACCTTTGAAATAATAGATAGCAGTGCGATAGGTCTGTAGTTGCTAGGTAGGGCCTTTTTGCCTTTTTTAGGGACTGGCTGTACTCTTGCAATTTTCCAATTGGACGGAAATACCCCCAAATTGTAAGAGTGGTTGAACAACTTGCAAAGAACAGGTGTTAGTTCGGGGGCACATTTCTTGAGAACAATCGGCGGGATTCCGTCAGATCCACAGGCTTTGTTGGTGTTGAGACCCAGCAAAATCTTTCTGATAGTACGTTGGCGAAAGGTGATCTCGGGCATGTGACTGTCAATAGGTGTAATGTTCGGGGGTTGTTTTGCCGATGAATCCAGAGTGGAATTTCCAGCAAATAGGTGCGCAAAGATATTGGCTCTTTGCTGGGCAGTCGTTGCTAGTATTCCATCTTCTTTGGTTAGAGGAGGAAATGAGCTGGAAGTGAAGTTCCTTCCCACAGCTTTGGCGAAAGACCAAAATGAACGGGATCCGTTAGGACATTCAGCAAGTTTTGATCTTATTTTGGCATTGTGGGCATCTTTTGAGCATTCTATTGTCTCTTTGCATATGCCTCTAGCCTCGACATATGCTGCTCTGGTCTCAGGGCCCGGATTTTTTAGCCATCGATGGTATGCTGCCTGTTTGGAAGCCACAGCTCTAGAGCAGTTTCTGTTAAACCAGGTCTTATCGGATGATGTTCTTCTTTCGGTATTCGGTATGTAAGTTTGCATCCCCAACATGATGATTTCAGAAATTGTCTCAGCACATCGTGTTGGATCTACTGAAGAGAAACAAACTCTCTTTCATGGAAACGCTGAGAAAAACATACGAAGACCTTCCCAGTCGGCCGAATTGTAATGCCACATGAGACGGGGTGGTATTGTGCAGCTCGATGGTAAATGGAAAGAGCATGTTGTGGAGATGAGGGTGTGATCAGAGTTTCCAAGTGGGGCACAAACTTCTATTCTATACGGGTCAGGATTGGTGGTGAGGAAAAGATCTAGTGTATTGGCAGACTGGTTGTTGACATCAGGGATGCGGGTTGGTAGCTCGACCAGTTGTTCTAGACCATGAGTAATGGCGAAGGCCCTGGCTTGACGACCCGCATCATCTGTTTTGTTGGAGAATTTGAGCCAGGCAGCGTTATGTACATTAAAGTCTCCCATGATTATGGTTTCAGCTGTTGGATGGTTCTCCTGAATGTAGTCCAGTTTGAGTGATAAAAACTCAAAGAGGTCGTTATATGAAGGTTCATTAGGTGATAGGTAAAGGCAGCAGAGGAACTCAGTCAGTTTGGTATCAGATAGCTTGAATATATCAATTTGGGGGTAAGATATTAGGGTAGTTTTAGGGTCACAAATCATTTCATCATATGGAGCGTGTCTAGCTGATTCTTAATAATGCACTGGCATGGAAAAATCACCAGCAACGAATAATTTGTTTTATTTGCGAATATTTCAATTCGAGTGGTAAGACATTGGGGTAGTTTTTAGGTCACAAATTATTTCATCATATAAAGCGAGTACAAGTTCCTCATCATGTATTTGCACGAAAAAATCACCAGCAACGAATAATTTGTTCAATTTGCGAATATTTCAATTTGGAGGTGAGATATTGGGGTAGTTTTTGGGTCACAAATTACTCATCATATGAAGCGTTTCTGGCAAGTTCTTTCCAATGCATCTGCATGGAAAAATAGCCAGCAACGATTACTTTGTTCTATTTGCGAATATTTAAGTTTGGGGGATGAGATATTGGGGTAGTTTTTGTTCACAAATAATCTCATCATACGGAGCGTGTCTAGCAATTTCAAAAAAAAAACAAAGATAAATTTGTTCTAGTTGCGAATATTCCAATTTGAGTGTATGATAATGTTCAAACTATTTTTGATTTTCAAGGGTGCTAGAGGGGTTGTTGTTAGTTCCTGGGTCACAGATGTTTCCCTTGATATGTAGCGCATGCAGCAAGTTGAAAGTAATTGACTAGCAAGAAAAAATGACTAATATTTATTTATCCCATTATTATGTCAATTTTTCAGTTGGAGTGTGTTATTGGGGTAACTAGGGAGTATCAAATCAATTAGTGTCATCGTACGTATCAAGAAGATGTCAAAATATAGTTATCAATGAATAAATAAACAACAATGGCCATTTTAAGTTCGAAAACCAACAAATTTCTCAACTGACGATAGAAAAGCCGTTGCTGCTGTCACACCGGTGATAAAACTGACATTTTTTTTTTTTTTTTAATGGCTTTGACATTTCGTCATTCGGCCAGTCACAAGTAGAGTATTTTTTTGTATCATTTCATAGTGTTCTGGGTAGGCCTTTTACTAACTCCATACGCCACCTAGGAGCAGCACTGTTAATTTGAACGCAACAGCGAATCGTCGAGGACCATCCTCGGCCCGGCTACGAAATTTAACATTTAATTCTCTCAAATTAAATAGAAAAATTTCTGCCCTGGCCGAGAATCGAACGCACGACCTTTCGATCATGAGTCGGACGCTAACCCACCGCGCCAATCCCCCCATAAAACTGACATTTAAACATTTCGGCTTTTATATTGATATTCGCATTCTTGGGCGATTTATAAAAATGCATCGAAATAAATTTCAATGAGGATGGGGAAAATATACTTGGCCTGATGTGAATTGGATGCTCAGTATAAAAAAACAATACATGTATTATTTCGTTTTCGTTTATTTCTCATTTCAATTGAATGAGTTCGATTTTGGGTGAATTGATATCATGCCGTTCAATAAAAATTACGTGCTGCATCCCGAACACGAATTCTCAGTCAAAATGAGGTCCTCTCAAATACTTTTGGCGGTTGAACGGTTTTAATTTTTCAGTGTTATTTTCGGCTAGTAAAAACACTGGAAATTCGCATTTCTCTAACTAGAAGATGATGGGGAACATACATCGTTTGCTTGTCCTAGGTGGGACAGGACCAGAGATTGATTTTTGCAGAGAACAGGTACGCAGTTTGAGGCAGAAAATATGATAGCAAATTTTAGGCGAAAAAGTGGAAATGTGCATACAAGAGAAAAATGACCAGAGGAAATAGAATACAGAAGAAATGACAAATAGGAGATAAAATCTAGACTACGCCACTCATAAGTAATGCGGAAGCGGATCCATTGAGAGGGGCAATAAAAAGAGAGGTTTCAGTTGTTAAGAATCCGACACTCTTGACCTAGCCGGGGTCGTCTCATACAAGATTTCCTCTCATCCTGAAAAAACATTAGTTTTTCATTCTGGGTGAATTGTCTATATCGGCATTGACTATTGAGATCACCCTTCTCATGATTATTTTTATTTTGGTATGAACCTTGAATTCTAAGTTCAAAAGTTGGAGATGGATTGAAATCTCATTGAACCCTTCCTAATATTTATATGTAATCTCACTCAAATCAAAAGAAATAAGTATCAAAAGAAGAAAGTATAACAGAACTGATCTCCTTCCAGTTTGACCAAACTATAAAATTTCATAAAGGTATAAAAAAGTTGAAAATTCAGATCCGAAACTCTCCTGAAAAAACAAATGTTCACTCAGCTATCGAACAAAAGCACATACGGATATATGCAGAACATGGATTTCTATCTCAGTATCACTTCGAAATCAGAAATTGCACACTTAATCACTTCACAACTATATGCGCATTTTGATAAGCTATTATCATGAGTAGGTTAACCATACTGAATACATTGTAACATGATATTTCTAATTGGGTTATTTTATTCTGACTACTGTTCCTCAAATCGCTTATGGGATGTTGATGGTTTTATGGGGATTGAAGTAAACAAAGTGGAATCTGCCCTTTATCCTCATTAAGTAGATTTTTATTACGGTTTCTGTGGGTAACTATACTCTACACACAATCTAATTTTCCACTGTCGTTGACCGGTTTCATCATTTTCAAAACATGAATATTAATTTTGGCAACCATCCGGGATGTACCCACTTCCCACTAGTTATTTGTTTTGCGTGACTCTGAACGCACTAGGAGTAAGACTATTGGTGTCGTGTGTTGGCCTATGCTGGCATCTGTCGGTGACCAATTAATGTGCACGAAATTTTGTGCCATTAAAGTTCCACGATATTAGGTCGAAGCTTCGCCGCACAGATTATAGGTGTCACTATCTATAATTTGATGCTTTGCACATTTTTGAACTTGCCGATAGGTATTAGCACTGCGAGAGATCTGATACGAATTTGAAAGAGACCACAAGCCGCCCTGATGATTGGGAAACCATGGAACAGCTGTTGGCGGATCTCTTGGATTCGTAACAGATTTCTATATATTCTATATATTCCCTATTATTATCAGTTTCATGTTCAAGGCATTCCAAAACGTTGGAAAAAACGCTATTTGTTTATAAAATATTCATAAACAAATGGTTGAGTTGAATATTTTTCTTTGCATCAGGTTGCTGAGAGTTAATTGTGGAAAAATCTTTTTTTATTGTTCTAATTTTATTTTTATCATTTATTATTCAAATCATATATTGTGAATTTTATTCTTTGAAATTCATTATAGGTTATTCTTTACCTAATTTTTTTTTTCAATTATGTGATTGTTTATTCATTCAACAATTAGTTATGAACAAACATTCATTGGCACTACATTTTTTTTAATAGTGAAAAAATTACAAAAACAACCATATACTAAAAACTGTTAAGAAAAATATGAATTTGGAAGAAAAAATATCTGAAATATTCAAATAATAAAAATAGTATATTCAAGTATAAGTGAATAAAAAGGGCTTTAAAACACGCGCGATTCCTCGAGCACAACAAAACTACATTTTTTCAAGTGTTGAGATGATAGTATGATTTTTTGGGATTCAAAAGTTGATATTTAATAGTATAAAACATTATTTTATGTGCCTTTCTCTCTCGAGAGCCGATACAAAAAATAAAAATGATAAGGCACGAGAAAATATTTTACATAAAAACCTTCCTCACTATCTGACAAGTGTGTAGCTCTGCAGGCAGAAGTCAGTTTCGGGGCTGAAAGCGGGGGCGGGCGATCAAATATTTTTCCAGAGCGCTACCTGACGCTCACATAACTCCAAACCCTCAACCATTTACCAAGGCCTGTTGCCGCGTTGAATAAAAGCTGGCGTTCGAAGTGAAAGGACCGTGGTTCGATCTCGAGCTGGGTGGGTCTCGCAACTTTTTAATTTTTATTTGTTTACTACTACCCTCGAATCAACCACAAAACTTCTACAAGTCAACAGAATGTATCACCTCAGAACATTCACCCTCACAACCCCTCAAGACAGCGGCCGAAGGCTGCTGAACATTTTTCTGACCCTGGTTTTTTGGCGTATCTTCTCCAGGAAATAGCTCCACGAAAGTATTATCCGTAAATTTCAATTGTTCAAGAGGCAGTGGGAGGTCACCTCGCGATGTTTTGCGATACCCTATGTGATAATAAATTATTTCAAGTAAAATTAAGCTTTATATTCCTTCCTGCTATTCGCTTATGAGAAAGATCTCTAATTGATCATGATAAAACAATCACACCTGTTGAGAGCTGAATAGAGTTCGTTGGTTTCATTGGATCAAGATGTGGACTACGTCCGTCGAAAAAAATGTATTATCTATTATTCTAGGCAGAAAGTTGCCACTATGAAATTCTTCCCAGACAGCAACAGAAAGAGTTTTGGGCGAGTTTTTCCTACGAAATTATTTCAAAGTTGTCCAGAATATCCTGGGCTATCAGAAAGTTTTGCTATAATTTCACTTTGATAGGCTTTTTTTTATTCGCTTTGAGTCCAGGTACGTTCTTCTGTAATCTAGTGCAAAGTTGTTTTGCTTACAAACCATGAGGTTTTGTTTAACTATAAGCTTTGACTGAAAGACTTCGCTGTCAAAGAATGGTCTGCTGTTTATTCTTCTGCGGCAGAATTTTTTTTCTGTGTATTAGATTCAAATTTGTGGCGGTTTCGTTAATTGTTTATATATTTAAACTCAAAAAGAAAAATCCAATGCTGTTCTGACCTGGGCTGATTACCATGAAGAAAAGGCGCAAATAAAAGTAGCATGAAGGGCAAACACAAAATATGGATTAATTCAAAAAACTGATTGATTTAAAGCTATTCTTTGTTTGTATGTACATTTCAGAAGAATAATTCGAATGGAAGTTATGGAAATGGAGATTTCATTCAAATTATTCCCAACCTATTTGTATCATCTTTAAACTCAATGGAGATGTCGATGGAAAGTATGTTTGAGCCAAGTTTTGATCCATTCGATACAAAAAAAGGTCTGTTTTCATTTTCAAAAATATTGTTATGTGTCCTCCCCTGACTAATCATCCATGTGCAAATCGGATCAGAACTTCCACTTTCGAATTGAATTGAACCACTGGAGCCTCAGTAGATTATGGATTCAACCATTGTAGTGCATACATATGAGCGCCTCATACTGCATTTAGACAATAATGAAATTATTGTTTCCGCATTGTACCTTATCGTGCCATGCTTCGGTAGTTTTTGCTTCATTGAATCATTCGTCGCTCCACAAATGTCTTAGTGGAGACACGAAGTCTTTTCCAATCATTATGTTCCGGCTGCGGTGAGTAAGAATGCTCGGTGGATTGAAACAGTTTGAAGAGTATCAAGATGGAAGAGCGTGTCGCATTGAGGAATGTCCGTGATGAAAGATTCGGGAAAGAATGTCTTGTCAGAATATCATTCATTTGTTTCAAAACCGATCCTGGGAAATGAATAATATAAGAGGTTGAATAGAAATAACAGGGACAAGAAAAATACACCATACGATGTATAGTTCAAACACAAAATGGTATTATTGCGTGATAAGTTTCAGAATTTAATATTTTCTGATATGAGAACACAATGGGGCACAACATGAAAGAAATATAAATGCATTTTTGCCATGTCATTGCTATCAAATAAAAGATCAAACTTCTACGTACCCTATACCCCCTGTGGTTATTTCATTACCATACATGAGAGCTATCACACCAAGGCTCTCCAGACTTCTTTATCCACTATGCAACATTAAAAAAGCGGATTGAACTTTTTTGACGATGAGATCAATTCATACTAGAGTCAAAGATGAGATACCAGTAACATCTAATTCAAATATAGTCAAGATTGTGACAAAAACTACATTGGCCATACTTCTATATCATTGAAAATTAGAATCACCTTCCATAAGAGCAACTGTAGACTACATTCTGAGAGATGTGCTCTAGCAGGCCATGTGGATAAATTTGATAACCGGATGAACTATAACTCAACAAAAATATTAGCAAGAGAGTAGCACATGACCAAGAGGTCCTTTCTAGAAATAGCCTGTATATTCCAAGATGAAAATCGCATTATAAAAAAAAACTGACACCAATCATTTGAGTGGGATTTATTGTTTTTTGCTATCATTAGATGATCTATATAATAGAAATGAATCTTGATTCTTTGTAAACGCAAAACGTTAGAACGGATGGACCAATTTGTTTTTTTTTGCTCGTTATAGCTCGAGGATGGTTGAAAAATGAGGAAAGTTGCCCAGAAAATGGATAATTTGGGTAAACAGGAAATTTGGCGAAAAACAAAACTATCGAGTCATTTATTACCAAAGAGAAAATAGCTCACGGTAACACTGTTGCCAACCAAGCAGAACGAATTTTTATTTTATAAAAACAACGGCTGGACCGATTTGGTTAATAAGATTTTTAGGAAAAGAAAGTATTTTTAGAAAAGTTATTGGCAATTTCTTTGTCTTGGAAAAGTTTTCAGGAATATATAATATATAATAAAAATGAATATCTGTTTATGTTGGTTAACATTGGTTAACGTTCGTTAACGGTTGGATAACGAACAAAGAAACGGGATAACGGGAAAACGGGATAACAGGAAAATTGAATAACGGGATAACGGAACAAGCGTATAACGGGAAAACGGAATAACGACAGAAAGCGATAACGGGATGACGAGAAAAAAGAATACAGGAAAAACGGAATAACAAAAAAACGGAACAACTGGAATATGAGATAACGGGATAACGGAATAAATCCTCAAAATCCCTAGAAATTTTCCGTTTACAAAAAAGGCCTAGAGAATTATGGCAAACTGTGGATTTAGAGACCACTGCCAGTCTTTATTTCTTCACTTCAAGGTACTCCCGCTGCCATCTATATTTATATATATATATATATATATATATATATATATATATATATATATATATATATATTGTTCAGAATCTGGTCGAAATACACGAACAAATAAAGAATTTAGTAACTCCTCAAATTCACAGCTATAGAACGAGAAATGCAGTTTTAATAAGGACCCCTAGGGTCAGGTTATGTTACGGGCACGTTGTGACAATCAGAAATATCCAGTTCAGAGTTCACTCTTTCTCACATATCATTCAATCTAGTACTCTTTCGTCATACAATCTAGTACAATTCCTATGAAATCATCCGTGGACACGGGACTACTAGATATACATTCGCACCGTACCTAACCTGGGAAAATCCGTCAATAGATGACTGACTTTCCCGTTTCATGATGGGTGTTCAACGCGCATTTATTTGATTTCTTATAGTTGGAGGGTAGCCATTTTGCGGAGTTGATTCATTCAATTGGAAGCTACACGACTTTCGGATCTTTCGAATGAAACTAAACTCTATAGAGATAAACGGATATTTTATTGATGGTATAGTGGTACTAATAAGGCATTTCAATACATATATTGGATCAAATCTCGTAGACAGAAGTCTCACTGAACTGCAATACCCCCCTGGAACAAGAAAACACTCTTTTTAGGCCACATTACATCCACGGTGAGTTAGAGTCAGTCATTCTTTATGTAGCGTTTTTCGAGGCAATCTTTTCGATCGTCACTTGAGTAAGAGAAACCAACAATTCTGTATCAATTTTCTTTTAGGCCTATAACGTGTATCATATGCTATGGGATTGGACCTTGCTTATGATCGAGTTCTCGTTAGAAGTACATGAACCTCCATGAGAAATATGAGCTGTTACCAGGATATGTATCTAGGCATCCGGACTCTTATTGGCAGTCCCTTGGGAATATTGGCCTCCTTTGCCTTTCATCAGTGTGAACAGTTATATTAGGTCTAGTAGGAAGTAGTTACTAGTGGAATTTTGGTACTTGGTCAATCACGATATACGCTTTATCGCTCCATAAGTATGCTTGATCGCTTCATAAGTAGGCAGAGAGTACTATTCAGTTACTGGAAGATGCATGTCTTTGGGCGCTTGAGTTGCATATTGGCTTGATTCGAATGCAAAACTTAAAATTGTGAAAGCTTTTGCAATCTTTCTTTATTCAGTTCCTGAATCATACCTCGTATATATTGGTTCTGCTTAGTAATCCCAGAACTCACATTTAGACAGAAATCAGTTGAACACCGGCGATATAGCTATATCCAAGGTAAAGTGAATTCCTAGAACCCGATTGGTGCAATGAGGCAATTCTTCCCCATTCATATGATTTAAATATTTTCTCTCACAGGGTCGTCGACCAATAGTATTTGTTATTATCATTGTGGATGCATTTTGGTATCTATTCATAATTATTATTGCCATTGTTTTGAGTTGTGACCAGGTTAGAATCATTGTTGACAGTTGGCTTTTGGCCTACCCCATTTTGTGATATTTAGCCAACATTTCCCCACGAACTAAATTACCTCAGGTGTTGACATCGCACTTTGTGATATTTAACCAGTTCTCCCTTAGTAATGAGTGCCTAATAAAAGCCCTGGTCTCATGTCATGAACGGCCTATACCAGATTGGAAATTGAATGAGTGCATTAGAGATAGGGTGATAACTGTTATTATTATCGAAAAAGTACTGTGTAATAAACATATTCGTATCGGACTTCAGAGCTTGATTTTGTTGAGTATTATTTCCCGTTTTCTAAGAATGCTTTGGATTTCCTAATAATCTCAAGGGGTTGATAAAACGGGTGGTGCCCTTCATTTATTTTATTTTTATTGTACCCACGGCCCTTCTTCACTGGCGGCCTACCTCTCTGAGATGTAATGATATATTGTACTTTTACCACCACCTTGTCAGTGTTGAACCAATAATAAATTGCGATGTGGGGGGAACGTGACAGTTATCAGTATCCCAGAGGAGCTCGTTAGAATACCGACTCTATAACATTTCGTCAACATATATGAAATCCCTTCACTTCACTTTACTTTATTCAAGAAATAATTCGAACAATTTCTATCACAGCATTACTTCTACTCAGTCCCGGAGTTTCTGATACATTTTCAACATTATTCAATTCATATTTATGAATAATCACACTACTTTCTTCTCTCATTAACGATCTGGATTTCAAGTGTATTTTGTATTTGTTTCAATGCCTTCTGTAAGGTAATTTTAATATGTTTCTATTTCATTTTATGTCAGTATGGGCTTATGGCCCCCAGAGATGACCTGCTATAAATGTATTCATGTACATAAAATGGTCAAATACATTTCTATTTTTTTCTATTCTGACAGGAGAAAGGGATAACTGGGTAACGGATAACAGAAGAACGGGATAAAGGGAAAGCGGGATAAGGGGAAAACGGGATAACGAAAAGCGGGCAGAGTCAAAGGCATAACCTAAATGGAACAACACGAAAAAAACAAAGGAGAAAATAAATTCTACGCGGACGAGAGTTTTCAGGAAAAAAATTTCAGGTAATACAGAAATTTGGACAGGACAACGTCTGTCATGTCAGCTAGTACTCTACCAATAAGTAACAATGTCTCTATTATTACTCAATCTCATATATTTATTTTTTCCAAATCTACTAACAACCTCAATAACTCAACATTATTATTATATTCAACATAATTTTGTGACACAACAAAAATATCTTGTCACAACAGTTGGTAGTTTTAACTAACACATGACAATACATGTGTCACTATCGAGTGTCTTGTCGATTGCTTTCTATCGTCTTGGAGTTTGATAAACAAATCATGTTGAAAAGAGAGACCTTCTCGATCGAATATTGAATAGAAATATATTCTCTATGAATTGAAAAATCCACGATAAAAATGAAGTAATTTTTTGTGAATGTCTAACATGAAACAACCAACTAACTAAGGCCACGCTGGACTTTCAACTACATCTGAAAGATATTCTGAAAGGACCCTGACTCAAATGAAAAATTCTGAAATTGAATTTTTTTATTTTAATTCAGATAGTTATTTGATTTCTATTCCAGTCTCAATCAAAAACCCATATAGATAATTAAGGTCGAGAAGAATGTTTTCCAAAAGAGACTACTCACCAGAAATCATGTGTAACATTGACGCAAAAGAGGCATTGCATTCACCAGGCCTTCAATACATTTTTCAGAATATCTTTCAGATGTAGTTCAATTTCCAGTGTGACTTTATCAGGGAAAATAGTTGTTTTCTGTCAGACATTCATAGAAAAATCTTTCTATTCAATATTCAATTGAGAATGTTTTCCTTTTCAACATGAATACCCGACAAGAGGTTATTTCGAACGATGGAAGATAGTGACAAAAGTTTATTTTTCAGTCTCAGATGATTCCACATCTGATTTCATGAACATCCTGTTCATATTTTCAAACAAATCGAATTAACAAATTAGTTTAATTCCAACTCATATTTTGGAGATATTTGGAATAATTTTCTCAAATATTTACATATTGAGTGTAATTATTTATATTATATTGAGACCAATTTGTACAAGTAAATATTCAACTTGTTATTTCTCACCATTCTGGTGTCACTTCCTTCATTAAATTCAATAACATCTCAACCAACCTCAACAAAAATGTAAGTAAAATCATAATACATGAAATTGTGATAATTCACATGTGATTGACTAATTGTACTTCCCTGAAGATGAAAATAAATATTCCGAAAACTTGGACAATCTTTAAAGAGTAACTCTTTGACATTGCTGCACTCCCCAATATTCCCCAGTTATTCATACTTAGTTAGCAGTAACTACCAAATTATATATATATATATATATATATATATATATATATATATATATATATATATATATATATATATATATATATAAATAGTAGTTTTGAGTTTCTTGAACCAGGAATATACAATGGAGTTTGAGTTTCTTGGGGTTTTGGTTCTTTTTGCGAATGACAGTCCTCTTTTAGGAGTTAAACATTTATTTTGTCGACATTTCGACCGTGTCCACGCTCTTCTTCAGGAACTACAAATATATTTTTCGTTGATACAAAGATACAATATTAATGATGAAATGGACTTACCTAACAATAATTAGCTGGACCAATATTTCGAAAAAAGGAAAGTTTGAAGGCAGCAGATGAATCATTTTCCATAATTATATAATTTTTTTCCTCTTCTTCATTGTGTATAAATGAACCGCGAGACTTTGTTGTTGTTCTTTTCATTGAAAATCAAACGTGAGCAATCTGATGAGGAGGCTGGTTGATACGGATGTAAACTATCGTTGGAATGGTACGGTGAAGCGACTTGGGTTGTCGGTGGACGGAAGTTTATGTGGAATTCTACTTCGGAGTGGTACACAAAATCAACCTGGTCTGGCAGATATCTGAATTATGAATCTCATCACCCTATATCCCAAAAAAGTCTGTTATCATTGGGCTTGCAGATCGTGCCATCACCTTGAGTAATCCAATTTTCAGACCGGAAGCTATTAAAAAAGCTAGAAAGGCATTACAGCTCAACAAATACCCCAAAAACATGGTCGACAGCATTCCCGAAACACGCATTGACAAATTTTACACAACCAAAATTACCAAAACCCAACAACAGTTTTCACATTTCCATTCCCTACACTGAAGGATTATCCGAAAAAATCACGAAAATACTAGCTCCACATAACATCAGAGTCAGTCACAAAAGCACAAAAACCCTGTCGACTAATTTTTCAAAACTGAAGCCCAAAATTCCACAAAATAAAAAGACTCACATAATTTACAAAATTCCATGCAATGAACCAACATGTGACAAAGTCTATATCGGCCAGACCCTTCAATATCTTGAAAATCGCCTGAAATCTCACAAATATGCAAAAACCGCATCAACTGCCCTGAACAATCATCAAAATTATACAAATCACGATTTCAACTACGACCAAACGGAAATACTTGCCACCTCAAATGAATCCCTCGAAATGATTCAAAAAAAAAAAAAATTAAAATATACCATAATCTACTTTGAAGAATACTACCACCTACATTCACCGTCCATCACGCCATCTATAACACAATCGACAAACATCATATCTCCAGAAAAGCAAGAAATCTCAATTTAAACAACCGAAGTAGAGTCCCACATGAACTTCCGTCCACCGACAACCCAAGTTGCTTCACCGTACCATTCCAACGATAGTTCACATCCATATCAACCAGCCTCCCCATCAGATTACTCACGTTTGATTTTCAATAAAAAGAACAACAACAAAGTTTCGTGGTTTATTTATACACAATGAAGAAGAGGAAAAAAATTATATGATTATGGAAAATAGATCATCTGCTGCCTTTAAACTTTCCTTTCTTCAAAATATTGGTCCAGTTTATTATTGTTAGGTAGTCCATTTCATTATTAATATTGTATCTTTTTATCAACGAAAAATATATTTGTAGTTCCTGAAGAAGACCGTGGACACCGTCGAAACGTCGACAAAATAAATGTTTATCTCCTAAAAGAAGACTGTCATTCGCAAAAAGAACCAAAACCCCAAGAAACTCAAACTCCATTATATATATATATATATATATATATAAATATATACAGTGTGACCCATTTAAAATGGAACCACCCCTGTAGAATACGCATTTTTCAGTCAATCTCAAAAATATTTTTTTCTAATATTGAGCATCAAAAATTGTATCTGACACAAATTTTCATAACGTTAGTTTCATTTTCAAGGCACTCTATGGTTTTTTTTCTTTGTCAAAAACGGCAAAAGTTTATTAGGCATTTTTTTTCCCCAAATTTGACTACACCACTGGATTCGTAGTCGTTATAAATGAAAACTATCAAAATTTCATAAAAAAATATTGGTTAACGACGAAGTTACAACAACTTTAATTTTGGAAACAAAGTATTTGATTATAATTTTTATTTAGATTGCAGACATATTTGGAATCTGGCAACACTGCCGATACAAAGTAGAGCACGAGTGAATTTGTACAGCGAAAATTCGAAGTCAATAGCTCATATCGTTCAACAGTTATAACTACTGAAAGTATGGTAATGTGAGCGATTTGTGGTGTACTAAATCACAGCCTACTATTGATTTAGTACAATACCTATGCCCAATGTATTAGTTCAGCTTTCCTCAAATCATTGATACCTTCTCTAAAAGCTTGTTTCAGTTTGGTTTTGCAGAATAAAAAAATGACATTTTTTGTCCTGCTTTCGGTTTTATTATTGAATAGATAATTTTGATACTTTAGAACTTGATTCGGTTCATTTCGTTTTTATCGGCAATTGAAAACTGCATAACTTGAAAATGAATCTTTAATTTTCTGTTATTTTCGAATACACTCATAACCTAAACTTGAATAAATGATTTTAAGTGAATATAATTCACAAATCCAGTGGCGTAGTTAGATTTTTATTACAAAATCGCTTCCACCAGAAATCGCTCACATTACCATACTTTCAGGAGTTATAACTGTAGAACGGAATGAGCTATTGACTTCGGATTTTCGCTGTAAAAATTCAGTGGTGTTCTACTTTGTATCGGCAGTGTTGCCAGATTTCAAATATGTCTATAATCTAAATGAAAATTAATATCAAATACTTTGTTTCTAAAATTTAAGTTGTTGTAACTTCGTTGTTACCCAATATTTTTTCATGAAATTCCCTTGGTTTTTATTTATAACGACAACGAATCCAGTGGTGTAGTCAAATTTCAAAACAAAAATTGCCTAAAAAACTTTTGCCGTTTTTAACGAAGAAAAAAAACCATTGAGTGCCTTGGAAAGGAAACTAAAGTTATGCAAATTTGTGTCAAGATACAGTTTTTGAAGCTTAATTTTCAAAGAAAAAAAAATTTGAGAATGACTGAAAAATGCGTATTTTACAGGGGTGGTTCCATTTCAAATGGGTCACACTGTGTGTATATATATATATATATATATATATATATATATATATATATATATATACATGTGAATTGCATCAGATTATTGATAGTGACATTAAATCTGGCGGTGAAAGTTGGACCTAATATCATTAATTTTAAAATCACGAGATTTCGTGCAATTTAACAGGTCACTAACAAATTGTTAAAAGCCTACCCACGATATCACATAGTCGTATTTCATGCGTTTAACGCAAACATCGATATCGATGAGAGATCTGTTACGAATCCAAAAAGACACACCATCCGTCTACAGCCTGTTTCATGGTTTCCCAATCATCAGGACGGCTTGTGGTCTCTTTCAAATTCGCATCAGATTTCTCGTTGGTTCATAGCCTTAGGCCAATACAAACATGTGAATTGCATCAGATTATTGATAGTGACATCTATAATCTTTGCGGTGAAGCTTGGACCTAATATCGTGGAATTTTAAAATCACGAGATTTCGTGCACTTTAACAGGTCACTAACAAATTGTTAGAAAGGCCTACCCACGATATCAATATATATATATATATATATATATACATGAAAGCTCATTGCTCCTGAGCAAAAGGAGGTGAAAAAATGTTTGAAGGAAACTGAATCTCATTCATTACCCTCATAATACACCTTTTCAACGTGATGCTCTTCTGTGAAGATATTTCATGGAGTTCTTCTCTTTTAACACAATTTAATAATTATCGATCCCCTTATCACCTAGCATTCAGTTCACGCATGGAAGTCTGGGCTCAATATTTCATTGAACTTCTTCGGAAATATTCGATATCTCGATTCCTTTAATTGAAAGATCGTCTTTCAGGATAACTCACAGCGGACTCCGAAAAGAGACTAAATGAATTACGAGTGGAAAACTTCGGAAATTACTTCCATTCGAGTCGACCGCGGCAAAGTTCACTGATGGGGTCGTTTTTACCCCAATTTGTCACCAGTCCAGCGTGACCTTGTCTCTTTTCAAACGCTAGAAATAAATAGTATCCTAACCGGCACTACATCTTACCGTACAAGAGATTAGTTTTACGCGAGTATGGGAACTAGGTCGCTCAGACAGCCAAAACAGAAAGGAAACTGCCGTTAACAGACTTGCAAAAGTTGGTGTATATACCGGAATGACGTGCTATTCACGTGGATTTTTTATGAGATCGTGCAGTATATAACACTTTGTCAAGTTTTATGAAGACTATATCAGATGAAACGTCTTGGGGGTAACAACTCAGTTTTCTTTGAATATTACGTTACGTTTGGATATGGAAATGCTGGGCAAACAGAATGGTGATATTCAATTAACAGTTCAGCTATGCGATAAATCACTCAAACCACATATGTCTTCGAAAAAGGGATAATTTGGTTTTCAATTTGTCCTTGATTTTTCTTCAAGATACCCCGAAGTATAAAATATGAGATACAGTTTCAATTCTCGAAACATAAAGGACTTTTCTAGTCCTGAATTTTCACCAATTTGTTCTTCGCTACTCTCAATCATTCCACATGAGGGGCCACATGCATTTTATAGCCGACGAAAAAAAGGAGGAGGTTCTCTAGTCGACGCGTATATTTTTGAAGTAGAACTTTTTTACGCACGCTTGACTTGGGGAGTAAGCTGGTGAATGCGTGACGAGAGCGTTACGAAAAGTGTGATCGGGCGAGGCGAACGGTCTCGACAAAGGTGAGTGCGTATCTCATACTAGTCGCTGGCGTCGTAGCGTCATATGTAGCGTTCCTTTTTCCTTGTCTATTTTCTGCCTCTACTAATACGCGGCATTCTACTCTCGACATTGGGGCGCGTTTGAATCTCTGTCCTTTTCTTGTCTTCTCTCTCTCTCTCTTTCTCCTTGTTATTCTTCCTTATTTCGGCCTCGCGTTCCTACAATTTACTTCAGCAAATTTTTAAAATAGGATAACATCAAATTTAACTAATACGTAAATGATAAAATACTTATTAATTGTAGAGGTTCACTATCACAAATAATTGGTGACATCGTGATTGAACATGACAATAATCAAATGGAAGTTGATGATGAAAATTCCACTATAGACCATGTACAAAAACCGAGACAAATTATTAGAGTTAGGTAAATTAATTTTTATTTTATTTTTATAATCATTCATGACTCTAATAATAATTTACTAAATTTACCAAACTAAATGATGAAATTATAGGTTATTAGAAAATTAATATATGTATATACATGTATATATTATACATATATATATATATATTATACATATATACATATATATATATATATATATATATATATATATATATATATATATATACATATAGATGGAGCTAAAGACGTTTTACTTCAGTCGTATGGTCTAAAGCACACTCGTTTTTTCTCATGTATGACCTTGCACAATTCTGATGAAATATTTCAAATGGATAGTTGGTCCCATTCGGATTTCAAATTCCACTCCTTATGGGTAGGAGAATGGGGAATGATTGTTGGTTCATCCTTCGAATTTTTACTTTTTAACCGATTTTACCACGCATAACTTTGTACTGGGTTATCCGATTTGGATGATTATTTCTTTATTGTATAGAGTATGCTTGGAAATTGGTCCCATTTGAATTTGAAAAAAAAACACATCTAAGAGTAGAAAAACAGGGGATGATTTATTGATTTTACACCTGTGAACCGATTCTATCGGAACTTGGCACACATATATAGTGCTGATGACATAACAATAATGCAGGCCCGAAATTATTCTGATGATGGAGACGGAAGACAGTCGAGGGATATATATATATATATATATATATATATATATATATATATATATATATATATATATATTGTTATGTTATGCTATACCAGTTGTAAATTTTAAAAGACAAAAAAGCCACAAAAAGAATAAATATTAAATAATTATCAATTTCAAGAGTTTGCTTGTAAATAACTTTTAAAAATCAATGTATTTTTTGAGCCTAGGTATGATATGGATGGATAAAAATGTCAAAGTACTATTGAACAGTCAATTAGATACACTATCAAAATTATTATTACTCATAATTGCTCCAAAGACAACTAAAAGTCAAGATTTACAAAATTATCATGAATAAAAAGTAATCAACACATTTATAAACTTGAAACACTCTGTACATGAAATTGTAGCAAACCAAAAGTTAGCAATGAGAGAACAGCAAACGTCTTTATGAAAGATAGCCAATCAGAGAAGAGATGATCAAATGAAAAGTTGGAAATTGTGAGAGAATGGCAAAGAGAAGGTATCATAAGCAATTATTATTCAAACTTGTAATTAATGATAAGAATGGGAATTGAATTGTGTGTATAAATTGTGCAACATTAATATAAACAGTGCAAAGTGACTATTTGGTGCGCGAATTCGAAATTTCAAATGGAACAACAACAAGGACAAAAGGTTGCGAAGCGACGAGAAAACAAAGCTTAGAGAGATCGAAAATATATGCCAAAGCGGAAGCACGCACAAAATTTCACTAAAAGAAAAATGGAATAATTCCATCATTTGCTTAACAGAACAAGATTACCTTGATGATATCGTATATCCACGATTCCAAAAGCTGAGTCCCGCATCGATACGTTCCTGACACAAGGCTGGAGAGAGGAGACTTCCTGTTTTTTATGGTATAGTTGTGAACACCAACAGTTCCAACCAGGTATAAAACCTTTAATAGTGCTTTCCCGGTCCTGAACGATTTCACAAATAACATTTTTCACATTTGATGAACTCTATATCACTTTTTATGAACAATAACAGAAAATTATTCTCACAGAAAAAGTGAGGTTCTGTTTATCTATCCATGATATGCAATTTTATGATTATTCGTGAATAATTGTTTGATTCACTCTAGCATAAGTTATTTTCTAGGCCAGGTATTTTTAAGTCTTCCTGAATAAAGGAGATAATTGTTTTTTGATATTTGGTTTGTTTATTTTCTCACAATGATCAACTAACATAACTAAGATCATTCAACAAACTGAAGTTAGCCACCAGTGGCCAAATTCCTTTGAACCGACTATATGAGATAAGAGCGTACCAACTGTTGTTAGCTGTGGCGAAGAAAATAATAATTGTTGGTAGCGTGACGAGAGAACATTGACGTTCGCTGACAATTATTATTACAGGGTCAGAGATATCTATTTACATCATATGAATTTGGCTCTCAAAGAATACCAAAAATCTTTAGCAATTTCTATATATAAAAACAAATTATATTTTTCAATTCATCAAAACATTACAATTTGGTGCCCAACGCGGTGCAAAAAGTCTACTTATAGAAATAACAATATATTTTACAATATATAATAATTAAATATATATATATATATATATATATATATATATATAATATATATATATATATATATATATTTATATATATATATATATATATATATATATATTTATATACAAGTACATGTCCTGACTAACTGACTCACTGATTGACTGATAAAAATATCCTCTTTATTTTCTGAATAGAGAAATGAAAGAAGTGACAGTGATACTGATCCAAAAATTAATATTCTTCCATAAAAATCGTTCTCAATGCACAAGTTGTTGAAATTGAATTTATCTTTCCATATCTTGAACTAATATTCAGATAGATAGATTTAGATAGACTTTATTTAGGTAATATATCAACATAACAATAGTATAATATATAGTATAGTATAAACATGGTGACATTTTCCAATATTTCATTTTTTCATATATTGTCACCTAAGCCTAGCTTGTGCTGTGCGCAGTCTATGATGTGTGAATAGTTTAATATATTTCATGTTCAATCTACTTCTACCATAATAGGAACTATATAACAAAAATAATATTCTGAAGGAATAATAGTTTTTCTAGCAGTCCTGAAAAACATTTTTATCATTTAAGGAAAATTATTTCTAGTATTTTTTAAGAATTATTGTCATTTGAGGACGAAAGGAACTATTGTCATTTGAGGATGAACGTAACTTCAGTCAAATAGTATTTTAAATGAATCATAATTAATATCTATGTATTTTTTCATCTCTTTTTTACGTTTGTATTTATTTTTTAAATTTTTAATTTGAACTGGTAGCATATTCACCATTTTTGGTCCATAGTAGGATATGGATTTCTATATAGCTTTCAGAGTATAGTGGAATATGAATAGCAAGTTTGGTAGTAGTTCTTGTATTGTATGCATGTGTGTTCGATTTTATTGGAGTGTTTAGTGTCCATAGTATACTATAATATACGTATAGTTTTCTTACTTCGAATAATTTTGTTTCTGTATACAGCGTGTTTGTTGAGTATCTCCGATTTTTTTTCAAGAGAATGTTCAACAATGTATTTTGAACAACTTGAATAATGTTCGTTGATGATTTGCCTGTGCCACCCCATATGATTATACAGTATCTTAGCAGCGACTCGGCCAAGGCATCGTAAATCATAAAAAGTAATTTTAAGTTAGCAATATTTCTTAATTGATAAAATTTATATATTAATTTATTCAGTCTCTTAACAGTTTATTTTATATGTTCAGTCCAACGGAGATGTTGGTCCACTATCACACCAAGATATCTTATGTAATCAACTTTTTCAATTGTTGAACAGTTACAGTCAATATTATTGCATTTGTCTATGTGGATTTTAGGAGCTATGTTTTTTGGTTGATCTCTTGAAGTAGCCGTATAGGTGATATATTCAGTTTTTCTAATATTTAAGCTCAGAAGATTTTCCTTTAGCCAGTTATAATAAATTTTTAGCTCTTTTTCTGTGGTTCTATAAAGTTCTTCCCATGAATCATGTATAAAGGTTATAGCAGTGTCGTCTGCGTATGATGTGACATAACTTGTATTTCTAATGCTTTCAATATTATTTATGTATATTAAAAATAATATGGGCCCTAGGACAGTCCCTTGTGGGACTCCAACGGTAATTTGTGAAGGATCGCTAAGCACATTATTAATTTTCACCCTCTGTATTCTTTCGGATAAATGATCTTGAGAGAGATTCAGTGTAGTTCCTCTTATTCCTACGTCATTTAACTCGCTATACCGTGTGTAACAGGATCATGGTACACTTCCCGTATCTCCTTCAGTTTTGGAGGTAATCGATTGAAATTTGGAATATGCCATGAACATAATAAGCGGCACTTTTTGACTCACAAATAATTTTTTTTTCATTCCTGGTTTTGCCGGAAGTGATACCAACTTGGGATTTTCAAATAAACACCCTGATATTATTACATTTCTGAAATCTGCATAATTTTCTGAACCCAATGATACCACATAAGTGACATTTCAAACGTCAATATTTTTGATAATTCAATTTTTATTTTCCATTTAAGTGTGCCATGATGGTTCCGATTCATTCCAATTCACCCGTCTTATGCTAGAAAAATCGAAATCCCGTCAAAAATACTGAATTGCGTTTTTTATGAGCAAATAAAGTTCATCGTAATCGATTTTGGGGTAAAACTCAATTTTTTCAAATGGAACCATATTGGTACCGTGGTACCATTCATTAGTACTATTAATAAGGAATTTATTCATATCTGCTAATAAAATGTGCGATAAATACAATCAAAATTACAGCTCAAAGTGAATAAGATAATACAATTACTTTGTTCTGATTTAATGCTGAGGTGGCTTTGAAATACAAAAAATAAACACAAAACATTACAACAATTGTTCGAAATGCTGTCCATTAACGTTAGTGCACTCCTGAACTTGCATAGCTTCGAATGCCTGTTGAAGGTAATCAGTTACTAAGGAGGCTTTGGAAACAATGAAATTATTCATTCAGATTGTCAAATAAATAGGTATTGGTTTATCGGTGTTTTTATTGTGTATTGGAAAAGTCTTCACATTTGTTGTTATTTTTATTCAAAATGCCCCACATTTATACAAGGGATGAAAAAGTGGACATGTTAATCATTTATGGGGAATGTAGAAAAAATGCCGTTGCGGCTAGAAACCTTCATGCCAACTGATATCCTGATAGACAATGTCCAGCGAGAAATTATTTTAATCGTCTTGAAAATCAATTCCGAAGAGAGCCTAACCATGATCCCGAAGAAAAGGTTATCATTGACGAAGGAACGGAAATTAATGTTTCAGCTCGAATAGAAGTTGATGAAACTGTTTCTTCAAAGCAAATTGGGTTTGAATTGGAAATTAGTCACCAAACGGTAAGCCGAATCTTGCACAAACATAATTATAAATCTTTCAAATATCAATTGCACCAGCACCTGTACGAAAATGATAATGAACGTAGGATGGAATATTGCAATTGGATCTTGCAGAATAATGCTTTTTTGGGAATGATTTTATTTCGTACATGTCTAGGTTTACAAATATGGGATTATTTAACCGACCAAATACAAGGTATTGGTCACAAGAAAATCAAAATTAATTGAGGGAGGGTAACTTTCAAGTGCTGTTCGGTTTCAATGTTTGACTTGGAATACTCGGTCGTAGAATCATTGGTCCAATAATATTTGAAGGACGCTTGACTGGAGATAGATACTTAGGATTTCTGCAAAATGAAATTGAGGACAGGTCAACTGAATTACCTGTCCATCTACGACGACAGGGAATGTATTTCCAACAAGATGGAGCTCCTCCCCATAGTTCAAGAATAGTACCTGATTACCTTCATTCCAAGAAAACGTAATTTCGACAAATGGTCATGTGCGATGGCCTCCAAGGTCACCTGATTTGACACCTCTTGATTCCTTTGTTTGGGGCCATTTAAAAAACATTGTCTATGCAAACGTTGTTACAACCCGCGAAGATCTGGAGTTGCGAGAAAGACACGCAATTAATAGTATAACGGCCCAGCAATTAGCGAACGTTCTTCAAGAAACAGCTATGCGAGTTCAGAAGTGCACTGACGTTAATGGACAGCATTTCGAACAATTGTTGTAATGTTTTGTGTTCATTTTTTGTATATCAAAGCCACCTTAGTAACTTCTTAGCATTAAATTAGAACAAAGTAATTGTATTATCTTATTTTCTTTTAGCTGTAATTTTGATTGTATTTATCGCACATTTTATTAGCAGGTATGAATAAATTCCTTATTAATAATACTAATGAATGGTACCACGGTACCAATATGGTTCCATTAGAAAACAGTTTTACCCCAAAATCGATTACGATTGACTTTATTTGCTCATAAAAAACGCAATTTAGTATTTTTGACGGGATTTCGATTTTTCTAGCATGAGACGGGTGGATTGGAATGAATCGGAACCATCATGGCACACTTAAATGGAAAACTAAAAATTTAATTATCAAAAATATTAACGATTGAAATGTCACTTATGTGGTATTATTGGATTCAGAAAATTATGCAGATTTTAGAAATGTAATGATATACAGGGTGTTTCATTCGAAATTCGAAAGTTGGTATCACTTCCGGCGAAACTGGAAGTGGAAAAAAAAACATTTGTAAGTCGAAAAGTGCCGCTCATTATGTATATGGAATATCCCAAATTTCAATCAATTACCTCCAAAACTATAGGAGATACGGGGGGTGTACCATGATCCTGTTACACACGGTATAATATATCATGGTTGACAGTGTCGAATGCCTTGGCCAGATCTATGAATACTGTAAGACACTTTTTATTTACATTCAAATAGTTCAAAATATTATCCATGAGGTGGAAGACAGCTTTATCAGTGCTACTATTTTCCCTGAATCCAAATTGGTGCTGTGAGAGTATATTATGTTTTTCTAGGAATTTCATGATTCTAGATTTTACTGTTTTCTCGAAAATTCTAGCAAAATTATTAATAACACTGATGGGTCGGTAGTTGGTGGCTTGGTTTTGATGACCAGCTTCAAATATTGGAGTTATTATCGATTCTTTCCATTGATTTGGGACAGAGCTAGTGGAAAAACATATGTTTATAATGTGACAATGGATTTAAGAAAAATTGACCGATGTTCTTGAGAATGGATACTGAGATCCCGTCAGGCCCGGAAGCTGAATTATTTTTTAGATTTGCTATTATGTTTGTAATTTTGATGTTTGTTACAGGATTTAGGAATATCGAGTCTTCAATTTGTTTTTGCTTCACAGATGGTGCACCTTCGGGGCGTGTGATTTTATCAGCCATATTATTAGCAATATTTATGAAGAAGTTATTGAAGTAGTTGGCTTTTTTTTTCATCGGAATTGAGTTTAATACCGGTGCTGTCTACAATATTTGAAAAATCTGATAAGATTCTGCATTTTTTATAATTTGTAATATTATTAACATCTTTCCATATCTTCTTAGAATTGTTATTGGCTTCATTTATCATGTTTTTGGAATATGATTCTTTTGTTATTTTTATTAATCTATTCAAATAGTTTCTATAGTTTCTGTATTCTATTTTTTGTTCGTTAGTGGTATTTTTTTTCAGTTTAATTTTTAATTGATCTCTGTGTTTAAGGGATCTGATGAGACGCTGTGTGATCCACGATTTTAATTTAACGTACTGCTTTTCAATAATTTTTGTTTTTGTGCATTTATCCATGTATCTTTTCATTTTGTTAATAAATAGGTCATAGGCGATCTTGGAATCGTTTAAACTCATGATATCGTCCCAATTTTCTTTTTGAATGAGTTTTTTCAATTTGTTTTCATCTGTGTATGATATTAAATTGGTGTTTGAAAAATTGTTTTGTTCATAGTTATCTATTTCGGTTGACAACATTATGCAATAATGATCTGTAATATCGGTATGTATCACGTAAGATTCAAATTTCATTGATTTCTTTATTGTTTTATTCAATATTTTTATATATATGTGATCGATTATTGTGGAAGTTGTTTCATTTTCTCTCGTTGGTACGTTAATGTAGGGAAAAAACCCATGTTCGGCCATCATACACATGTACTTATTTACTAGATTGTCGGTTGTGTTCAAAATATTTATGTTTATATCTCCCATCAATATTACCACATCATTCATTCTGTTGTTTTCCAAAATTTGATCCACGTCATTAATGTTCTGATTTAAGTCTGTTGCCGGAGGCATAGATGCAAAATGTAAAATCATTCAGTTTATAAGTAATTTTTAGTGAATAGATTCCTGATAGAGTTTCAATATAGGTGATATTGTCAATGTGTTTTTTCACGTATACAACTACATCGTCGTTCCTATTATATTGTGATCCGTTATAAGACATATTGAAGTAAGGCAATACAAAGTCATTCGCATCCTCTATGGTAAAAGTTTCTGATAATATTATTATATCTATATTTTCCACATCTATGGATTCTAATAATATAAGAAGTTCATTGAAGTTTCATTTCAAACTTCTTATATTAAGATGTAGAATATTGAAGAGATGTTTCTTACCTTTTGTAATTTTTTCTTTTATTTCATTGATGTTTTTGCAGACTAATGTCCTTTCCTCCTCATATTGTGCTAGTTCATCTAGAAAATCTAACATTTATTGTTCCTTTCATTGATGCTTCAATATAAATCTAAAGAAAAAAGAATATAAGTTCCTAATTGGAATGAGCGAATTAAAAATAAAGCAACAATACCTGGTCAAATTGCCCCTAACCTTCTATTTTCATAAGCATATTACAATTCTAAATAAAATTGAACAATGCCATAATTAACTTATTACATTTCAGATATAGCTGTTATATGCATTCAATTGACTTTCCATTCGCACTGAACCTAACTAGTTTTTTGATATTATCAATTTTGGTGAATATTTGACCATTATAGCACCATGAGTTTTTATCATCAAATTTAGCTTTTGCTTCCACTAGCAGACTCCTCCGTGACTTGATGAGGTCCTCGGTGATGAATATTTTTTTCCCTTTCAGGCTCCTAGCACTTTTCATTACGGTAATTTTCCAGTCATAGTTTATAAATTTTATTATGACCGGACGCATATTCTGGTCATTTTTTCTTCCTATTCTGTAAGCCGGCATAATATGTTGATTCGAAATCGATAGGGTTGTGTTATTATTTATCATTTCACAAAATTCAGTTATCAGCTGTTCGTTTTCTTTTTCTTTCCTCCCGTATATACATATATTAGTCATTTTTGCTTATTGTTGTAGGTTCTCTATTTTTTGTTCCAAGTCGTGAGTTTTCACTTCTTGAGTTTTTATACCATCTTCCATTTTTTCCAGTCTCAGGTCGACCTTATCAGATATGGTTTTTATTATCTGGTTTAAAAACACTTCACTAGATAGAAGTTCAGTTATTGTATCTTTCATGAGTGCTTGTAATTCATGTTTATTTCTAGTTCCCATTTTGAACTTACTATTTTGATTCAATAGAACTATTCAGAACCACTTTGTCGGTCACTCAGGCACTTTTGAACCTATTTTATAGCTTATAAACCACTTAAATCACTTGTTATTTGAGGGCAATTTTCTAGGCGACTATTCGTGTCGAGTCATATTACCCGAAAAAGACACACATATGATTGAACACATGAAAACTTTGTAAAAGAAAATTGAACCGACGAAAAAAAAAAACGAAAAATTGAATAAATCTTTTTAGTTCCAATAAATATAATATGCTTCCAAACTGATTTGAGTAATTTATTCTGAGTAGGCGTCGAAAAAACTAGCAATCAAATTAATAACGTATAGCGTATGATGATGGCAGCGGGATACGCGGTGGCAGCGCGGCACTTCCCTTCGCCGGAAATTGCCGAGCGTTCCCGAAGTTAATATCAGCAAGACAGCTACCCAAACGGGTACACAGGTGAGGAAACACGTCGTGTTCGTGCGTAGAGCGCATTTTTGGAATGTTATTGTTTAACGCTGGAGATCTCACGTTGCATTTTTATGTAATTTTGTTTTTATTATTTCTTTGATGTAATTTAATGATCTTCGTCGATTGTTTGTTTGGCGCCGACTCAACTCTTAACAGTTATATAATATAATAATTTGCTCTCACTATCAATTGTTATATAATATAAATAGATTTGTTGAAAATATGAACAGGATGTTCACAAAATCAGATGTGAAATCATCTGCGACTGAAAGATAAACTTTAGTCACTATCTTCCATCGTCAAGATGACCTCCTGTGAGGTATTCATGTTGAAAAGGGAAACATTCTCAATTGGATATTGATAATAAAAAAAATCTGTAAATTGAAAAATCCATGATAAAAATGAAGTTATGTTTTGTGAATGTCTAACTTCCCTGGCTGAAGCCATGCTGTACATTGAACTTCATCTGATAGATATTCTGAAAAGACCCTAACTCAAAAGAAAAAATCTGAAATTGAAAATTTGCATTTTCATTCAGCTAGTTATTTGATTTTCTATTCTAGTCTTAATTAGGAATGTTTTCCAAAACAGAGTACTCATCAGAAATCATTCAAAACTTTGAAGTTAAAGCAAACCATGAAGATGAATGAGGAAAGAAGAATGTTTTCCAAAACAGAGTACTCATCAGAAATCATTCGTAACATTGAAGCAAAAGAGACATCGCATTCACTAGGTCTTCAATACATTTTTGTCGACGAAAATCTATTCCGTGGAAGCGTGAAATAGATTATCGTCGATAAAAATGTATTGAAGACCTAGTGAATGCGATGTCTCTCTTGCGTCAATGTTACGAATGATTTCTGGTGAGTACTCTTTTTTGGAAAACATTCTCCTTTGGCTCATTCATCTTCATGAGTTCTTAATTAAGACTAGAATAGAAAATCAAATAACTGTCTGAATGAAAATGCAAATTTTCAATTTCAGATTCTTTCTTTTGAGTTAGGGTCTTTTCAGAATATTTATCAGTTGTCGTTCAATGTCCAGCGTGGCTTCAGCCAGGAAAGTAGTTGTTTTCTGTTAGACATTCACAAAAAATAACTTGATTTTTATCATGGATTTTTCAATTTACAGAAAAATCTTTTTATCAATATCCAATTGAGAATGTTTCCCTTTTCAACATAATATAAATACTTATGAAACCATAATATGTTTATACCAACATGGGTAGGTCTGAGAAAAAATGCTGCTCGAATGAGAAAACGATATTAATCCCCTATTTACACGCTTTCTATTAGCTTCACTTGTATGTTTGTGTGTAACCGGTTCCTTTGGGCGCGATTTTGACCCACTTCTATACGTACGAATGATTTGAAATTCTGCAGGTGTACATAATTCCGGTGACAATGCATTAACAAATTTCTGTTTGAAAAAAAAAACGAAATGGCGGCTCCAATGTGGCGGACGAGTTTTGTGATTATGGTACGATTCGCTTCAAAATTGGTATCTGAAGGTTTTCGTGGTCAGAGATTACGATTCTGTTCTCAAAACTGAGAAATTCAAGATGGCGGCTCCAAAATGGTAGACGAGTTTTGTGATTATGGTCCGATTCTATTCAAAATCGGTATGTGGGGGTTATTGGGATCCAATATTTTGATTCTTTTGTAAAAATTGGAAAATTCGGAATGGCGGCTCCAAAATGGGGGACGAGTTTTGTGATCATGGTCTAATTCTATTCAAAATTGGTATGTGGGGGTTTTTGGGGTCAGAGATTATGATTACTTTGTCATAATTGAAGGATTCGAAATGGCGGCTCCAAAATGGCGGACGGATTTTGTGGTTATGGTCCGATTGTATTCAAAATTGGAGGATAATAGTTGACAAAAAACAAATAATGATGATAATAGTTTGAAAAACAAAAAAAACAGGCTTTAATAGAAAACAAAACTAAGGAGTTGAAATAAATAATAGTTTATGAACTAAAAAACAATTTTTAATAGAAAACTAAACTAAAAAGTAGAAGATGATTTTAAATGAGTTTGAAATGAGAATACAGTGATTAACAACAAATTTATTACATCGTAAAAAAGCGTGGGGTGCTTTTTGAGATATTTTCATAATGATTCTGCTTTTACCAATATCTGTCCATGAAATATTAACAACAATTGACATCAAGCACCCCACGCTTCTTTACGATGAGATAAATTTGTTGTTAATCACTGTATTCTTATTTCAAACTCATTCAAAATTAATTTCTACTTTTTAGTTTAGTTTTCTATTAAAGCGTGTTTTTTCGTTTTTAAACTATTATTTTCTACTACCCTATTGTGTGGATTTTTCTCAAATTCAATTGGGACCAATTTTGACGTATATCCTCCATAATAAATGGAAAGGATTATCAAAATCGGACTACCCTGTAAAAAGTTATGCGTGGTCATATATAAAAAATATATATTCGCAGGGACTTGGGAACCTCCTCCTTTTTCTTCCTTCGTTCTAAATACTAAGATTCATGGAGTTCGTATTATGCAAACACTGAAAGGGTAGTCTCGGCAAGATGTCAACATGCCAACTCTCATGAAAATGAATTACAGAAGACAAACAATAATTAAAAATTGAATTTTGACTCGAGTCCTATACCATTACATCTCAAAGTATAAAAAAAACGTTGACAACCAAATACAAATTTAGAGATGAAAAAGTAGGAGCCGTAAGGTTTTCTCTAAATTGTATGGAAGAGGATCCAGAACATCCACATTGGAGATATAAAAGCAAGTCAGATGAGTTGAGATATACCTAATGAACATGACGCAGATGTGATAAACATGATATTTCACTAGAGACATAGGATATGTGACCCACTTCTAATAATTTACACTTTCAATAATGAAAATCTGTTTGTACTAGATTGAATGGAGTAACTGAAAATTCGGATACAATTATAAAAACACGGTGGTCTGGCCCTCTGAGATGGAATTTTTTTTTAACTTGAAGTATGTTAACTTGAAGTATGTTACCGGAATTCCAGAGATAGTACGGTGTCAGACATGATTCACTTTGTTCAACATATACAGTGTCCGACATGATCCACTTTGTTCAACATACACATAACCAATATTCAGGCGGCGATTCTTCATTGAAGGGAATCTGGCACGAACAATTATAAAACCTGTCACAATCGAATACCCCACTTGTATCACAACCATGAGGAAAAGAGAAATATTGTCGGATTTTATTTAGAATACAAATATGAATTATTGGAAAGATGGTATTGTACAACGGGTATGGAATGTCCATTTCTTACTTCTGGATGTCAATTCATACCTATTGTATATATACAATTATATAAGTTACTAAAATAAGCTTATGGAAATTTGGAAATTATTTTTCTGAATATTCGAAATTTTTGACTGCCGGTTATCATGGAGTATCCACTGATCTAGAGTTTCACAAAAAAGAATTTTGCCATCGAGAACAGCGGCCACAATCTTGATATTTTGATAGACAAGAAGGCCTTCCAATATTTTATGCTGGGAAATATTACAACAACCAATACCAGCACATTTGTATATAATAATAATGATGGATCTCCATTGTTACCGACACTATTGTTTGACAACAATGTATTACACTCGGGAGGCGCTGTTCAACATAGTTGTTCTTCCACATAACCCCCCATATCATCTTTCATTTGAAATAGTTTGAAAATATGAAATACAGTTCATATAAAACGATGAGGTCCATTTGAGAACTATATAATGATGATTTTCGTGTCGTAAAAATAGTCCAGAATGATGTCAATTTCTGTAGGATCCGTAAACGAAATTCGTTTAACGCGAGAATGAGAACTAGGTTGTTTGGACGGCCAGAATAAAACTGTCTGTAACATACTTGGGAAAACTGGTAGTTGGAAAATGTACCAGTATAACGTGCCATTCACGTGCATTCTTCATGGGGTTGTGCAGTATACAACAATTTGTCAAATTGCAAGGAGAACTTGCCAGCAACAACATCAATCTTGAGCGCTGTAACCCTATATTTCTCATATTACTGTAACGTTTTCTTTTCTCGAAACGTCCATTTCGGTACTCTGCGCACAGCAATATGAAATTCTAACAGCAAATAGATCACTTTTAAATCTGGTAACATCTCTCTGATGACGTTAGTGGTTATATCAATGCCATAAATAACCTTCTATTTCCACAATTCGACGAAGGCTCTGATTCTCCACCTCAGGATATTATTTGAATATATTTTGATATTTGGGCACATTCATAACTCTCTAATCCAAATCAAACTTTGAGTTTATTCAGAATTCAGAAATGTCATCTGTCCACGTTACAGAATAACAAAACAAAACAGACACTTTCTGTCTAATCTAACCACGTTACAGAATAGCAAAAGAGAAATGACACTTAAGAATAAAAGCTTACAGCACATATATGTATTGTTCTATGATTAATTAGGAAGAGTTCTTTGGATCGGTTTTTGATACACAACTAAATTTTTACAGGAAATTATAAAAAAATCAAAAGTGAAGTATGGATATTTGTTGGGAAAGACGGAAGTTGAAATTCATCCATTTCCGCTCCTGCTTTCACTGAAAGAACTCGTGGGTGGTGGTAGCTAATTAACTATACCAGCCCCAAACAAAGCAGGAGAATATCTTTGCTAAGACTTGAATATAACTTCATAATTTCTGAAAAATTTCAAGTAATTTTGTGTTTTGGTCAACTTTGAACCAAATATCATGAAAAATAGAAGTAGATTCGTCAGACATGTTTTACAAATATATTTTTCTGTTGTTTGATGCTATAGTTCTCCCAGGCCGTTGATTAGATTTTGTTGTTCAGATTTCGTTGATCAGATGTCGTTGATCAGAAGTCGTAGATTAGATTTCGTTGATCAGATTTGTTGAATAGATCTTTCAGTCAAATCTTTTTGTCTTATCCAATACTCCAGATCTTCAATTTCAATTGGATTTTTCAACCAGATATGAGATCAAAATAGAATAGAATAGAATATAATTGTGTATTCATCCTGTATGATCACAATTCATGTCATATATACCTAACCTAACACATACACTCACATATACATACACAGTTATAAAAACCCAGAACAGAAGTAGAGAATAAAAACATGTATGAAAATTTCCAGTAGTCTATGTTCCATACAAGTACTATGCTATAGAAACACAATTCAGTAAGGAAAAACTTCAATTTGAGTTTGAAGCTGTTTGTGTTTGTTTCCGATTTGATACGGGTACTCAAAAAAATTTAATTTTGATAGCAAATATATTTTCTCATGTTCGAACACATTAAATGCATTTAAACTCACATATTTCCGTTGTTACATGTCCTTTCACAGTGTCTTGTTTGAGATCTTTTTTGGCATCCCAATCCCAATAACCAGGATTAGGTTTGATCCAATAGTTGATGATCCAAACATTAGTCACTGAGATAAAACAGTATTCATAAATTATTTTCAATTACTTTCTACATGAATTCTATAAATAAGATTGGGAAATTATGAACCAGGAATTAAAGTGTGATTTTGAAGGTTCGGAGTTTTATTGTATTATTTAGGAAATGTTTCTTGTACAGTGAGCTTATCTACATACATTGATAGAGAATGAGTTGGGTATTTCTAACTATATTTCAGAAATAAAAAAAGGTTTTGAAAATTGGTGCCCAACGTGGGTGGGTGGACATTTTCCATTTGAACTGAATATGCAATACAAATGGGATTAAAGTAGTGGAAGTGCAACTGTGTAGCCAAATTTTGGGTTGGTACCCCGGGAACATATGATTACCGGAGCGCTCATGGCGTATTGTGAGTTCTCATTGTATATCTGGAAACTTCTGTCATGCAGGGGCCAATCAGAAATCAGGCCACTGTATGTACTAATTCAAAACGCTATTTGCTTGGCATTGTAACGTTCTCCTTGCTCTTGGAGTTCAATTGGGATTCTACGGTTACCTCGGGCGTAACCTTCTGTTCATAGTGAGGGGGCCACTTGCTCTGAGCAGCCTCATTAAAGAAATGACACTCTAGGGGTCATTATGATTTTGACAAATCCAACGGAGCCAGAAGAGCGGACTTCACTTGCCCTCGACTGGGCTTGGTATCTGAGTGCCTGTTGCACGATACTCAAAGCAATAAACTTAGTATATAAACTTAGTATATAAAATAACCAATTCAAAACAAATTCAATAAACTTTATTATGTACTAAATATCTAAGAGGCATGGTGACTGACGGATGCCCAAAACTAATACAAATGGCAAGCAATAAATACTATCAAAGTGGTAAGGGGGTACTAAGCTTTGGATATACAGAATTATCGGAACAACCAGAAGCGCGCGCTAGGGAGCATGTCACACAGCAAATCGGGTGTCGAATGCAAGCTTACGGGCGGCCAAATCACGAGACAGATGGGAAGTTCATAAAGTCCCGTGTGAACGACGATTTGGTTTATTTTTTGGCACAATAAAAAAAAACTTTTCATAGCGGTTTTACTCCCTACTTCCATTACTATCCTGCGCTGCTATTGGTAGAGTGAGTCCAAAGCACTGCGACACAACTGACAGCTTTTACGTCTTTTCGGTCAACTATGAACTGAAATTCAGATATCTCTATTCCTATTTCTGTCCTACCCGGTTGTTAGTGGAGTGAGTCCCAAGAACTTCGACTCAACTGACAGCTTATTATGTCTTCGGCTAACTACAAACCTGAATCCTGGTATCCCTAGTCATATCACTATGCTGCATGAGTAACAAGAACTGCAACATAACTGAAAGATTTAATTTTTCGCCTAACTACATATTCCTATCACAACCAATTTACGTGCACGGGATGTGTTTTTAAATGCTTTTCTGTGAAAGATTATGCTCACCGGTTCAAGAAGATGCGATCAACACACGTTTACTAACTCACTTGACTGCGCGTAGTAGTTGCTAGACTATCCGGAACGTTACTAATCAATATGTCACGCAATGAAGTGTGCTTCAATCAACTTTCATCTCTCCTTACCATTTTACGCATCTGGGCGGACAGATAGTTTATCGCCTCACAAATTTCCGGAACGTTATACCTTGTTTCTTAAAATTACCGATTCGTGATATTTTTTCTTGCTGTTCATCTGGCTAATGACGTCAAGACTCTGATGGCTGCTGGTAGCAAGGTAGACTGCTGGTCGGCTCTGGAACTACTGCCTGTCTCAACTCTGTTTTCGCTAAGATTCCAATTCCAAATTGCCCACTCTGTTGAACTGGCGCAATACTACTCTTTGCGGATTGATTCAATTGAATTCCTCTACCGATTCTCCTTCGCAGGATTCCCAATTCCGCTATACCATCTCATAGGCCGGCACAATCTTGTGTCCACCGACTTCGCTTATTTCTCACCCAAGCGTGTGACGTAGGTAGTAGCGAGTTCGTTGAGGCAGCGAAGTGCTTCTTTCGTCGGTCGGTGTAAAACTGTTTCGCGATTCATATTGAAGGAGGCCGGTTCGCTTTATCAATTCCCCGTGTTCTTATAATGCATGCTGCCTTCGCGAGCGACGTGGCGTTTCAAACTTTGTGATATCTGAAAGTTATAGCGGAATCAATACTGGTATATTAATATTTGTCTCAGGCGTTCAAACCTTACAACGATGGTGTTTCTACGATTTTTATTACCAGAGATACGACTTCAATTTTACTGAGGGCTTTTGGTTTACAACAATGTAAAAGTACTGACTTCGTTGAACAGGCAAGATAGTAACTTCGTTACAGCATCGTGAATTCTCTAAAAAAATGTATTTTCATATGAGTGATTATTGGTTAAATTATTCAGGGTGTAGTGAATTAGTAGATTTGTTTCCTTGGATGCTGGTCTGGTCGTCATCTGCACCTCAGCCCCTGGGCTTTTTGTGCCTTTCGGTTTTGTTTTACAGCACCCACTCCGTAACACCAGTCCCCTGTACCAGTCTGTACAGGTTCTTCACTGGTTGGCAACTGTATTTTTCGGGTGTATCTTTTGCATTCTGTCAATATATGTTTGGATGTTCCTGTCCTTTTGCCACATTGTCTGCAGGAAAAGTATCTGTTGTAGAGCCCCATTTTGTGCAGGTGTCCTCTCATTGGACTGGGACCAGTGAGATTGGGCCTAGCCTCACCATGTGACTGGGCCGTCGGGAGAGGAATGACGATCCCAGACACCGCTGGGTAAAGTCCAGGTCCCCTCTCGGTAACATGGTAGCTTGCTCAGTAGTCATGGCAAAAACCATGGCGAAACCCCAATTGAACGGTTACTCGTCAAACGTAATACGAGTAGACGAAGGTGGAAGCCTGATGCGGCGGTGACCCATCAAACGCTGATGAGAATGGCTTCGTTATGCGGGTTGGCCCCCGTATGCGAAGGCAGTCTCATCGACATGGGTACCCAGGGGATGGGGGAGCCCGCCGCTTGCGGTGCCTCTGGGGAGCGGTGGTAGCTAGGTAGTCCCAATTGAAAATATATACCGTAAGTCGGTAGAGACGGGGGAGTCCTTCACCTGTGCGCTCAGGGATTGTATTCCCTGTCTGACTCGGCGGGGAGCGGCGCATTAATCCGCTCGGGCACTGACAACCCAGAGCCAGTAGCTTGTCATTGTGTGTCACCGTGGCTGAGTTATGATGGTAGCTAGGATTACTTAGCGCGTTGATCTGGCGTATCCGGATTCTTTGGGCGTCCCACTGCAATCCTGGAGAAAATGGAACCGAAAGGTAGGTGCTACTCTGGGTGTGGGGCGTCTTCTGATGGTGCTCGGATGGAATGGAGGTCTTCCGAAGTACGTTAACGCATGCATGTGACCAGTGAGACGGCCAGTTATTGTTTCAACTTGGTTCCTACTCATCTTGGGTGGTTCTTCAGTTCTCCGCTTCGACGGTTCTATAATAATTGTTTTTCGTTTTTCGTTGCCCTCGATGCCACAGTGTCCTGGAACCCACATTCAAGTTATTTGTCATGTTCTGCGAGGGCACTGAGTTCTTCTCGGCAGTCTTGATGTCACTTTTGGATTCGTGAAAGCCTTCAGTGACGCCTGACTGTCTGAACATATTTTGATCCATGCGTTGCGCACTTTCTTCATGTTGTTCTCTTCTACGCATTGCATTCCCGCTTCGTAAACGGAAGTGTTCATTCCCAGTGAGGTGCTCAGTTGAAAGTATCTCCCCCCACTGTTAACCAGCATCAGTTCCTTCCTTAAATTTGAATCCCTCTGTTTCAAGGTCCTTCCTCCAGGTTTACTCTTAAATGTTGTCACCTGCCCATTCCCTTTAGTCTTGTATGATCAACTCGAGGATTGTGTCAAAGAAGTATTTTCGGAGTTGGTATCATTTCAATACTTTTACCTTCATTATTTCCTTTATCTTGTTGTGATCCGATCTGTTTCTCGTGTTTTGTAGCCTTAGAAATCCCATTCTTGCCTCACCCATGATCGTTATTTCAATCGGGGAAAGATCCAGTGGTGCTTCCATGGCTGCTGTTGGTGTTGTTTTTCATAGCCCCCGTTATGCTGTAGCAGGCAAGTCTGCCCCATCAAGGGCTATTTTTTAGGTTTTTTGTGTCCACCATACCAAAGATGCAAGGGTGAAAATGAGTTTCACCACAGTATTGTATGATCAATGCACTATTTTGGGACTAGCCCCCATGTTTTTCCGTGTGCTCGTCTGACTACCATTGATGTCACCTCTTCTCCACTTTTACCAGTTGTTGGTTCCAGGTTCATTTCGAGTCTATGATAACCCTGTGATATCCAACTTTCCCCGACAGCTGGATGTTGGTCCTTTGGAGCATTAGAGGTCCCAGGTTCTCTAGCTCCCTTCTTCGAGTAAAAGCTACAATGGTTGATGTGAAGGGGCAGATAGTTGAACCCTCTCCATTCATTCATATACCGACCAGATTTAGAGCCGTTTGCATTCTCTTCCTAAATGTAGTAGTTGGATCGTCCAGTTGAGTAGAAAATCAACTCAATGAAAACCACAATGGTATCCTTCATCAGAAAAACGGAGCTCCAACGATAGCACGGCAGGGTCCAATTCACCACAACAAGGAAAACCTCAGAGGAACTGCAGAGACTCGCATGTTTTTGCATTGCAAGAGCAATGGGATTAAATCCACCAGCACCTCATAACTCTCCAAATCTCAGTACTTAGAGAGATGTGTATGGAAAGCTTATCTCAGACTCGTGAATGTCAGATTAAGAGTGGAAATGCACCATGCTAGGGACTCACCCTCTACAGATAGTGCATAACTGGCTGACCTAGCAATAGATCGTAAAGAGATTCAGCTTCAAAAAGAAATTTTGCACCATGCTAAGCAATAAAAGAGGCTGGATCAAATAATCCATCCACATACTGTAACCACCATAATATGGTATACAGAGGTCTAAGACCCCTGAGGAGATTGAAGCAGTCATCATTGAGCCTCGCACTGAATACTCTGAATTTTCCAAGTATCTGTCAAGCTGAAATTCAAAAATTGCTCCCAGTTCAACCTTCACAGGTGTTTAGATTCTTCGGAAAGAATTCTATAGAAGTTACCACGAGTTTCATTCCATACATATCATTTTGTGAAGGCAGTGAATCAACATCACTAATTTTTGTTGAGATCTCTACTAGCGAAGGTCATTATACCACCATGTATCGAAAAAGAGAAAACCAAGATATTGTTCATTGTATGTCATTCATTTCATTCCATCCGATGTTCGAAAAACATATTATGTCTATGATTTAATGTTGGTGACAGTATTCGTCTATATAGATAGTGATTTCATCTCAACGACTGGAGGTTGAGATGGATTATGAAACGAGATCTTTCTCAAAATCATGTCTGATTGCTCCCAAAAATCGAGCTCATGAAAATCTCTATTTCACGGATTTCACGATATTTCTGTCAGTATGATAGAGGAATAAATGGAATGGAAACCCTTCACTTACCTTCTGGGTAAATGTCAGATTGTTCTCATGTCTCTTCAATCAGAAGTGGGTAGTTCTTCCGGTAAAATAAAAATAAAATCCAAATACTGAATTTTATCCAAATTGGTACAAATACGTCGTATAAATGAATTTTTGGAACTGCCATCAGAAATATACATCTTCGAAATGGGAGTAAAACTTTCTTTATTCGAAATGAATGTTTCATCCCTCAACAGAAAAATATGGGATCAATGAATAAGTAAACGGACGTGGAATCAAATATTCATTGGATCATAAACTTTCTGTCGTGTAAAGAGGAATATTTCCCTACATTTTCACCGAATACACAGAACGGTCATGTTTTTCTATACAAACATGAATATTCCATATTCATATACTCTTTTCTCGTCATATTGATAATGCATAACATAACATAACACAGATAAATTTAATTATATTTTCCACAAGCTGAATACATTACATGATACTAGTCGCAAAAGAATGTTTCAGAATGAATTTATTCATTGATACTGGAATTACCATCAATCAATATAACGAATCAACTTCCAGGAAAAATTGTACGTATGTTCATCGGAAAACAAAGAGCTCTCTGATCAAGAGAATGATTCGAATCTCTTTGAATGCTTCTTAATATTTGTAAGTTATTCGAGCCAAACCAAAAGAAAGAAGTATAAAAAACTAGTTTTCTCTCAAATCGATGTAACTTCAGAATACAAAAGTTTACTCAGCAATTGAACAAAAGGGAACAAAGATTTATACAGTACTTACTAGGGTTCCAATCTCAACATCACTTCGAAAAATAAAGATTAATAATCATTTATATAGTCTAACTTTGGAATCAAGAAATATCCAATGACAATCCGACTTGAAATAACCTCAAATAAAAAGAGTTAAGACCGAACACTGCAAACCTCTATACGCATACGCCACTGAGATATTTCAAATGAAAAAAAGTTGAGAGGTGTCAAGGGACACCCGGATGGAACGAAGTTCCTTTCGATTAATTAGTGAAGGAATTGTAATGAAATTTTTTTCTTCAGTTATAATAATATTTTTTTTATTATTAACAAATATAATGTTATATAAACATAATCAGTAGGCTCAATTTTAGTACATACGCATTGATATTGTAATATTAAAATATAATTTGCTTTTAAATTTATCAAAGTTATGACGCGTACACTTGCTGAACACACAATAATGGAGATTATAACGCGTATAACTTGTTAGCACAATAGTAAAGAGAGGTTATAATGCGTACTTGCTAAAAATACATAAGCATTTATTATTGTCTGTATAAAATCTCTACTTTCCTAACTCCATCAGCAGTATCCGGAACCTGTGCAGAAACACTGTCAGGATTCATTATTGTTATTATTTTTTATTATTTATTATGTACAAAAAACCTGTATACACTCAACAAAAATAATCGTCGCGACACCACACTGTTCAATGCGAAATAGAAAGACGAAACGAAAATAACTGGCTTGCTTTTTATGAGAGAGAGAGGGAGAGAGAGAGAGACATACAGAGAAACACGCGCACGCCGCACGGCTCACAACTACAGCAAAAAGTGTCGTTACAACTTTTGGTCTTAATTTGTTCCGTCTAGCCCCCTTTCGCCCCCCCTTACGCGCGCGATAAGGAACTTCGTTCCAAAAATTCTCCTGCCCATTTTTCGTATGGGGTCCGTTCTCATGCAAAAAAATGACACATCTCAAAGCGTATTTTTCATTTCTTTAATACATTATCAAGAACTATCTAATACAATAACGTTGAATCAGAACGATAACAGATAATAACACTCATAAATGAATAGACGCAAAGCTACAACGAATGTTCTTAATGATCTCCCTCAGACGTGATACAAGATTCAACTATTCGCCCCATTGATTGTCGTATTCGCGCAAAGATTCCTGGTGTATTTCTTATTGTCTCACAGCCGGCTATAATTCGATTACTCAGGTCTTCAACATTTTTGACGGTAGTGGAATGAACTAATAACTCAAGAAAACCCCAAATGCAAAAATCTGGAGGATTTGAATCCGCAAATCGAGCAGGCCAATGTTCCGTACATCCCCTACCTATCCAACGATTTGGATATACTGTAACTTCAGAATACAATAATGCTTAAATGGACTGGTGCACCATCATGCATGAACCAGAAGTGTTGTCACAGCCGAAGAGGACTTCTTTCAAGAGGATCAGGTCACTCTTCCTGTTGTAAATTGAGGTAAGAGTCGCCTGTTAGTCGTTGTGGGAGGAAATATGGACCGATTAAATGATCATCAAGTACCCCAAGCCATACATTTACTGAAAACTGATGCTGCCCAAAGGTGATTGTTATGGAAATTCCGTATACATTGTCGTCCACAATTAGCCTCGTCAGTAAACAAAAGGCCATTTAAAAAAATTAGGAATTTGAGCGATTTGATGAAGAACCCAATGGCAAAAAACTAGGCGCAGAAAAAAGTCTCTATATAGTAGAGTTTGCACACGTTGACTATGGAACGTAAACAATTGCTGTTCTTTGAGAATTTTAAATACAGTGAAGTTGCTTACATTAAGTATGTTGGCAATTTTTCGAGTACTTGTTTCAGGTGACTACGGAATTAACTCGAAAATTGCTTCTTTCAGTTGCACAGTTCGTACTTCAAGAGGGCGCTCGCAGTCAGCCCTTTGTTTCTTAAATGTACCATTTTTGCCCAAACGTTGGTGAAGACGAGCAAATATTGTGTGATGGGGTACCCTACGTCCTGGATACAACTCAGCATACAATCGTCGAGCTTGCCGACCATTTCCATTACTTCGACCATAGACAAAATGCATGTCTAACCATTCCGCATTTGTATAATTTTCCATTCTTTTCAATAAAATAAAAATTAATTACTTATTATCATTAATGTTATACCAAACCAGAAGCTTGAAAATGAAGAAACGCTAATTTGACATTTCGTTGAAATATTCGTATTTAACAGAATGTTGACAGTAGCCTACTATCATCGCTACTAAATAATGTATTGAAGTAATGACAATAAGGCGTTAAGATGTTTTATTTTCTTGCATAAAAACGGTGCCCCAAACGAAAAAAAGGCTGGTGAGATTTTTTGTCACAATTCGAACGAGGAGTTCAAAATGATTCTTCATTCTCAATATCAAATTGGCGTACCATTTTTTTCTTTCAAAAAATTGAGATCATTACCCGTATGTACGCCAATGATGAACATAAAATCCGTATTTGCATGTCAAGAAATGCGTAATAACTACTTCTTGAAACTCACTGAATTTCATTAGCATATCTCGACCGGTTTCAGAGCAATAAACAAATTGTCAGTTTTTAAGAAAAACTTTAACACCCCGTATCTCGGAAAACGAAGCATTTGCGGACAAAAGTTATGTAGCAATCTGTCATTATTTTTCCTTGCAGAATCACCTCCTCAAGTTTGTCGCACCTATTCACTAACACCCTGTTTGTATTATTATGCAATCGAAAATCCTCAGTGGTTGAGGACTATTAATCATCAAAAGTGGTGGTTGTTCAACGTTTGGGGAGGGATTATTGGTAATCACACGCTACTTTTCCGACATAGTGCTGAATGGTGAGAGGAATTAACATTTTCTTCATCTTTTCAGAATGTTAGAAGAAGTGGATTTGAACACCAGAAGGACCATGTGGTTGCAACACGATGGTGCTACAGTGCAAAACCATAGGCAGAGGTGGTATTATTCCTTGGCCTGTGCGATCCTCAGACCTTACTCCTATAGATTTCTTCTTCTGGGGGTACGTGAAGGATGGGGTTTTCGAGGATATGAGAAACAGAATCATGGAAGCCTTTCCTTCAACTAATGGAGCAATGATCGCTAGAGTTCGGGGTTCATTCACTAGAAGAGTAGCAGCGCTTGTGTGGAACATAATGCTGACCAATTCGAGCATTTATAAGTAAGCTTTTCTCAGAAGGGTCACATTTTTTTATGTAAATCATTTTTTCCTGTTCTTTTGAAGATGACTCGAATTGTTTCCTTTGCCATGTTTCTATTGCAATTTCATTTTGTTGAAACACATTCTCTTCAGAATTGTATGGATGTGTCAAATTTCATGACAGCGGCCCACTCAATTCCTTTTTTTTAAATCTTCAACAGTTTTTATTTTGCAACAAATCTCGCAAGTTTTACATAGAAGACCCCACAAACCATTTCCTCAAAGAGCTCTCAAAAAATGTCATGCAATGATGCAATAAAATATAGGGTGTTGCATTTGAAAAAGTTGAGTTATTGCAATTTCAATATGTCATTTTCAAAAAGTTGTAGTAGGCGATGTAACATCGACTCCCTAAGACTACGGAATCGACAGGAAAAAAAGATGGAATAAACTATAAAAATTCATTTTGGAATATTTATATTATTGCGTATGAGCAAGCAAATTCAATTTTGATTGATTGAAAAGTAATACTAGAATGAGCTAGATATCGCAGGCATTGAGTAATATTTCAATAAAAAACAACTATATTACTATTTTTGGGACTCGTCATTTATTATTTAATCATTTCACAATCAATCTTTCTTACATAAAGGGCATATTGATATCAAGAAAACAACTAGATGGCGTAGCTGCAATCCTCTTGAGATTAAGAGAATCGTCTCTACATAGGTGTACCAACTGAGCTGGGAAAAGAAAAAAAAAGAGAGGTTTGATAATAATATATAATATATATATATATATATATATATATATATATATATATATATATATATATATATATACTAGCGGACCCGACAGACGTTGTCCTGTCCAAATTTCTATGTTCTCTGAAATGTTTTTCCCGAAAACTCTCGTCCGTGTAGAAATTATTTTTTTCTATGTTTTCCTTTATTTTGTTTCATCTAGATTATGCTTTTGACTCCTTCCACTTCCTGTTGTCCCGTTATCTCGTTTTCCCGTTATCCCGTTATCCCATTTTCCTGTTACCCCTTTTTTCTTTATCTCGTTATCCCATTTTCCCGTTATCCCCTCATCCTGTCATCCGATTATCCAGTTATCCCGTTTTTTCGTTATTCCGTTATTCCCGTTATCCTGTTATCCCATTATTTCGTTATCCCGTTTTCCCGTTACTTCATTTTTTCCCCATCCCGTTATCAAGTTTCATCCTTATCTCCGTAACCTGTCATCTCATTATTCCATTTTCCCGTTATTCTCTTATCCTGTCACTTGTTTCCCGTTTTTCCGTTTTTCCGTTTTTCCGTTTTTCCTTTCCAGTTACCCTTCCCTTTTTTTTTTCTTCATCCCGTCATCCCTTTTTCTTCTTATCCACTTATCCTGTCATCCCGTCATCCCGTTTTCCCGTTTTTTCGTTATTTCGTTATTCCCTTACCCCGTTTTCCTGTTATCCCGTTTTTTCTATAAAAAAAAATAGTGGTTGATCGTAGAAGGGTGGAAATTAGGAGTAATATGAATTTTTTTATCCTAAGTCATGACAAAATAAAAATAAAAATCTTGCCCAAAAAATAGGGGTTGATCGTAGAAGGGTGAAAATTCAGGGTTCAATGTATTTTTGAATGCTGTATCATACAAAAATAAAGACAGCAATTTTTCCCGAAAAATGAAAAAAAAAATTAAGGGGCGGACCATCCTTAACATTTAGGGGGATGATTTGTGAATTTGAACCATTCAGGGCGCCACCCAAACACATACAAAAAAAAACATTCAAATTGGTTCCGCCGTTTATGGTACCGACTGCAGCGTCATCTGCCGGTCTGATTTGTGAATTTAAACCATCCAGGGCGCCACCAAACGCATACAAAAAAAATTCATTCAAATCGGTTTAGCCGTTTGGGAGGAGTTCAGTGCCACACACGTACAGTAGAATTATATATATAAAGATACAACAGTTTCAAACATATATATATATATATATATATATATATATATATATATATAAAAAGGATCAGATTACAGATAGCGACACCTATAATCTGTGTTTTGAAGCTTAGACCTGTCCTGTCCTGATCCTTTTCATAGTTTTGTACGTACCGGAGGTAATAACTACACGAGATGTCTGATTCGGATTTGAAAGAGACCACAGGCCGTCATGATGATTGGGAAACCATGAAACAGGCTGTAGACGGATGGTGATCTCTCTTGGATTCGAAACAGATTTCTCTTATTCTCGATATATATATATATATATATATATATATATATATATATATATATATATATATATATATATATATATATATATATATATATATATATATATGTTTGAAACTGTTCTATTTTTGGATTCTCTGGACCATGATCGGCAAAGATATTATAAAAGTGTTTGAAAGTCTTATTGTGACGTCCTCAATAGGTGGTTTTATATTGAAATCTACCTAGAAGTATGAATCAATATACTGGAATGAGATGGAACAAAAAAATTAAAGAACCAATATTGACTTCTGTTGAAATGTGAATGAAATGTGATCATTTAGTTTTTTGTACATTCAGTATATCTTCTAATCTGCAGTTACCATATTCACATATGTTAAAAATAGTAGTTGTCAATTATTATTTTTGCTGTCAATATCGTGACAACGTTCAGTAAAGTTCTTCAAGTTGGATATCGTTATTTTCAAGATATTGCTTTTTTTTGGTATAATCTGCAACAGGTTATGGGCCCAGAAATACAGCATTGAAAATACGGCAGATAATTTCAAGAGAAGTAAAGAGAAACTTAATTGTTGGGTAACTAACTACTACTACTGCTCAGTCACTGAGTTGCTGGTACCTTTCATTTTGACACTGTCCGGAGTTGGAGTTGATCAGTTTTTCTTACAAGCACCGAAGAATGGAAACTCCGAAAGTATTAATTGAAGAACTGGAAAACCATTTGGATAGATTGGAAATTTCAAATAATAATACAGCTCCGAGCACACAACAGTGGGATGCTGTTATAAGTACTCTTGAAACGCCCAACGAACCGGCGGAGACTGCAGATGAGGCAGCGAAGGTCACTTATAAAAATTTGTCACAGTCTGTGAACAAAATTGAGTTTACTGCAAAAAATTTAATTGTATACAGTTTGAGTACACAAGTTAGACAGCTGATCAATATGCGCAGCAGTTCCAAGGAGATGTGGGATGAGTTCCTCAGTATCTTCGAGCAAAGAACAGAACAAAGACAGGATATACTGTTCCATAAATTCTTTGGAACCAAAGAGAAAGATCCCCTGGAAAGTGTATTGAAACATATGGCTAAACTTGAGAAGTTTTGGATAGAGCTTCAAGATGAAACATGGAAGGAAGATAAAGTTGAATTTACCGAATCTTTGTTCATGAATAGAGTACTCAATACGTTACCGTAGGAGTATTTTGAAAGGGAGTCAGTGTCAGAGAACCATTCAGTTATTACGAGAAAGACTATGCACTGTGGAAATGCGGCTCCAAGAACGGGAAGGGAACTGCGACTAGTCTAGTAAAACAGCGTTTGTAGCTTCAATGAATTTCCGAGAACAATGTCTTTCGAAACCACCAATTTCTAACAAAAATGATAATAAAAAGAAAAGGTTATTTTTGAAATGTTATCGATGTGGACTCAGAGGTCACCTGAAGAGAGATTGTATGAAAGAAGCAGAGCAGAAATCGGAAGCTAGTTCAACGCAAGGTTCGGCTTTTGTCTCTGATGCCTTTCCAATGAATTTACATCCCAATGATATTTCGACTCAGGTGCTACTCAGCACATGACCATGCACAGAAACTGTTTTCAACTCCTGAAAACTTTCAATATCCTCAATCAGTTTTGATAGGAAATGGTAAAAGCATGAAAGCTTTCGGCAGGAGCAATCTTGATGTTGAAATGCATGTTGTTGGTAAATGGGTCCGAAGTTCTCTTCAAGATACCTGGTTCGTGCCTGAAGCTTGAAAAAATCTCTTATTGATACCTTCTATAGTAGATAAAGGTATGACATCAAGTTTGGAAAATAATGTCTGCAACATTTTGAGAGATGGCGAAATTGTGGCAACAGGAATCCGGAAAAATGGATTATATTTGATGCATATTCGTGTGAAAGTTCCTTCAATAAGTGCAGAAGTTCAAATAGCAGCAAGTAATACGTTTCAAATTTGGCATGAACGTCTTTGTCATCAGAACAAATTCCATGTGCAAAAGTTCCTCAAGAAAAGTGGGTTTGAGGTGACTCTTGATGAAGAATTTTATGATGCTTGTATGTTCGGCAAGCAACATCGTTCGTCATTTGGACAAAGAGTGCATAGAGCTCAAAAGCCTGGAGAACTCATTCATGCCGATGTTTGCGATCCTATGTCTATGAAATCTATTGGCGGTTCTCGTTATTTTGTCGTCTTCAAGGATTATTTTAGTAAGTTTTGCTGTGTTTACTCCATCAAAGAAAAATCCGAGGTGAAAGTTAAACTTGAGGCTCTTCTGTCTGAGGCTAAGGTGACTGGTCATACAGTAAAAGAACTGTCGACGAATGGTGGCAAAGAATTTGATAATAAGGATATCAAAGAAATGAACGCCAATTACGGTTTCCATCATAGGATTACAATGTCGTACTCTCCTGAACAGAACGGTGCAGCAGAAGACTTGCGGGATTGGCACGAGCGCTATTACATGCTGATGATCTTCCTGAGAAGCTGTGGGCAGAGGCAGTTGATACCGTTGCATATGTCCTGAACCGAACCGGTGCCCCTTCAATAGACGGTATGACTCCGATCATGATTTGGAACAGCAAGCAAGCTCCAGATTTGGAAATTTTTGGGACGGATTGTTTTGTCCACTTTCCAAAACAGAAACGTTCAAAATGGGAGAAAAATAGCGGAAAGAGATACCTTGTTGGTTATTGTGAAGACAAGAACGGGTATAGAATATGGATGCCCCATAAAAATGATGTGGTTTTGAGTCAGGACGTCATTTTCAAAAATGAAGTAACTGTCAAAGAAAATATTGCAATTTTTTATGGAACTGTCTCCAATGTTCCAATTGCACCTAATTGTTTTCTAGACATGTCCCTCGAACTCGAGCCACTTCAGAATCAAATGAAGATCCAGAACCTGAATTGTTTAAAAACAAGCTGCGAGATAGAGCAAAGATTCATAAGCCTGAGAAGTATGGTGCCTTTGCTATGCCTGCTGCAGACCAGCCGATCAATATGAAGAGGCCTTGGCATCCACTGAGGCAGGAATGTGAAGACAAGCGATGGATGAAGAAATGCAGTCTTCATTTGAAAATGATACCGGGAGATTGTAGATTTGCCACCTGGGAGAAAAGTCATAAAGAATCGCTGGGTATTCACAATCAAAAATAATCAACTCGGAGAAATCAGATATGAGGCTCGACTGGTAGCTAAAGGTTTTTCTCAAGAAGCTAGTATTGATTTTGACGATACTTTCTTGCCAGTTGCAGGGTCAGAACCGTTTTATCAGTTTCCGCCTCTGAAAATTTGTATCTGTAACAAATTGACGTGGAGACTGCTTTTCTGAATGGAATGCTAGAAGAAGAAATTTACATGGAGCAGCCGAAGAGTTACCAAGATGGCACCAATAGGGTGTGTAAACTGCTGCGAAGTTTGCATGGATTGAAATAAGCCCCACGTTGTTGGAATCGACGGTTCACAGAATTTCTCGAAAAGTGTGGATTGCAGCAGAGCTCATCAGATGCCTGTCTATTCATCAGAAACCATATCAGTAAACTCATCGTATTGCTTTATGTGGATGACGGTTCAATCATTGGTGTTGATGACAAAACCAATAAGGAATTTCTTGAGAATTTAAAGGAAGAACTCCAAATAACAGTTCGTTCCACACGAAGGTATCTTGGAATTGAAATCGAAAAAACTTCAAATAGTAAAATTTCCATAGGCCAGGAGCTTCATGCAAAAAAAATAGAGAAAATTTAACACGTTTGATGCTAATCCTGTTGGAACTCCAATCGAAAAATGTCAGATAAATGAAGGTTTCGAAGATGAAGAAGAAATCTCCCCAAATATTCTTTTTCGGTCAGCTGTTGGAAGTTTAATGTATTCATCGGTTGCCACGAGACCTGATATCACGTTTGCAGTACATTTTGTATCACAAGCCGTTTCCAAACCACTGGGAAATAGTTAAGAGAATACATATATTGAAAGAACCTTGGATTATGGCATTGTCTATGAACCTGGTGAATGTTCCCTTCGAACTTTCAGTGATTCGAATTATACAGGTAATTCATCCACACGTTAATCAACTCCTGAATTCATCGGTAAGATGAACCAGGGTGCAATAACATGGTTTAGCCAAAAGCAGCGCTCTGTTTCATTGTCAACGATGAAGGCAGAGTACATAGCTGGAAGTGAAGCTGCAGAAGAAATATCTTGGTTATGTCGTCTTATACAAGAAGTTTGTACTTGCAAAATTTCCACAACAGTATTATGGATTGATAACGCCAGCGCTGTGAAGCTAGTCCACAATCCAGAGTTTCACAAACGCTTGAAACATATAGATGTGCGTTACCACTTCATCAGAGAAAAGCTAGAAGAAGGAATTTTCAAAGTCAAACATATTGCAGGAAAAAACCAGATAGCGGACATCCTAACCAACTCACTCTGCAGACCTCGATTCGAGATACTCAGAGATCTACTGGTTTTTTTTTAAATACCAATCACATTTTAGTTCAAGGGCAAGCGTTGAAATGTCGAATAAAATGTAATCATTTAGTTTTTTGTACATCCAATTATCTTCTAATCTCCAGTTATCATATTTACCTATGTTTAAAATAGTAGTTGTCAATTATTATTTTTGGGGTCAATATTATAAAACAGTTAAGTGATGTTCTTCAATTTGGATATCTTTATTTCCAAGATATTGCTTTTTTTTGGTATAACAACTTCATACGCTATACATTAGGCAACCAAAAAGAAACATTCTCGACGTCGTTAAAAAATTGAAATTGGAATTATATTATACCCGCCTCTAATCAAGAAATCCATTCAACAATTATACTCAGGCTATTCATTCACCAACAACGTGCTATAACTGAAGAGAAATTATACTCATGTGAATGAATTCCTAAATTCAAATGCACCCGACATAATATCAATTCAATACTAAGCCGAAAATGAAAGAATTCATTACAGGTCAATTGGTACTGCTATACCATTTTATTATATCTATGTTGTTTGAATCGTAAATGGGAAATTATTCAATGATACTTGAATTGTTCATCCGTATTTGGAATATTCAAACAGTTGAGTTCATGGAAACGAACATCCAAATTTGTTTTTATTTCACAGTAAATGGCTTTCATTATATTGATTTCCTACAATCGCCAAGCCTCGTGAAATGGGTGATCCATTTAAATGCAAATTAGTAGTATTGAGTTGAATATCGATTTAAATATATGCAAAGAAATTGGGTAATGTATATCATTCTGCTCATTGAGCTACTCAACCTTTGTCTCTTGAACTAACCGTGACAAAAAGCGCTGATAAAATAAAAAAAACTGTATATCCTAGATTGTATCAGATGTGCCGATGAGGTTTTAAAACTAATCCAATAGTTCTTCTGGTAGTTTAACACAAAAATATTGGTATTTATAAAAAAACATGGAAACAACCTCGTATATTCCGTAAATGTTGACGTAGAATTGTGAACTTTGTCGGATCGATGGACATGAAAAAATACACTTGATGACGGTATGGAGGTCATCTTCGGCCAATGTACGCTGCACCCCAGAGGCGATGGAACAACTAACCGACATTTTCGAAAAACGATATCAGGTGGCAAGATAGGCTGAAAATATCTTTGAATTCCTAATCAGACCAACACTTTTTGTCCGGAAAAACTTCAGTTCCGACAAGTCCCATACCTTCTGTAATTATGTCATAGAATTATGAAACATGCAGGATCGTTAGATATACCAATAATACCCTCAAAGATTGGTTCATATTTCTTTAAGGAGATGTGAGCTGCCCAGCAGAAGCGATAGAATAACCTATATATCCGAAAAACAATATTGGGTGGATAGATAGATATTCTACAATGCATCACATGAGATGACCTCTATCAAATTATTGAGCATATTTTTGGTATATTCAACGATCCAGTGAAATCCATAATTCCACGTCATCAATTACAGAAGATAGGACAATACTAGAAGCAGACTATGTCAAATATTTGGGTATTATTATAGATAAACAATAACTTCTCTTTACATGTTTTTTGGGTAACCTTCCACAGTCTGAAAATGAAAATATAATCAGGAAAATCTATACAAGTGTAGAAATTGCAAACTAATCAGTTCACCCCGATAAGTTATTGCGTTCACCAAATTATATTTTCTATAGAAAAATGATGCAATTAGTCAATAACTTGTCGTTTTCTGAATTTGCCTATAATTTTTTTTTTTTAATTTAAAAGATTCTTCTCTACATAGTTTTTGATTGACGTTTCGTGATTGAAAACGCCATATCATAGCCAACAATGCAAAAAAATAATCGAAAGAGCAGACCACGCAATGGTAAGAGAACGACTACAGTTTTACAGAAAAAACAAGGTAAATTAAAAATTTTTTATCAATAACCTGGAACAGCTCATGAAACAAAATCTGATTCGAAATGACTATGAATACTTGCACCACTGTATTCAGAATTCCTACAACTCATACAATCGAAAGAGAAACACAATACATATAAACAAATTTCACAAATTATTGGAAGAGAAACAAATACACCCATAACACATATCAAACAACAAGAAAAATTCTGAAAAAACTGTAATCAATTTGTCATCAAACAACCCAGACATACACGAAAAACTTGTGTTGGCAAAGGGACTGAACTTCGCAGTTGCATCCAAAATGGTTCCAACGGTAGAAATGATCACTGCCATCGAGGCAACAGCCCAACGTTTATCACCTGAAATAGCAGGTGATTACAGATCTGACTGCAAAAAAACTTACATTTGAGATCTCTTCGATCAGACAATCAGATCAAAATACTTCCAGCTGATAGGGGTAACGCAACAGTCATCATGAACACTACTGATTATGAGAACGAACTAACACGAATGATCTCAAACACCACATATCACACACTCAATCAAAACACTACCATATCAGTTAACAAAGTATACAAAAAACAAAAATCCAACCCCATCAATAGAAAGCAAAATATACCGAATTTTAGCTGAACACAAAAACATAATCACGAAAACAGAACCCTGAGACCTAGTATCACACCACAGCAAACCCCCACTTTTTTATGGGTTACCAAAAATACACAAACCATCTCATCCTCTACGTAAGTTCCATTGGATCTCCTTCACAAAAACTCGCCAGATACCTACTCAACATTCTGAAACCACTCTCTGGAAATGAAAATAGTTTTATAAAGAATACCCCTCACTTTCTGGAGAAATTGAATGAATTACAAATTCAAGATGGAGATCTTCTAGTAAGTTTTGATGTCGAAAGTTTGTTTAGCAATGTCCCTATTGATAAAACTATTGAAATCGTCGAAGAAAGATCAGAAAATGACACATCACTGAAGACAAAAACAAAACTGGATGTCAGAGCCATCATAGAATTACTCAAACTATGCACAGAAAAAACATATTTCCAATTCAAGAACGAATTTTATCAACGAGAGTTTCGTATGGCGATGGGTTCTCCTTTGTCACCCATTTTAAGTAACATATTCATGGAATACTTTGAAGAATCCTTTGTTGAAACATTCCACAAAGGTCGAAAAATATGATGGAGATATGTGGATGATGTTTTTGCTATCTGGAATCGAAGTGAAGGAGAATTAATCATTTTCTTAGATCATATAAACGGTCAAGGACCGACGATCAAATTCACGTTAGAATCAGAACAAAACAACCAACTCCCCTTTTAAGATGTCATGATCCAAAAATCATCATCTCGAATGGATACATCTGTACACAGAAAGAAGACGCATACCAATCGATATCTACACTACAACTCAAACCATCATGCCAGGGTGAAAAAAGGCATAGTTACATGTATCTTCAATCGAGCTCAAACAGTTTGCAATTCCCACCAGAATCTACAGGAAGAAATGAACCTGATAAAATCTGTTCTCAAGGGAAATGCATATCCGGATCAGTTTGTGGAAAAAACAATCACTGACATTGAAAACAAAAATCCATCGAACAACCAATTAACACAACCAACACGAGTACTTCCACCACCTACACATTTCACAACCAACATAATACCTTATGTCCCCGGATTATCTGAAAAGATCGAACGAATTGGACATAGGTATGATGTGAGAACATCATTTAGAACAACAAACACACTGAGATCTATACTAACACAAACAAAACCAAAAAACGCAAAAAAGGTACCAAAAACTGTGTTCACAACATACCTTGTTCGTGTGGTGATATTTATATTGGTGAAACGTCAAGACCATTGGAAGTGCGCGAATGTGAACATCAGAAATCGACCAATAACCGAATCAAAAATTGCAGAGCATGTCCTCTCATCCAATGGCGATCATACGATTGAATGGAATAGGATAAAAATCTTGATGAAAGAACCACATCAAGAGAGGAGAAAATTGAAAGAAAAGGCATGTATTCTTCTTTCCGATAACAACTGCTTCTCAACAAATTCTCTTGAAATGGAATACAGGGTTACCTCTACTCAGAGAGGAAGTGAGATATGGTAGAATGCTAATAAACTGATCTGAACAACGCCCCATATATCAAATGAGCAATACGTCACTCTCTAACTTTTTTGGCAGATCTCAATTGACATTCGTCAGTTGAAAAAGCGAAAAAGACTCTGCAAGAAAAAAAACTAATTATTAAAACAATTAAAGGAGATTTAGAAGATTTTGAGAACGGGGGAAGATATAGTTCCCGAAACTTCAATCAAAAACTATATAGAGAAGTATCTTTTGAATTTTTAATTTTTTTCATAGGCGAATTCAGAAAACGACAAGTTATTGACTAATTGAATAATTTTCTATAGGAAATATAATTTGGCGAACGCAATAACTTATCGGGGTGAACTAATTAGTTAGCCCTTCCTTCACTTGTATAGATTTTTCTGATTATATTTTCATTTCCAGACTGTGAAAGGTTACTCAAAAAATATGTCAAAAAACGTTGTTCCTTCACAAAAAACCACATTCATTCAATATAAACAATAACGTTACAAGTTAATTTCATAATAAAAAATAATCAATAAAAAACTTTCAAAGACAAGCTTTAATTAAAATGCACTAAGAAGTAAAAAATAATTGCTGGATGTGGTTATTCCGTGAGTTATGTGTACAAAAGCTTGTCGCACAAAGTTTTCAGTTCGAATACAAAATCGACAAGCTTTTGTATCTATAACTCATGGAATAACCTACGTCACACATCCAAAGCAATAATTTTTTATTTTTCGGTGCATTTGAATGAAAGCTTGACTTTAAAAAGTTTTGTTATTGATTATTTTATTTTGTGCTTTTTAGTACTCCAGTACGCCTCAATCCATGCATTTTTGTTGAAGTATCGTATTCATGAGGTCTTTTTTCCTGTAAGTTCTGAGCTATCTAGTCCTTCAATGAGGAGATCAACTGAAGATTACTCATCCGCCATATTGGAGTTGTCATCTTCAATTCATTAATTTTTAACTAAAAACCAATAATCTTCGACTAAATTCATAATTTATGACCCCAAAAACTCCGACATACCAATTTTGAATCAAATCGGGCCATAATTACAAAATTTGTCGGCCATCTTGAATTTGTGAAGATTGATAGAAAATTCATAATCTCCGACCTCAAAAACCCCCACATACTAATTTTGAATAGAATCGGACCATAAACACAGAGATCATATCCAATAAACACGTGTAATAAACGTTCATATGTGGTAGCTGACGTTGATCAAACGTTACTTGTTGAATTTCGCAACGTGACTTCCGAAACCCAAATTCAACCAAACGTTGATTCTTCCTATAATAGACGTATATGATTCAACTTGTTACTGTAGTCACCATTATGAAACGTGTTCTTAGCGTGCTTTCTCAACGTATATTCAATCAGAACTTAAAAACATTATATAAACGACGAATATGACACTATTCAACAACCCGAAGATTTGAGCAACCTATATTCTACGTTTCAGTAACTCTTTTTTTCTACGTTTATTCAACGTTATAAAAATTACTTGTTTGATCCATTGAATAAAGTATTCAACAACAACTACATCATTCGCGTAACCTTAAGACAACCATTTTGATTGATTATTTTTCAACGTTGTTTCAACGGGATATCAGAAAGAAAATGATTAAAGTTTTCTAAAAAGGATTTGCGAACAAAAATGGATTTGGTAAAACCCGGGCTTTTTCCGCCAGAAATTGCGATATTTCACTAGGTCATGATATTCCATATATAAATGGAATTGAATGTGTTTCGATAAGATGTTTATAATACCATTTAGGGTTCTTTATTTATTCGGAGTTTCCCTCATTAAGGGGAGTATAACCCCAATATTGCAATAAACGTAAACAAACCATCATCGTTTCTAAACCTATATCGCCGGAAAGATAACTTTAACTGGGGTAAGGGACAGAAAGAAAACCTGAAATTTCATTTTCAAAGGGTTTTAAATAAAAGATTCCTTCAGAAGGGGGAAGTTGTTCAGATGGAAAGATAAGTGGAAGGGGAATGAAAATGAAAAAGTTTTTTCACATAAAGGATTCAATATAAAATTGAACCAGAGAAAGGTAGATCCCAGGTGAAAACAACTACTTTCTGGCAAATACCACGCAGAACATTGAATATTTACCTGAAAACCATGCATACTTCCATATAATATCAATGGACATTGAATGCAAATGTTTCTTGATAAGATGATTATTTTAATTTATGTCGGTTCACCAAAACCGCATACCGGTTTCAGGCTTCTTGGCCCCTCATCAGTACGGGGGGTAGTCAACCAGCCAAAAGTCCAAAGAAACTCTGGCTGAAGTGAGAACAACGTAAACAAACCATCATCGATCTTGTACCTTTATAGGTACCCGGAAAAGATAAACTTTAACTGGCGGTTCCTAGTGACAGAAGACATTCAATGTTCTGGGTATTTGCCAGAAAGTAGTTGTTTTCACCTGAGATCTACCATTTTCTGGTTCAATTTTTTATATTGAATCCTTTATGTGAAGAAACCGTTTAATTTGGATTTTTCTATTCATTCCACTTCACATGGCACTTATTTTTACTATATTAGACGGGCTTCAATTCACTGAGAAGGAATCTTTATTTAGAAACCTATCGAGGTGGAGATTTTCGGAGTGTTTTTTGTCACTAGGTCCCCGCCAGTTAAAGTTATCTTTTCCGGCGTACCTATAGGTTACAAATCGATGATGGTTTGTTTACGCCAGGTCTCACTTCAGCCAGAGTTCTTTTGGATTTTTTGGCTGGACTACCCGTACCGATGGGGGCCAAGAACCCGAAACCGGTATGCGGATTGTTAGTGAACACGACATAAATTAAAATAACGATTTTTATCAGAAAGAAACATTTGCATTCAATGTCCATTGATATTATATGGAAGTATGCATGGATTTTCAGGTGAATACATTCAATGTTCTATGGTTTTTTCCAGGAAAGTAGTTTTTTTTCACCTGAGATCTACCATTTTCTGGTCTAATTTTATATTGAATCCTTTTTGAAGAAACCGTTTAATCTGATTTTTCATTCATTCCACTTCACATGGCACTTATCTTTCACTATATGAACGGGTTCACTTCCAAATGAGAAGGAATCTTTATTTAGAAACCTATCGAGGTGGGATTTTCGAGTGTTTTTTTTTGTCACTAGGTACCGCCAGTTAAAGTTTTCTTTTTCCGGGTACCTATAGGTGTTAAAGATCGATGATGGTTTGTTTACGTTTGTCTCACTTCAGCCAGAGTTCTTTGGACTTTTGGTGGTTGACTACTCCACCGATGAGGGCCAAGAAGCCTAAAACCCGGTATGGGATTGTTAGGGTGAACAACATAAATTAAACATAATCGATCTTATTAGAAAGAAACATTTGCATTCAATGTCCATTGATATTATAGGGAAGGCATGGATTTTCAGGATGAATATCATTCAATGTTTTTTGGTATTTGCCAGGAAAGTGGTTGTTTTTCACCTGAGATCTCCATTTTCTGGTTCAATTTTATATTGAATCCTTTAGGGAAGAAACCGTTTAATTCGGATTTTTTCTATTCATTCCACTTCACATGGCACTTATCTTTCATGATATCAGAAACGTTGAGAATCAATTGCTTTATTCAATCGATTTCAGCAGAACTAGTTTTCTTTGGGACTACTACAACGTTAATTCAATTCTGATACATACATCAAAAATACGTTACATAAGCAACTTTTATTTCTGTCTCCCTATCTTTTATTTTGCACTAATGGATGCGATATATTGAGAATATTGAAGATGTAAATAAATTATCATTCATGAAATTTGTATTTGTTACATTTCTCCAAATACATTCAAACGGATGAGAGCAACGTTCAGAATCTGTTTGGGACCACTTCTTTCAACATTATCTTATAGTAGTCGAAAACTACTATAAGATAACGTTGATTTCCATATGAGAAATAATACGTTATTTCAACCTGCTTCCAAAAGTTTAGCATCCGATTATTGCTAGTGTTGGGGACGTGAATTTTCGATGTATATCAACATTAATTCAACCGGATGAAAAAAACCCATATATTTCATAATGAAACATCCACCTTCTCAAAAAAAAAATCTTTTTTGTTTTTTTGTCAAAGTTCTTTTATATTTCATATGTTGAATATAGACTATATCTCTCATCAATGACAGTAATACCTATTGATAAAAAATATGGCAGATACGTTCAATAGGTAGTAGTTAGGAACGTTTCCGCAACCTGATTGCCAAGTGTATTTCGTTGCCTGGAATATGATTAGTTAAAATCGACAATAACCGATTATTATCTACTTTCCTCTCATTGATTGAGATTTTCAAGAATGCCAAGGAAATGAATTTGACGTTTGAGAAAGTTGTTTTGGTTTTTTTGTAGGGATGCCACCTATTCTATTCATTTTACCGTTTGAAATATTGTTTTGTATCAAGGGTGCGAAATCTGTGTTTTTTGATAAAATTTGCAAGAAATATCAACATTTTACTTCAAGACATTTTGAATATGTAGAATGAAATGAAATGAAGGAGACTAAATAGATTCAGATGAATTGTTCAATGATCCACCTTCAGCGAAGATACAGGTATTGAGTCTTTTAGTCATTGAATCTAGTACCTGCTTAAAATTATTTGTGTTTCTATTGTTTCAAGGCGTCACTCTTCGGTTTTTTAGATTTTCCTTTTGTTCGCTACTGGGTTTTATGAACAGTGACTTCAAATGTCCCAAAAATCTAGCGAGTATAGATCGGGGACCTTGGTCCCCACCCCCCATCAAGCATAAACCACAGGGATGAATTTCTAATGGCATTTTTGAAGTAGTCCGAAATTTTTCTCTGAAAAGTCTCTGTAAGTTACGCCATTCAGGGGGAACGGAAAAAAGGACCTATCAAGAAATTATCAATCATTGCCGCCCATACATTTACAGAAAATTGATACTGATAATGTATTTCCAAACCCGCATGGGTTTTTCCAGACCCCAGAAATGGTTTTTAAAAGGGTTTTGGGATAGCTTTTCGGGAGAAGTTTCCCCTTGTCCGTGAAGGTACGATTTTAAAAAAATTCAGAATTTCCGGCAATTTCAAAACCACTGAAAATAGTAATGGTTGGGGGTATGGTGGCAAAAGAGCTTGTCCCCTTTGAATATGGTATGATAAAATTGTTGATCGTGAAAAATTCTCCAAACTGCGAACGAGTAGAATTGAGAGCTTCAGAAATTAGTCTTGAAATTGTTTCTGCATTCCCCTGAGACGTTCAAAAAACTTTTTCCCAAATTCTGGGGTTCGATTGCTCGTGGTCTTCCAAAAATTCGTTTCTACCAAACGACGATGGAGACTTGTAAATATTGGAGCTGAAGGGTATGATTAGAAACGCCCTGGGAATAGTTTTGCTTCCCCGGCATTCCCACCCCAAGGCCATAACAAACGAAATTATATCGGCTAAATGAGCATTATCAAAATGAATAAAAGTTTTAAAAGGAAATTTTCGCCCCCGTGCAGTGTTCCCAAGGAGGATTAATTATGAATTCATGGGGAATAGTCAGAAGTCCCGTAATGGATGTTACAGATATAAATTAAATAAAAGTTATAATACAACGCAAATACTAAATTTGAAATGAAAGTAAAAACCCATTTTCCCCAACCTTTTGGGCCTAAAAAAACCCCATGCGTTAGTAAAATACTTTCGATCAATTTTCTATAAATGTTGGGGGTGATTGATTTTACGAATTTGGGGCTTTTTTTAAAAAAAGGTTTTGGGTTCCCGGGATGTTTAATTAACGCCCCCCGACATAGGGAAATTAATTCCCCGGAAACTGCTACGCTTCGATTGTTTTGAATTAAAAAAAATATAAAATTTTTTAAAAATGAGTAAAAATTTTTACTCAAAAAGAAAACACATGTTACTTAGGTTATCAAGACAATCATAATCTTACTTTGGAAAAACTTCTTTTGAAAAAAACCACAAATTCTTATTGTTCGCTAAAAACTTTTTTCCCATCCCAGGTTTTTGGTAAGATTGGACGAATAAAACATATTTTTGAATTCAGATACAGCAATCTTCGTTTGAGAACCTTACCGTGATGGGTGATGAAATATTTGTTTCAATTGAAACTACCATATTGCGGGTAAGAAGACTATCATTTGAGGGATTTGGTTTTGGGAAGTTACATGCTTTAAAAAAAATGCTCTTCATTTAAAAACCCCCCGTGATAAGATAAGAAAATATTTGTTTAATTTTGAAAAAAAAACTTTTGGTGAATAAGAAGAGTATTTGTGTGGTTTGAGAACCAAATTACTGTTAATAAAAATACCTCTTCGTCGAGACTTCACGGTGATAAGCAAGTAAAAAAAAATTAAAACCATTTCATAAAAAACATTTATTGAATAAAAAAAATTAAAAACAATTCTCAAAAAAAACTTTTTTTTGAAAAGGTGCCCCAAACATACAGTTCGACTAATTTCGTATGTGTTTTTTTTACGTTTACTTACTAATTTTTCCTTCAAGCTTTCCATGCATACCTAGTTATATACAGTGCCCCAGAAAGTACGCATTATAGGGGAAATTTTTTTTTTAATAAAATTTTTTTTGACAAATGTCGTACATGCAACCCTTTTGCATAAAAAGAAACCAAAAAAGATGTTGTTACATTGCCGTTCGTCTTTTCTTGTTTCGCGGGAAAATTTAAAAAAAATTTTAAAAAATTATGTCTCAAAACACACTTATTTGGGAAAATGTTATTTGGAAAAGTTGTTTAGAACGATATTTTATAGCTATGTACAATTTTGGGAAAAAAATCTGAGATAAAAAAAAAATAAATTTTTTGCCAAAAAAAATTTCCCCAATTTGGAAAAATACATTTCTGACAAAGAAACTCATTAGTAAACCCCAAGAGTAATATTTTGAATAATTTTTTGTAACGATTCACCAGCTACTTCTATATTATTCGAAAAAAATTTTTAAATCTGGGGATTTGCCATGTGTTAAACTGCTTCATAAGAGGTCACAGAAATATCTTCGGGACATTATAATCTTGATACTTTTTTATCATTAAAAAAAAAACCATGTATCTACAGAATTTTATTATGAATTTTTTATTAGAACAAAAATTGTTAAATTTTTTTACATAATTACTTTTTATAATAAAATTAGGGGGAAATAATTATAAACCAAACAATTTAATGCATACTCAAAAGTTTGTAAATGTTTTTTTACTGACGTGTCTACCCTGACGTTCAATTTTTTGTATTTTTTTCGGGTTTTCATTTCTCTGGACACATTTGGGAAGCATTTGTGGTGTAATGTTATTGATACATTGTCGATTATTTTTTCCCCTAATTGGTCAATATTACGAAATGGCCGATGTTTATAAACATTACTTTTAAGGTACCCCATAAAAAAGGGGAACCCAAGGGCGTCAAATCTGGGGTTTTTTGCAGGCTAGGGGTTTTCGGGAATATCGCCCTATCCATTTATGAGGAAAGTGTTCGTTAAACGCTCTGACTTCAAGGGTACTATGTACTGACGCTCCGTCTTGGGGAAAAAAAATCATTCCTTTTTTGCAGCGGTAATCCATGTAAGAAATCAAAAACACATTATTTAAAACACTAAATAATTTCGTGAATTAAATTCCCCCCAAAAAAGTAAGGCCCAACGATCTGGTACCAATTATGGTCCCCTTCCTCATTAGCGACGGGTTTTTCTATGGGGAAATTTTTTGTAACGATTTTCTACACTGCCTGTAGCTTAAAATTTGTTTTTAAAAAACCAAAAACAGTAGATCCATGGATATTCCCCTTTTTTGGATATCTGGGATTGAATATATGTGCTGCCCCTTTGGGAAATATGAAAAAGCTCACCACATATTAAGGGGGCCTAATTTTTTTGAAACTCAGCTTTCTTGGGGGATCTCTAATTATTGTTAATACACAACAAAAAAAGTAACTTTTTCAAGGAAAAAAATATAGAATAAAAAACGATAAAACACCTGGGTGAATAATAACACTACTAAATCGTTTGACAACTCTCAATAACACATTGTCATTATTAGTCAATTGTTTCATGGCCCTTTTATCATGAGGAAATCTGTCGGACGCATCAACAATGATAATTTGTATGATTCCAACAATTTCCAAAAATCAATTTATTTTTTTTTGAATAAAAAAAACAATTTGAAATTATGGGGATACAAGGACCTTTATTAATAATGAACAGTATCGGGATTATAATGTCCTGGGGATATTTCAGTGACCTCCCTTTAAGCAGCTGAATACATGGCAAATCCATAGATTTAAATTTTTTTTCCCCCTGAAATAGAAGTAGCTTGCGAATATTTACAAAAAAAACATTTTGGGAAAATTACTGTTGGCCTTACTAATGAGTTTCTTTGTCTAAAATGTATTTTTTTTGATTCAAATTTTAATTTTGACAAAAAAAATTTATTTTTTTTTTTTTATTCAGATTTTTTCAAAAATTGTACATAGCTATAAAATAACGTTCTGAACAACTTTTTCGATTAACATTTTTTATATTTTCCCAACTAAGTGTATTTTTTAAACATAATTTTTAATTTTTTTAAAATTTTCCCCCAAAAAAGAAAAGACGAACGGCAATTTTACAACGTCTTTTTAAGTTGCTTTGATGCAGAAAAGGGTTTCCAAAATCGATATTCGTTAAAATTTATCAATGAAAGAATTTCCCATATGATGCGTACTTTCTGCCGGTCACTGTATAAGAAGTCTTCGCAACCCTCATTGACTGGGGGTGAAAATCATAAAACACTGGGGTCAGAATGTTGACGGATTTGTGGGTTTTTAGAAACTCATCTGATATTAAAATATTTTTCCCCCTACGTTCGTTATGTTGAAATGTTTGTACCCCAACCCCAAACCCCTTCTTGGGAACACACGCCCTGGGCCAATTCCTGGCCATGTTATAATGTCTTCAGCCCCCAAAAAGAATTATCGATTGGGAAATTTCTTTATAGAAATAACCTCTTTTTGGGATAAAAATGTCCTACACTCCCCTTTTTGAAAAAATTGATTATCTCTTCAGGGTTTCCCCCCCCCTGATTTTTTTTTCCACATCGTCAATTTTCCAATAATATTTTGAACCGTTTGCCTGAATGGTGCAACGTCAAACATGAAAAAATGCGGGGTGACTTAATAAAATTTTCCCGTTTTTCCGTAGTTGAAACAATTCGTTAAAAAGAACTTATGCTTTATCATCTCAGAATTTGAAATAGTATAATAATAATGTATTGGGCCATTCAAAAAAGGGGTTTCTCTGCCCTTTTTTTTTTCCCGCCCCCAAAGGGAAAAAAAAGTAAAAATTTTATAATAAAACCATCTTGGTTTTAAAATTTTAAAATAATAGGTTTTTGGGTTTTTTGGGAAAAAGAGCTGTATTTTGGAACTTTTATAATTTTGAATTGTTGTATTGTATTGTTTTGTAGATGGTAGGTAAAAAAGTTGGAACAAAAAATTTTGGGTTGAAGGGAGTTACCTACCTATTTAAAAAATCATAAAAGGCACGTAATCGTACTTTTGGGAACAATATTCCAAGAGGAAAATCAATGATATTAAAGAATTAAAATTGTTGATTCTAAAATTGATTTAAAATTTTTTCCCGGAAAAAATTTTTGGGGACATTTCTTCCCGAGATATACTTTATATAATGTTCATGTTTTTCAAAAAATTTTAGTTTTTTTCCCTTTTTGAATCTGAATGCTGGATTGAGAAAATTTGGTAAAACTGAATAAATATTTAAATTTAAAAAAATTTTTTTACGTTAGAGATATTGAATAACTTTGTATCAAATAAAACTTTAGAAAAAAAAACTTTCCCATTGAAAACCAAAAAAAAAAAAATTCATCATTCCAATGAAAAAATATATTTAAAGTAAGGGAAAAAAGGGCCCTTTAAAAAACACGCTTTTTTCCCCGAAAAAAAAAAAAGGTTTTTAAAAGAAGAATCCACGTATTTTTACGTTTTTTTTTTTTTATTGGGTTTTTTGGGGCCCCATATATTGGTATTATTAAAAAAAATAGAAATAAGAACTAATAATGAAAAAAGGGGTTGGGGAATTTCCCCGTGATGTGTTTTTCCAGTATACCTTTCTTTGTCAGGGGGAAAATGAGAAAAACTTTGCAATTTTTACCACAGATCAATATTTGTTGTCCCCAGAGCTAAAAAAATTTAATTATTCTAATATCGTTTTTGAAGAGTGAGGGGAATCGCGGTTAATACCGCGAAATTCCAGTGATATATATAAAAAATAGTATTTTAAAAAAGAAAAAGGGGGATAAAGGGCTTTAAAAAAAAGGTTTTTTCGAGAAAGGGCCCGGCCGGAGTGCTCGAAATAGAGCGGGTTTTTTTTAAGACCAGTTATCCACGAATATTTATTTTTTTTTTTTTTATTGGTGCACTTTGAAATCAAAAACTGGATTACCCCCAAAAAAAAAAAAAAATAAGAACTAAAATGAAAAAAGGGGTTGGGGAATTTTCGTGATGGACATCAGTATTTTTTTTCTTTGTCAGGGGAATGAAAAAAACTTTTTTTTTTGCAATCTGTTACCAAAGATAAATATTTGTTGTCACCAGAGAAAAAAAAATGAATGTTTAAAAATTTTATCGTTTTTTAAATAGTGAGGCAGAATCAGGAAACCCCCCGGAAAATCCAGTGATATATATAAAAAGAATATAAAAACCCATCAAAGGGAGGGAGGAGAAATATAAAGAACGAATTGTGAGTAAAAATTTTTTTATTTGACGTTACAAGATACCCGGGGCAGATCAATAATCAAAATTTGTCATTTTGACTTCACTTTTCCCCCATTTGTTGATGTTAAAAAAAAAATTTTAAAAAAAAGCGCTTTTTTTTTTTAAATTGTTTTAAAAACACCCGAGGCGTGTTTTGGGGAAAAGGTAAAAAGGGGGACCAAAAAAAAAATTATTTTTTAAAAAAGAAAATTTTATATGGATTCGGGAAAAAGAAATATTGGGGGAATGTCTTTTTTAAAAATTTTTGGGGTTTTTTTATGAATACCGTTGGGGTTAATTGAATGAATAATATTTGGTAAAACTGAGTAAATATTTCAAAAAAAATAAAAATTTTTTTCATTAGATATATTCAATTTTAAAAATTTTATCAAATACATTATCTCAGAAGCAGAAAGGTTTTTGGGTTTAGGGGAAATTTTTAATTGAATAAATGTATCATCTCAAAAAAAAAAAATTTTTTTATGTGTATATGTATAATTGGGGGGGAAAAAAAATTTTCCCCAAAAAGGATATCAACCCAAAAGATTTTTTTTGAGGCATTGTGACTTGTTACTTTTTGAAAAGTTTTTTCGGAAGGATATTGTCGGTACGTTATGATCTCCACTTCGATGATCTTTTAGTCAAAAAAAAATTTTATTGTTGGGGGTTCGGGTTTTGAAGGCGAAACGGAGAAGTTTTTAAACCCCCTTTTTTCCCTTTTTTTGACCCAAACGGAACCGGGAAAAAAACAAAATCGAGAAGCGAATAGGGAAAACCCATTTCAAATTCCCTTATCGTGATTGTTCGATTCCCAGAATGAATGTTTCCCGTTTTTTTCCCCCTTGTGCGTACGAAGGGGGTTTCAATAAAAATCTCTCAGAATTTTCCATCACGTTCCCCAATTCCCCATGTCTTATTATATTTTGGGTACGTTTTGCATAACAGACCAAGAAACACGAGCTGTTTTGCTGATTTTTTTTGTAATAACACGGGGCAACCGGCAGGTTTTTTCCCCCGATCCCCTTTTTTTTGAATATCACCATAAAGCGTATATATTTTTGGGGTCAGACAAACGAGGTCAAAAGGGGGGAAATTTTTTTTGGGCTTCAAAATTTAAAACTGGGATCGATTAAAAAAATTGTAGGTGACATTTCAAATGGAGTTCACATAAGATGAATTGAATACTAAGGGTAGTAGAGAAAAAAAAACCATTTAACAATTTTTCCATTTCACAAATTTATTTTCTTTAAACATAGAACACATTTTGAATCACGGTTTTTTTTTATCCAGAGGAATTTTGATTAGTTTTTTAACCCCAGGGGAAAAATTCCGATCCCATAAAAAATCATTGAGGCCTCATCAACATTCCCGGCCCTTTTACATTTCCCAAATTTTTTTTTCAACCTTTTAAAAAATTTATTTAGAATAGGTTAAAAAGATGAGGGGTTTTTAAATTTCTATTAGGGTTTGGGGTAAAAATTTCTGTAACATCTAGGAACTATAATTATTTAAGATTAACAAAAAATTTTTATATACGGGGGGAAAAAATAAGACCAAGACTACGACTATCAAGGTATGTCCAAAAAGCATCCCCCCGCATCCTGAAAGAAAAAAAATTTAAACTTGGTACACCCAAGGCTCACAACGGGTAATTTGAATTTTTTTTTTTTGTTTTAGTCCATGGAAAATCACCATTGATTCCCAAAACAGCATAGAAACCCTTTTTTTAAAATTTTAGGAGAAGGGACAAACCAAATTTCAAATTTCGGTCATTGAAGATTGTCACGAATCAGGAGTTGGGGTTTTATATATATATATATATATATATATATATATATATTGTTATCGAGGAAGGACCAGTAATATATTTAAGAGGAAAAAAAAAGGGTTATTTCAAAATACCCACAAAATTATAAATATTTAATAGTTAGTAGTTCAGAGATATTGTTTTACAATTTTATGAGATTATATTTCCGTTATGAAGCCCCTGTATAACATGGAAGGTAAATATATGCAAATACTTTAAATTTAATCATTTTCCCATTTTCAAAAATTATTACAACACATGAGTTTGAAATAAAAAAAGTCTAGATTTAAAAATTAATTTATTTAAAAGTGATCAACAAAATTATAGGGTTAAACATACAGTATATGAAAATTACTAACTAAAATAGCCAATGGGAGAACAAGAAACTTCTTGATGTAAATAGCCAATCAGGGAACAGATATGGTTAGATAAAAGATTTGAAATTGTGGAAAGTAAGAACACAGAAACGTCAAAGTTAATTATGATCAAATATTGTATTTAGTTTATAAAAAATGTGAAATATGTTAGTTGATGTTTTCTCAAATAACACCAAATTGAGAGAAAATAAATTGAAGATTTCCCCTAATGATAAGGTAGTTTTCCTAAATAACAAACCAATTCAACCACGGTAATTTCACACAAAATAAATAAGGATAAAAAAAAGATTACCTTTTTTTTCCTCCACTGAAAACTTTCAAGTTGATTGGGGGATTTTAGGGTTTCCTTTTCAATGGGAGTTCCAGAAGAGGGGTGAAACAGGGAAATTCGATTAGGCCGGGGAATCATCAACGATATTCCAGCTCCCGGTATAAACTCTTCTATACATCCAAATGAATCACTTTACAGAATAACTCGTATATCTGAAGAACTTTATATAATTTGGTATTGAACTATAAAAAATTTTAACTTAAATGGGGGGTTATATTTACAATATCCATACTGTTTTTTATTATTTTAGAAAATTTGTCAATTTTCATAGTTTTAAGTTATCTAACGAGGGCCCGGTTAATATACGTTTTCCTGAATAAAGGAAATAAATTTTTTTTGATAATTCTGGTTTACTTTCCCCAATGATATCTAATATTCACCGATAAACACGAACTGAAATAGTTCGAGTGACATCAAGAAGGCAGTGGCTCTATTGTCAAAAACCGACCCTGAGGCGAAGGGTTCCAACGAGTTTATGTGGTAAGGGGAGGAATTACAAAAGTAAAAAAAATAAAATTTCCCTATATTCAATAACATTGTTATGGTATTGGGTGGAAGAAATAATTTTACAAAACATAAAAATAAACAGAAATTATTATATTCTACCCAATCATAACAAATTGAAAGTAAGGGGAAAATAACTCATTTTTTTAGTACAATTTGACAACCAACAAAAAGGGAAAAAAAGGGGAATAATAATTTGGGAAAATTTGTAATTGATATCACATGACAATTATCTCCCAATCAAGGCAAAAATTTAAAAATTAGCTATCATCATATCAGAACAATAGGTACCCAACATGTGAATGTGTCAATCAAAGAAATTTTGGGAAACAATTTTCTGACTGATTATGACAATATAGTCTCATAATATATTTAATTCCCCAAAACATAATCATTTTATTGATCTTTTCTATAGTCACATGACGTGCTATTCTCTGGGTTGGCTAAACCAGAACTGAGCCCGATCCGGGGTTTTTTGAAAGAAACGTGAATGACAGGCTAAATGTCAACTTTCAAGGATTCCAACACAATTTTTCTATTCATGAATGGAGCAAATTATTTTTGTCCTCTACTCGTTGACCATACCAAGTCCCCCACAGTTTCACATCATTGACACCTGACGCAGGATGAATATTGCACAACGGTAGTCAAACTCTCAGATGTTTCGAATGAGTAGGCAGATTGGAGACCTGGGAGGGAAATACTGTCGAAACCTGGGGAGTAGGCAGATTGAGACCCCAGCATTAAGTAACACACAGTGCGGGGATTCTTGTGTATGCCTCGAGTTCCCTCATGACTTTCACGAAAGGAATTTTTCAGCTTTCTCTAATAAGGGAACTTTTTCCCACTAATTGGCCACCAGGTATAAACACAGTTTACTCAGCATAAATGGCCATATACTCGAGTTGTTAGTGAAGGAATTCTGATCCACATTGGACAGAATTACATCTGTTTTGATGTTCCCACAATTAACATATAGAATGAACATTGGAAATTGGATCCGATTGAATTCCATCCACCAGAGTGTATGCGAGTAAACATAATCTTCCGTACAATTATTAACTCAACGTGAAACAATTTTCTCCGCGATTTGTGGTGCACTCGAAACAAATTCATATTTAATTCAATGCTCATATAATTTCGTACTCTCAAAGAAGCTCAAACTCCAGGGAGTCTATTCCATGAGGAGATTTAATAAACGGAAGGGAATATTATGAAAGTATGGCGATTCAAGCATTACGGTGGAACGTAGCAGTTATATTGCGATTTGCATATTTTTGATGGGAAACATGAGACTAACGAATTACCTTCTTTGAAGTTAAACCCAATTTGGAAAGAATTCTACTATTCCATTACCAGAAATAACGTTTATTCGCTATTCATTTTATCCATTTTGAGACATTTCATGGGTAATTGGATAGTCGAGGCAGTAAGATTCCGTTCCTCCCTTTTCAAAATCAGAAACATTCTAGTTAGGGCCCTTGAATATTTATATTGTTTAAACAATTCGAAAAAGAATGATAAGATGTTGGATTGAAAATTTTCGTAGATGAATATCAATTTTTTAAATAAAGTATACAAACATACAGAGTATCAACTTCAAAAGTGGCCAGTGGGAATACTTCGGGAATGAAAGAACATACCAGGAAATACCTAAACCCGTTTCAAGGCAAGATCGGGAAAACCAAAACCGCGATAATCTTAAGAAATTTCGAAAATTATCATCTTATATCTCTTATCAGTGTACTCTCAAAATTATTTGAAAAACTTATATCTCTCAGAATAAATGACTGCCTGGAAACATTTGATCTGATGACAGAGTGCCAACATTGATTCAGAAAAAATCACTAGACAGAAACCGCAACGCTCAATTTCACACAACATATACAGAGTGGCCACTTTTTTAATGGGATTGTATTGGTAACTTTTAAACCATAAGAGTTAGAAGGTCGGTCAAATGGAGAAAAAGTTGCATTCATAGAAGCATTGCCAAGCAGTTCAAACAAATCGAGATTATCAGGGCCGGTTATTGAGATATCATAAAAAAAGTAAATTCTGTCATTTTGATTTCTCTTTTTTTCCCACTTTACTTCGAATATTATCAAAAAATGTCACAGAAGTTTTTTATTCGACAGTAAATTATCCTCAATTTGACATAATCAGATTTCGTATCCAACGTTTCGTACGCTCTGGGCCACCCTCAACCTCATTTTTTTCAATACGGACCTGCATATTTTATGACACTTTTCGAAATAACTTTCAACGCTGAATTCAACGATATATCATACAATGTCATTCAAATTTGATTTTCAGGTGATTTTGACCCTTATCCAAATTTCTTTGGGTCGGATCTGTATTACATTTAGGTACCTTTAGTTTAATTAACAACATGCAATACATTTCGATAAGAGAATCAACTCACTCATCTTCAACTGAATGGAACGTAACAGAATCAAAGCAAGAAACAAGTAATAATTATTTACAAATTTCAAGAGGTGAAAAACCTAATTCATAATAATTGAACGAAACTATCATTTAATGAAAGAAAAATCAAATGATTATTCGAAAGTAAATGATGAACATTGATAAAGTAAGTGTTCGAAATGTCCACCATTTTGTAAAATGCACTTTGCGGTTCTGGAACCCATACTTCTTATACATTTGCTTATTTCGTCTCCTTGAATACCTTCCAATACATTCTCAATCTTCTCGCGAGGAATCATTATAGTTGGATTTGTCATTTGTTCCGTTGAAACAAATTACAGAATCGAACTTTATTTTGAGATCATTACGATATAATTTTGCAAGGCTTGGTATTCAAATTTAAAATCATTGTATTCGCGTCTCTTGACTATATTATTAACAGCAGGTTTCGATAAATTGCATTCGCTGGCCACAGTTCTCGATTTTTTTCTGGGTTCAATTGAATTTGAGTCAGAACATTGATATCGTTGATACACTTGTTTTTTCTTACATACACACAACTCTAGGTTTATTGAATGTATTATTTTCAAGTAGTAGGCCGTGGATAAAAAAGAACATAACAAGAAATGTCATATTATTTGTCACTTCGTTTATTATTGTGTCACAAGAACTTGTCATTAAATACTTTTCTGAGTAATTTCAAATAATCTTATTCGATATGGTGAGATACACAAATGAATAGAAGTGTACATAAAACTAGATAGAAATTTGTTCAAAGCACAACAAAGGTATGGTGAATTATATCCTGAAAGAACAACACCAAATATTAAAATGTTTCGACGTTTATCTACAACGTTACTTGCACATAATTCATTCATCAAACCTAGAGGTCCTTATGAACGACAAACGAGCCTATCCATGACATCAATGTTCTGGCCCAAATTCGAATGAATCCAGGAATAGGATCGAGAACTATGGCCAGTGAATGCAATTTATCAAAAAGTGCTGTTAATAAAATACTCAAGAGACACGGATACCATGACTATAAATACCAAGCCGTGCAAAAACTATATCGCAATGATCCTGAGAGAAGGTTGCAATTCTGTAATTGGTTTCAACGGAAGGTGCGGAATAACAACAATTTTGCGCACAATATCATTTGGGGAGACGAAACGACATTCACAAATTCTGGCATGTTCAATCGAAGGAACGAACATTTTTATGCCACAGAAAATCCTCACTCAATTCATGAAGTTAGACATCAATATCGTTTTCTTTGAACATATGGTGCGGTTTGTTGAATAATAAATTACTGGGACCCTTCATTGACGGCAACCTAACCGGAGCCAAATATGTAGAAATTATAGAAGAAATGTTGGATGATCTTCCTATACGGTATCGGCGTAATAGCCCATGGTTACAACAAGACGGATGTGGTCCACAACTCAAGAATAGTCACAGACTATCTAAATCGAACTTTTCCCGATTCATGGATTGGAACAAGAGGTCCAGTAGCATGGCCTGCCAGATCTCCGGATTTGAATCCGCTGGATTTTTATTTGTGGGGATATCTCAAAAATAAAATTCATGATACTACGAACCCGACAATGGAGATTCTTCCCGAGAAGATTGAGAATGTATTGGAAGGTATTCAAGGAGACGAAATAAGCAAATGTATAAGAAGTATGGGTTCCAGAACCGCGAAGTGCATTTTACAAAATGGTGGACATTTCAAACACTTTCTTCATTAATGTTCATCATTTACTTTCGAATAATCATTTGATTTTTCTTTCATTAAATGATAGTTTCGTTTAATTATTATGAATTAGGTTTTTCACCCCTTGAAATGCGTAAATAATTATTACTTGTTTCTTGCTTTGATTCTGTTACGTTCCATTCAGTTGAAGATGAGTTAGTTGATTTTCTTATCGAAATGTATTGCATGTTGTTGATTAAACTAAAGGTACCTAAATGTAATACAGATCCGACCCAAAGAAATTTGGATAAGGTCAAATCACCTGAAAATCAACTTTGAATGACATTGTATGATATATCGTTGAATTCAGCGTCAAAAGTTATTTCAAAAAGTGCAGGTCCGTATTGAAAAAAATGAGGTTGAGGGTGGCCCAGAGCGTACGAAACGTTGGATACGAAATCTGATTATGTCAAATTGAGGATAATTCAATGTCGAATGAAAGACTTCCGTGACATTTTTCGATAATATTCGAATTAAAGTGGGAAAAAAAAATCAAAATGACAGAATTTACTTTTCTTATGATATCTCAATAACCGACCCTAATAATCTCGATTTGTTTGAACTGCTTGACAATGCTTCTATGAATGCAACTTTTTCTCCATTTGACCGACCTTCTAACTCTTATGGTTTAAAAGTTACCAATACAATCCCATTGAAAAAGTGGCCACTCTGTATATGATTCAATAGACGAAATAGTTATTTGTGCAACCAGTTGGGAAAAGAACTATTTTTCGTAATAAGCGAATTTCTGCGGAACGAGCGAGCGAATTCCGCAAAAAAAGCGAGTTAAAAATAAAAACTTTAAAAAAAAATTAAACCGACAAAATACGGAACTGAAAAGTAAAAAATAAAATAAACCTTCTTAGTCTCAATAACTGAGCTCCTAAACTAATGTAAGTAACTAATTTTGAGTCAGCGCCAAACAAACAAGCAAATGAATTAGATAAGGCGTAAAATCGAGTTGCGCGGTGACATTCTGATAATTGTTTTGAAGTAATTTAATGATCTTCGTTGATTGTTCATGTGGCGCCGACTCGAAATTGGTTACTAACATTAGTTTAGGAGCTTAGTTATTGAGACTAAGAAGGTCTATTTTATTTTTTACTTTCAGTTCCGTATTTCGTCGGTTCAATTTTTTGTTAAAAAGTATCTATATTTCAATTTTTTATGGCTAAAATCTACTAACTACTACCAACTTGTTTTTTTATTACCTTCAAAATACTTACTTACCCACCTTACTTCAACTATTACCAGTTAAATGATATGATTATCTATTTTTACTATTTGTTGTAATATAAATTAATTTTGTTGCTCTGGTTAGTTCATTCCATTACTTTGTATATCATTCCATACTCTCATAGAATATAATGATTGTGACGTATGTAGGAGAACAAAAATAATGACATTAGCGATCTGTCATTGTCAACTACATATGTGTGCCAATGTTCACAAGTGAAAAATCAATTATTCGCTATTTTTTTACCCGTAAGAGTGGATAATTCCATTAGAAATTCAAATATGATCAACAATGAGGTATACCCCCTCTAATAAAAAATCATCAAATCAAGTACCCAGTAAAAGTTATGCTTGATAGAATTGGTTAACGGACCAGAATTCAGAAGGTGAGTGATCAATATCCTTCATTTTGCTACCCTTAGGGTGGATTTTATCTTTAAAATCCAAACAGAACCAATTTCAAAGTAGACCCTATCCACTGAAAAAAGAATGATCGGAATCGGACGTCTCAGTAAAGAGTTATGCGGTGAAAATAGTGTTTCCCAACGTGTTCCACACAATATTTTTCTAATTTGATATAATGTGATCTTTTTCAAGTTAGAAATATAAAAATATATATTTAAAAAAACAGAAAAAACACGCTTTTATCGCACTAAAAATTAAAAATAATTTTAATATTCAACGACGATGAATATTGAAATAAAAAAAAAAAAAACATTTCTCAATTTCAAAATGAAAAATAAAAAGAATCGTCAGGCGTGGGGATTCGAATCCACGCTAACTTTTGAGATCCAGAGTTATTGTCAATCGCATTATCATACTTCAACGTAAGTAGGAAAGTTTTTTATGTACTTTTGTACCTGCTTTCTCTAAAAGGACCTTGCTTCCAAGCTAACAAGTACGCATACCTTCTGAACTACACTCATAGTCAAAATTTCAGTTTTGCTAAAATGACGTAGGTTTGCCGGCTCTGATATCTTGGACTATTTCAATTGATTTTGACAAAGCACCCCACGCTTTTTGGCATAGTTGTTGAATATTAAAATTATTTTTCATTTTTCAGTGCAGTGAAGAAGTATTTCAAGTAGTTTGGTCTTAAAATTATAACAAATTTTATTCGTGCATTTTCGCAACTGGTGGTAAAATTTACTTTTCATCACCAGTTGCGAAAAATTTACTCGTTACTAGTGATGAAAAGTAAAGCATTCAATAACGTCAAGGAGTTTCAAAAGTGTCACTTTAAATGTTAAAATCAAAAAAAAAAAACTTGTAGGAATTTTCTTTGACACTTTGAACACTGAATTTGTAACAGAAAACCTATTCAACATAGGAATCCGAGGTAATAATAAACCAGTTACTTCTGTCTTTCTTGACGAATAGATGTTTCCAGGTGAAGCAGAAATACGTTATGTCAGATAAATTTCTTGTAACAACGGGTACCCCTCAAGGCAGCGTTCTTGGACCACTAACTTTTTTATTATATGTGAATTATTTTCCTGATAACATAAGTTATGGCAAAATATTCCTTCACGCAGATGACACGTCTATCATTCTTCCTAATAAAACATCTGACGATATGACACAATTAGTGAATACAGTTCTAATTAAATTCAATGACTGGTGTAACAAGAACAGACTCATTCCAAACCTAAATAGTATGCATGCGAATTCATCTCGAAGTCTTTATAACCTCAATCTCAGTTTTCAATACAGATCTTTAGAATTGGCCAGTTTCACAAAAATCTTGGGAAAAATGATTTAGGGACTCTTCACATGGCAAGAACATATCGATTTTACATGTTAGAAATTGAGTCAATCATACTACTTGAAAAAATCTCTCAAGTCTAAGTTAGATACAAAATCACTGATATCAGTTTATTATGCTAAATTTTACTCGATAATAATCATAATGTTGTTGTCTGGGAACTAGCTACTGGATCAGACAGGATTTTCATAAAGCAAAAGCACTGCTGAAATTGATATTCAATTTGGTTTCAGAACTTCTTGTAGAGAACATTCCGACAGAACAGAATAATGACAGTTACAAGTTTGTTGATTTTGAAAACATCAACAAAATATATATGAAAATGATGGTATCCTACAAATGAGAGCAGAAACGCATAATTATAATATAAGGAGTAAAAATATGATCACAACAGGAAAACACCAACACTCGCAGAATATGAAAAATCCCCTAAATTTGTTGGTATTCGCATTCATAACTTACTGCCAAATGATATGAAGACCTTGTCACATCACACCTTCGAAAAAAAATAGATTTTTTTTTATCAGAAAAATGTTTGTACACGGTAGATGTATTTTAACTTGAAATGAGCAATGCGTTCATTTTGAAAATTTCATTTTAAAATGTTCTTGTCTCTGTAGAGTGTTGCTATGTCCTTTCAAAATTCGTTTTCATATCTATATTGTTTTGTAAACGACGTGACGGTGTTCTGATGTGATTATTTTATTTGAAATGTTTCAATCACATTTTATCTAGACTTACAGTATATTTTTTTTTGTATGTATTAAACCTATGCGACTATGACTTATCCTTTCAACATAATATGTAAAAAAAATAAATAAAATAAAAGTTATAAAGTTTGACATTTTATATTATTAGGTATATCATATATTATTATATAATATAATATAATAATATATACAGTGTGACCCATTTAAAAAGGAACCACCCCTGTAGAATACGCATTTTTCAATCAATCTAAAAAAACTGTATTTTGACACAAATTTTCATACTTTTAGTTTCATTTCCAAGGCACTCTATGGTTTTTTTCTTTGTCAAAAACGGTAAAAGTTTATTAGGCAATTTTTGTTTTCAAATTTCACTACACCCACTGGGTTTGTAGCCGCTATAAATAAAACCATCTAAATTTTATAAAAGACGACGACAGTGAAAGTGGGAAAATGATCTTCGTGAGTAATTTTGTTTATAAATACCTTTCTATCTATATATCTCACTTTCTCCTTCATCAATCCCCCCTTCAAAAGTTTAAATGGCAACTCCCATGTGTGATACATCATTGGAAGCTCTTTGAAAATGCTTTTCAGTGTTTTCAATTTCAGAGGAGTGGAGGCCATGTTCAAAAATACTCAAAAAATCTCAATTAATAGGTTTAGCCGTTCCATATAATATTATCTTTCGAAAGGAGTTCAGAATTACTCACCTGGTTAGTCGTATGTCAAGGTCTTTGGTATTTCTTGTACAGGGCTATTGGGAAGAGCTTCTAAACAACAAAAACTATCGAATTTGTTATCCTCCAATCAAAAAAGAGAGTTTTGAATTCTGGTTTCCTTCGTGAATGTTTCCGAGAGACATTACGGCATTCTCGACTGTGCGATCCATTTTCTTTTCAATCAAAGCGGGTTTGGGGTTTTAAAAACGCTGATTTCAGATGACTCCAAAAAAAAAATCTAAGAGGGCCCAAATCTGGGAATCTTGGGGCCCTGACAGGTTCTCCTTCCAATCCAACGGTTGTAATAATAGTCATTCAACCATTGTCTCACAGGGTCGTAATTGTGGGGGAGTGAGTGAGTCTTTTGGTAACAAAGCTGATTTTCATTAAAGCTTGTCCCCGGATCAATTTTTTTTTGCAGCTGGTCCACGGCTCTACAAACATATTGGGATACCTTCCCATTTGAGTCCATTATTCATAAGGACCTACAACTTTTTTCCCCATAAATTACAGCCCAGATATTTACTTTTGAGGAGTGAGTATGCCTTTTTTGAAAAGGGGGAATTTTCATCACACCTTTAACGACAGTTTTGCCATTACCCTCTATTCAGAAGGAAAGTTCATTCCTGAAACAATTTTTTTTGCATTTCGTACAATAATGCACTACATTAACGAACCAAAATCGTTCAGTAATGGGAATTTTTCCAATATAACCAATACTACATATTATTTAAAAGGTACAAGAAAATTAGAAGGTTTCTAAAAAATTTAAATTTTTTTTTGGGAATGATTTCTACCAAAAATGGCCTGGACTGATATACCTCCTTTTTTCCCTATTTTCCCATTCAAAACACAATCAGTATGACAATAAATTTCAAAAGACTAGTTGTAGAAGAGGTCACAACTAGTTGTTGTGTTTTTTTTTTCCCTTGGGGGGATTTTTTCCAAGTTGGACATTGTTGAATATCCCTATTGAATTTTTTTTTTATTACCAATAATTCTTTTCCGTATAATTTGCTACCTTGTGGACGCTATACCCATGCCGTATGGAAATCATATATCAGGGCCCCTGACAGAAGAAAAGTTGCAAGTTGGATATAGATGAATTTGGGTCGTTGCTTCCAATTTTGTTTGCTTTTAAATCCGACTAGAAGTGGACAATCAGAGTCTCAAATTTTTCAAACAATGATTTGGGGTTTGGGACTTTTTTTTACTTTTTTTTTTTCAACAACCCGTATTTTTTATGAAATTGGATAAACACCAAAATTTTTAAAAGTACAAACTGCTGTGAAATTAAAAGGAAAT